>OY294050.1:42105732-42214778 GCA_958510825.1 Brachypterus glaber | reverse complement strand
AAAAAATTTCCTTAATAAATATAATTACTTAACAACAACAATTACTTTACCTGGAACTTTGCTAATATTTGTATGAAATAAAGCTTTATACAGCAACTTGACATAATGCAATAATTTCATTTTTATGGTGGTATATTTGCTAGGTAACATACTTTTATAATAATAAAATAATATTAAGTTAAAATAATTGTTAGAACCTACTGTTTTATATATTATCTTATTATTCATATTTACCAACAATACTCAATACATGGTAATTATTATTGTATAAGCATTTATTACTTTAATATTAAATAACATGTATTATCTGTGAAAAAATATTACAGCAAAATATTGATTAAATTTATTTTATTTATTTAATAATGGCCAGTTATTTTAATTATATAACAATAACTTTAGAAATTATAATTTCCTAATTATACAATTATCTACACATTAGGGTGCCAGCCAAAAATACCACATTTTCACACAATAATTTATCCAAAACAAATGATGTTTTACTTGATGTTAAGGTTTAAAAATTTCCTACAAATTGGACTCAAGTAGTTTAAAGTATTTTTTAATATAAAAATACATTTTAGCTGTAGATGTTAAAATAACCCCTTCAGCGTGATATAAAAAGTTTTTTCTTTATATATATATATATATATATATATATATATATATATATATATATATATATATACAGGGTTATTCACGGAAGTGGCCTATTAAACGTTTATGGAGAACCAATAACTTTAAAAGTCTGCTAATTTGCACTTTGGGGTTTTCGAATATGGCCTATCGATTAAAAATATTTTCATGCTTGTGCCACTTCCGGTTGTACCGGAAGTGGCACTTAACTTTGAGTTTTTAAATGGAACACCTCATATATTTTTTAATTTTTAAAATTTGCATTAAATTTGCTTTATTTTGATGTATAATACTTCATGTCTATCTTCAGTAGTTTTTGTGTTATTCAAGTTTTTAGCGAAAAATAAGTAAATTCAAGCACCCCTAAAAACAATAATTTCTCCTTGATTTTTTCAATTGGAGAAAAGATGTTTTGTGTTTTGCTCAATGATGCTTAAACGAATTATCCTATGCTAAAATGGAACCCAAAAATTATACAGGGTGTCTGAAAAAGCAGGTCAAATCTAACAAATTTAATATAGCCATAACTCATTTTTTTTAAATGGCACCCTACATTTTTTTTTATTTGGTTAAATAGAGAATTCAATTTGCTTTAAAATAAGTATAGGATACCCTATACCTAACTTTAACCGTTTTTGAGCTATTTGCAAATTATTGTGAAACAGCCGTATTTCTGTTAAAATTTGTTATATTTTATAAAATAGGCCAGAAAAATTAATCGATTTTTATTTATTTACCACAAAGATCATTATATTTACCTTAAAACTGGATTTTCATGCGCCCAGTAGTGTACATTTCTTCTGTTAAAAATACCCTGTTGAGAAAATTTAGCCTCGTCCGTCCAAATTATTCTTTTTAAAAAGTTTGGTTTTTCTTGAATATTTATCAAAAGATTTTCACAAAAGTCCACTCTATTTTGAAAATCATTAGGTTTTAAGGCCTGTATTTTTTGCTTTTTGTAATCGTGCATCTTGTGGTTTTTTAAAATTCTTTGGATGCTTGAATAGGAAATTCCCAAGTCGTAACTAGCTGCAGGAATTGAGGCATGTGGATATGCATAAAAGTAACCCAAAACATTGACTTCGTTATTTTCTTTGTTTGTAATTGGTTTCGTAAGAGATTTCACTGCATTTTCTTTTCCAAATTGCGAAAAATTTTTGTGTATTCTTCTAAATTTTTTACATGACATTCTTGGTAAATCAGGATATTTTGTATTAAAGTTTCTGCAGGTTCTACTAATTATTTTATCATTTTCACCAAAAATAGCAAATAAATCCAAAATAACAGGGTAAGAATAAGCCTCTGCCATTATTTTACACTAATTTATCACGATAAGAACGATAACATTTAGGTTAAAAGAAATAAAAACACAATACAATTTTAAAAATTTACGTAATTGCAGAAATACTGCAAAATACTTCTTTTTCACATTAATTTGCAAATAGCTCGAAAACGGTTAAAGTTAGGTATAGGGTATCCTATACTTATTTTAAAGAAAATTGAATTCTCTATTTAAACAAATACAAAAAAATGTAGGGTGTCATTTAAAAAAAAAGAGTTATGGCTATTTTAATTTTGTTAAGTTTGACCTGCTTTTTCAGACACCCTGTATAAATTTTGGATTCCATTTTAGCTTAGAATGATTCGCTTAACCATCATTGAGCAAAATACAAAACAACTTTTCTTCAATTTAAAAAATCAAGGAGAAATTATTGTTTTTAGGGGTGCTTGAATTTGCTTATTTTTCGCTAAAAACTTGAATAACTCAAAAACTACTGGAGATGGACATAACGTGTTATACATTAAAATAAAGCAAATTTTATGCAAATTTAAAAAATTAAAAAATATATGGGGTGTTCCATTTAAAAAATTAAAGTTGAGTGCCACTTCCGGTACAACCGGAAGTGGCACAAGCATGAAAACATTTTTAATCGATTGCCCATATTCAAAAACCCCAAAGTGCAAATTAGCAGACTTTCAAAGTTATTGGTTCTCCATAAACGTTTAATAGGCCACTTCCGTGAATAACCCTGTATATATATATATATATATATATATATATTTTTTTTTTTTTTTGTTTTCATCATGTTATGATGCGTGTATTTTATATTGTGTTAAACTTTTTAAAATAATTTTGATTTGATCAGAGTCTTAATACATTCTGGCTTCATGAGATTTGCTTTGGCAGAGTCTCGCTTGTTCTATATTTAGATTTGGACCCTTTTTGGTATAACTTAAAAGTTGACTCATAGATTTAATTGTATAAACAAATATTATTTATTGTTAAAATGATCCTTTTAAATGTCATGATTAGTAATTATGTTGCAAATTTATGAGAATTAAACTCTTTGTAATAACGAACTTAAAAAAATATTGTGTAAACATATTTAAAGGACTTATACGTATTGGTTTTAATATTTACACTGAGAGAAATGTGGATAATAAATTGGGTTTTGAAAATAATTTTGAATAGTTGAAATCTCAAACATACAATAATTTAATTTAGTAGTATTTATTGGCAAACTAATAATGATATAATGGAAACTAGAATTTAAGACCTTTGTATTGAAGTTGAACTTTTAAAAAAATGACCAAAAGGTCATAGTTATTTTTTTATAAATATATTAAAGGTAAAGCATCTTATTTAAAAAAAGCTTAACAAGTTTTAGTTAGCGGTCCAACAAAAACTTTTTGGCCCTAGTGCCACATCCAACTTTTCGCCCGCAGAACCAAAAGTGACGCTTTTAGAATTAATCGAATAAAAAAAAACAATTGATATTTTGTGTTCTCGTATTGGCAAAACTACCGACATGTAGATCGACCGACAGATTTTTTCCACAAAATATTGTAAAGATGAAACAAGGCAATATTTTTTACTAATATTTTTTACTGATAATTATGTTATTAAAATACATTCTTAATAAAATTATAACATTTTCATAAAAGTAAGGCTTTAATTATATTAAAAATAAAAGACTGGCTTAAATTGAACTCTAATGTTGAAAATATTTTCGTTTACATATTTTGTTGTATTTTTCTTTTCTTTATTCTTTATATATTTTAATATTCTTTATATGATATATGATTTTATATATGTTAAATTTACAACAAGCATGCATAATAATATACCCTCAAGCACAAATCTAGACTTCTGTGACAGTAATTTATTCAAAAACACGAAAGATATTTGAAGTGTGATCTATTTTTATAACATTTTGTAAAACCTTTGTGTTAAACAAAAAAATTTCCTTAATAAATATTATTCTATTCTGTTCTATATATAATTACTTAAAATCGACAATTACTTTACCTGGAACTTTGCTAATATTTGTATGAAATAAAGCTTTATACAGCAACTTAACATAATGCAATAATTTCATTTTTATGGTGGTATATTTGCTAGGTAACATACTTTTATAATAATAAAATAATATTTAGTTAAAATAATTGTTAGAACCTACTGTTTTATATATTATCTTATTATCTTATTATTCATATTTACCAACAATACTCAATACATGGTAATTATTATTGTATAAGCATTTATTACTTTAATATTAAATAACATGTATTATCTGTGAAAAAATATTACAGCAAAATATTGATTAAATTTATTTTATTTATTTAATAATGGCCAGTTATTTTAATTATATAACAATAACTTTTAGAAATTATAATTTCCTAATTATACAATTATCTACACATTAGGGTGCCAGCCAAAAATACCACATTTTCACACAAAAATGTATCCAAAATAAATGATGTTTTACTTGATGTTAAGGTTTAAAAATTTCCTACAAATTGAACTCAAGTAGTTTAAAGTATTTTTTTAATATAAAAATTCATTTTAGCTGTAGATGTTAAAATAACCCCTTCAGCGAGATATAAAAAGTTTTTTCTTTATATATTTTTTTTTTGTTTTCATCATGTTATGATGCGTATATTTTATATTGTGTTAAACTTTTTAAAATAATATTGATTTGATCAGAGTGTTAATACATTCTGGCTTCATGAGTTTTGCTTTGGCAGAGTCTCGCTTGTTCTATATTTAGATTCGGACCCTTTTTGGTATAACTTAAAAGTTGACTCATAGATTTAATTGTATAAACAAATATTATTTATTGTTAAATTTCATGATTAGTAATGTTGCAAATTTATGAGACTTAAACTCTTTGCAATAATGAACTTTAAAAAATATTGTGTAAAATATTTAAAGGACTTTTTAATATTTACACTGAGAGAAATGTGGATAATAAATAGGCCTTTAAAAATAATTTTGAATAGTTGGAATCTCAAACATACAATGATTTAATTCAGTAGTATTTAATGGCAAACTAATAATGATATAATGGAAACTAGAATTTAGAACCTTTGCATAGAAGTATAACTTAGAAATAAGAAATGGTCTTTCATGTTCTTGAAGAATTTTAATCACATTTATTTAAATTTAATAAATAAATAAATAAATAAATTTTATTTAACCAGTGGGTACAATGTACATTTGGATCGTCATAAATATATAAAATTAAGAGTTCAAACATTGTGCAGGAGAAAAAATAAAAAATATAAAAAGCAAAAAAACTCGTGAACAATGTTTAATAAATAAAAACATGTACCCGTAGGTAAACGTTTTTATTTATTGACTACAAACAATAATGAACAAGTACAAACATTAAAAATAACAACAATAATATGACTAGAATATTTACAATTCAAAGTTACATGTTTGAAATTCAGAAAATTTATAAACGACGTTTTTTATAAGTAAAGATTTCACCTTCAACTTAAACACGCGGTAGCTTTTTATTTGTTTTAGTGAATCAGGCAAAGCATTGTAAAAATAAATACATTGATAAAAAGGCGAATTCTTAAATTTTTCTGTTTTGTGTTTGGACTTTTTTTTTTTAATATATTATTCTCAAGTTGGGAAGCTATTGTTTTAATCTGTTTCCAAGGCACCGTCTCACTAGAACTTACGGCTTCCGAATAAAGTGGTAAATGGTAGTTAAGTATATTCGTCCGCTCGGCTAAACCAGACAAAACTATAACTGGAATTTTCCACTTCATATCAATCACACAAAAATAGTAACTATACCATACGATAGAATATCAAAAAATACATAAAAAATGATATAATCACTTGATCCAAATCCTATATTTAACTTATTACGCCATAAGACACACAAAATGTGTATGTGACAATTCTTGAAATTCATCTGTTTTGATTTTATCGTTGTAAAAAGTATGTCATTAATTTGCTTTAAACAAATACTTTTAGCAAGTTTTAGTCATATCGGTTAAGAAACAAATTTACCTCAAACTTTATCATTTACGCATCTACATACCTGTTCTTGGCCATTTTTGTGATTAACTAAAAAAACGCTGACCATGGATTCTCGGAATTCAAGGTCTGGACATCATAGAACCTCACTCAACAGGTCGTATTTGGTAGATAATGTTAAAAGTTCATCTGCAGACTTCCTCACCATCATAAACCAGTTTTTTAACTAACCAAAAGCCGATTCTTATAGTATAATTCCAAGGTTGACGCATACCAATTTAAAAATTTTAGCAGAACTGCAGCTAAATGATTATTTTTTTTGTGAAGTACTGGTGATTTTTAATAGTTATTTAATTTGAATCAATCAAATAATTACAAATAATTATAATTTTATTTATCTTTATATGTAGGTATATTTTCTTGCTTTTTAGAACACGTAATAAAAAATACTTTTATTCCAACGTTTCGGCATTTATTGTATAGCCATTTTCAAGGATGAATTAAAAAATAAATGTATAAATAAAATAAAGTAAAAATATTTGGACTTTTAAAAGTCAACTTGACAAATATATATAATTAATTAAGGTGTACAGGTATAAGTGTTAATGAGTTAGTGAAAAGATTTATCTTAATATGTTTAGATATAAAGTGCTTAAGTTTTGAGTATCCTTTCTAAAGTTTATAGTATTATTTGAATTTAATTTAATATGAACCATTTCTAAAAATTTTCGTTTAAATTTATTTTTCTCCCTATCTAAAATTTTAACATTATCGAAGTCGAAAAAATGACCTTCATTGAAATAGTGAGTGCTGAGGGCTGTTTTATCCTTATAACAGATATTTTTACAACTGGATTTATGCTGTGATACCCTAGATTTGAGAATATTTTTTGTTTCACCTAAATAAAACTTCGTACAATTTTTGCAGTCTATTTTATAAATAAGTCCTGATTTTAAATTATCTGGGGTTTTGTCTTTTAATTTATTATAAAGTTAATTTATTGTAAAATCATTGTGGTTTGATATTACAATGTTTTCCTTTTTTAAACTGTTTGTAATTTTTAAACTAAAATTAGATATTAAAGGTAATTTAAAATATTTTATATCGTTTGGATTTAATCGAGGATTATTATTTTGATTATTTTGTGTATTTTGATTTTGAAAAAGAATTGTATTAAGTAAGTTTAAAGGGTAACCATTTTCCAAAAGTATGTTTTTAATTTTATTTAAAGAATAGAAAGAATAGTAAAATTTTAAATTTTTTATCTTTATAGAATATAATATTTATTTTAAATAATTTTGATTTTGTTGGGGGTCGTAGGAAAAATAGTGTACATAACTTGTCGGAAAGTATTTTTGCATTCGTGACGTTTCCGCTCATGCGAAATAAGTCACTTTCTGTACACGTTATGTAATATACTATAAATAACTTCTAACAAATGGTTTAAGCAAAAAGCGAATAGGATATATTTGTTGTATTTTTTGACGCTGCTTCTTGTGTAATAAAAATTAAGTATTATTTTTGAGCTACTGAAATTATGTAGAAAAAACTGATTTTCCCGATTTGTCAAACTTTGAGATCAATTTGCGCCGGGTTGCCAAACTTCAATTTAGATAAAAATTTAAGGATATTATTAAAAATTTACATAGAAAAGAAATACGATCAAAAATTGAAAAAATTCTCTGGCATCCTACTATTAGGTATGGTAATTATACATACCTACCTATAACTACACTTACTATCATTTTTAATTTTTAATATTATATTGTATTTATTATAATAAGGGCAAACAAAATTTAATTTATTTTTGTTACATCTATTTTATTTTGTAATAGTTTTTTAAAAAATCCAGTTTGGACTCATTACCCTTTATGGTAATATAGGTCAAAAAAACTGATACCTAGAACCTATACAGATAGGCCATAAATATTTTTTTTTCCTTAATAAGCCTTTTTTAAAGCCATAATTTTAACTTTTTTAGTTAAATATTATTATAACTGAAAAAATTACAACTTTCAGGAAAATCCTGGTATCTCCTAAACCAGAAGTAAAAATAAAAAAAAATAAAAAAGAAAATATTTATTAAAACTGCGTAAATAAGAGAGACTTCAAAAATTTGATAAACAGTTGCAATGGCGTACCATGCAAGTCCTAGAAGATGGGGCAAAAAACATAGTTGTACATTTTTTGTTGCTGTTAATACAAAAATATATTTTTTAAAATCATTATTATTAGAAACAAATATTTAAGTTTTAAAACAAAAAACAAAAAAGTCCATTGATGTGGTCACTGTTATCTGTTCACTTGTTGTACAGTGTACAGTGTACACCCTAATATGTGGCGATTTGCCTTTTGGGAACAAGTGAACAGATAACAGTGACCACATCAATAGATGGCACCACCCAAAGTCTTTTTGATTTTAACGACAGATAGATAACTTTCTTATATATCACGGTGTTTTCTGGGGGTATTTTTTGTTTTTTTTTTCGAAACCCTGAAATTCCTTTACCATTTGATAGTACCGTCCATTTATATGATTTTCAGCGAAAATAAAAAATCTACCGAGCGCTTCGTTTTTTATTTAAAAAAAATAAATGCTAAACGAGCTGCGAAGAGTAAAACAAGCCGTGGACATATGTAATACTACGCATTCCATTATATACTATTCACAGTAAGTGGGTATATTGCATTTTTCCAATTATTACAAAAAAAAAAAATAAAAAACTTTTAAAAAAATTCAACAATTTTTTTAATTTGTTTTTCCTTTTTCTCAAAAAGGATATAAAAATATTGTTGAAAGTTTATTTTTTATTTTTTTAATAATTGGGAAAATGCAATATATCAACTTACTGTGAATAGTATATAATGGAATGCGTAGGATTGAGCCATAAAATTCGTAAAATTAACCATAAATCGTAAAAAATCGTTAAAAATTGCCTGTAATTTTTGTATAAGTGAATAATTTAAAGGGCTTGAAAACTTATTTTTTTCCTTTTGAGCATACAAAATTATGTGCCGAATTTCAAAATGATCAAAAGATTTTAACCCGTGCCGAAAATCCGTCAAAGTTACCCCTAACACTAAAATTTACGAATGTCTACCACAAATGAATTAAAATATTGTGTAAACATATTTAAAGGATTTATACGTATTGGTTTTAATATTTACACTGAGAGAAATATGGATAATAAATTGGGTTTTGAAAATAATTTTGAATAGTTGGAATCTCAAACATATAATGATTTAATTCAGTAGTATTTATTAGCAAACTAATAATAATATAATGGAAACTAGAATTTAAGACCTTTGTATTGAAGTAGAACTTAGAAGTAAGAAATGGTCTTGAAGAATTTTAATCACATTTATTTAATATATTATTCTCAAGTTGGGAAGCTATTGTTTTAATCTGTTTCCAAGGCGCCGTCTCACTAGAACTTACGGCTTCCGAATAAAGTGGTAAATGGTAGTTAAGTATATTCGTCCGCTCGGCTAAACCAGACAAAACTATAACTGGAATTTTCCACTTCATATCAATCACACAAAAATAATAACTATACCATACGATAAAATATCAAAAAATACATAAAAAATGATATAATCACTTGATCCAAATCCTATATTTAACTTATTACGCCATAAGACACACAAAATGTGTATGTGACAATTCTTGAAATTCATCTGTTTTGATTTTATTGTTGTAAAAAGTATATGTCATTAATTTGCTTTAAACAAATACTTTTAGCAAGATTTAGTCATATCGGTTAAGAAAAAAATTTACCTCAAACTTTATCATTTACGAGTCTGCACACCTGTTCTTGGCCATTTTTGCGATAAACTAAAAAAACGCTGACCATTGATTCTCGTTATTCAAGGTCTGGATATCATAGAACCTTTCACAGTTATATCTCAGCAGGTCTTATTTGGTAGTTAATGTTAAAACTTCATCTGCAGACTTCCTCACCATCATAAACCAGTTTTTTAACTAACCAAAAGCCGATTCTTATAGTATATTTTCAAGGTTGACGCAAACCAATTTAAAAATTTTAGCAGAACTGCAGCTAAATTATTTTTTTTGTGAAGTACTGGTGAACTAGTTACTTAATTTAAATCAATCAAATAATTATAATTTTATTTATCTTTATAGCAAATATTTATTTTAAATAATTTTATTTTTGTTGGGGTCATAGGAAAAATAGTGTACATAACTTGTCGGAAAGTATTTTTGTTGCCAAATAAGTCACTTTCTGTACACGTTATGTAATATACTATAAATAACTTCTAACAAATGGTTTAAGCACAAAGCGAATAGGATATATTTCTTGTATTTTTTGACGCTGCTTCTTGTGGTTTTATTAAGTATTATTTTTGAGCGACTGAAATTATGTACAAAAAACTGATTTTCTCGATTTGTCAAACTTTGAGATCAATTTGCGCCGGGTTGCCAAACTTCGATTTAGATAAAAAGAGGGTATCGTTTTAAATAGGAGTTTTGGGCTAAATAAGAAAAATATGTTTTTGTATAAAAAAAGTGCAAAATGATGAAAAGAAATGATAAAAAACTGTGTTATTTGTTGATAAAGAACAAAATAAAAAAAAATAAACTCAGGAATTATTTGTTATCGTAAACCCGACAACATCGCATTATTCTTGCGCTAAATGTGACTATAATTCTGAAAAAAAAACAATATTTTTTGTTTATTTACAAATCAACATAAATACGTTTAGGTAGAATGTATAATAAAAACACTGTACAATATTAATTAAATATTTTTATTTTTAAATAAATATATTTAATTAATATTAAAAGTTAAAAGTCTATGTATAACTTTTTCATAATCTGGTTTTAAATCATATCATGGAAATAAACTAATTTAACATGTTGAAAGCCACATTAAATTATTTTTCTTGGGTAACACTGTCCCATGCACCTACATGCTTTGGATTATAATCCATATAATTATCGTTGAAGCTGCTGGTTTGCTTACAATGTTATTATAGTATAAATACCTCAAAAATAACTCCATAATCGTACTGAAACTTAAGAAACTAGTCACATAAGTCCAGCCTAATTACACATTGAATTACAGTGTATTAAATCCGTAAAAACTAATAAAACACAACAAAATATTTTAATATTATAGTCAAAAGCAGTGAACACAACACAGACCCACTTGGACCCCACTGTAGTAGTTAATGTGCAAAGTTATTTTTATTTTGACGAGATAACATTTAACACTTGAAGTTTCGTGCAATGTTGCCAAATCGTACATTGACATATGTCAAAATTCTTAATTAAAATAATTAATTAAAGTATGTTCCGGGATGTAAAAAGGGTTGAAATTTTGGCTAAGTATTTATTTTTTATGTATAAGCAGGTAAAGTCTTATCGTTGCAGGCGATTTAGCCCAAAATTCCATACCCTCCTTTGAGGATATTATTAAAAATTTACATAGAAAAGAAATACGAGCGAAAATTGAAAAAATTCTCTGGCATCCTACTATTAGGTATGGTAATTATACATACCTACCTATAACTACACTTACTATAATTTTTAATTTCTAATATTATATTGTATTTATTACATTATGGGCCAACAAAATTTAATTTATTTTTATTACATCTACTTTATTTAGTAATAGTTTTTAAAAAAATCCAGTTTGGACTCATTGCCCTTTATGCTAATATAGGTCAAAAAAACTGGTACCTAGAACCTATACCGATAGGCCATAAATATTTTTTAGAATTCCTTAATAAGCCTTTTTTAAAGCCATAATTTTAACTTTTTTAGTTAAATATTATTATAACTGAAAAAATTACAACTTTCAGGAAAATCCTGCTATCTCCTAAACCAGAAGTAAAAATATAAAAAAATAAAAAAGAAAATATTTATTAAAACTGCGTAAATAAGAGAGACTTTAAAAATTTGATAAACAGTTGCAGTGGCGTTACCATGCAAGTCCTAGAAGATGGGGCAAAAAACATAGTTGTACATTTTTTGTTGCTGTTAATACCAAAATATATTTTTTTTAGATCATTCTTAATACAAACAAATGTTTAAGCTTTAAAACAAAATAAGAATCAGTCAAATCCATTAAGTAGTATTTGAATATAAAAAATTGCAATTTTTTAGGTGTCCCGAATTTAAAGTCTGGCACTGTATTAAATATTCAAAAATTTAAAAACTGGTCACTGGTGCCCTTTAGGCTCTATGGCACGGTTCTTAATAGATATTTTTTAGATAAAATATTAGTTTTTGTCAGATTTTAATCTTTTAGAACATTCAAATAAAATATTTAAAAGTTCAAAAATTTGGCCTTAGCATGTCAGTATTTTTTTAGACACCCTGTACAAACAGCAAAAAAAAATAACTATAAAACTTTAACATTTTTAGCCCCTAGAAAAATTCCTATATTCTGTATAGGGGTGAAAAAATTTGACAACATTCCTTTATTATATTTTATTAATTTCCCATCCTTAAAATGTCCGATATTAGTGTTTTTATATATTTAAAAAAATCAAATTTTAAAATATCAACATTTTTTTAAAAATCTTTATTTTTTCAGGTGAGTTGCTCTAAACAAACTCTACCTTTTTTTTAATAGTCGTCCTGGATTTCCCAAAAAAAACTTTTTTTGGCCTTTTTCGGCCCGGCCTAGTATAGAGGGTTATTCTTTTAAAACAGTGAATACTACAGTTGGACCCACAAAAAACGCAAGATTTAAAAAGCTGAAATGTCAATTTTACCAATTATTTTATAATTTAAGTAAGATTTTAAGAAATAGGTTAGGTTAATTTGACAATTAATTGTCAGTTTTTTCAAAGTTTATTACAGAAAATGCATGCGAATAATGTCGAATATTAAAAAAATAATAATAAATAATAAACTGAAAAAACATTTAGAATATTTAATCAAATCAAAAATTAAAACACAATATTTAGTAAATCTTATGAAAAAATAAAAATTTGAACTCTACTAACCAAACATATAATTTATGAAAATTATGATTTTCGTTTAAAAAAAAGTTTTTCCGGAGGTTTTTTTCGCTTTTTTAACCTTGGAACTATCGATGCGGCGTCGGGCGATGGTTTTTAACCCAGGAAAATTTGTATTGTTTATAACATGCATCGCTTCTTGTAAATGGTATTCTCTCAAATAATTAAGTAAATTTTCATCCTGTATTTCATTTGATATCTTCTTTCTTTCCGAGTCTGCACGCCCTTTCGTCCCCCAACTATTTTTTCTTCAATCTTAACCATTATTCTTTTTTCTATGATCTTAACACAACTCTACGAAACACTAAATAACCTTGCAACAATTAAAGGTCTTTATAGAGATCACTAGCCACAATCACTTCCGTACATCCTGCTTCCAATATACTAATAGTTTGAGATTTCTTAACATTTCTTAACGCATTTCTAATTACTTTAAATTAATAAAAGTAATTTTGACAAATATTGTCAACATGACAACGGCTTTGTTTGTATTGTAATTATTGAATTTACGCAACTAAATTTTCAATCTTGTTTTTTTTTTCGGATCTAACTGTACCATTTCATCCTTTTTGGGATTCATCAGCACTGTGTATCCCGTATGTTGCTAATATTGAAATAAAACGTTAGATAGATATAAAAGCATGGTGCCATCTATTGATGTGGTCACTGTTATCTGTTTACTTGTTCCCAAAAGGCAAATCGCCACAATTTAGGGTGTACAGTAACGTGCATTCAAAATGTCACGGACCTAAACCATTATATGAACCTTAAGCCGGTTAAGCAGAGGTAAATAAGTTAAGAATTAATTTTTCGGTTATTAACAGACAAACGTTCAGTATATATTTTTAGAAACTGTCAATTGTTAACTTATTATATTTTTTATTATCCTAAAATTTTTATTTAGTGTGATCAAATTTCTCTAAGGGCCATAAAGTTCGTAAAATTACCCATAAATCGTAAAAAAATTTTGAAAATTTTTGTATAAGTGAAAAATTTAAAGGGCTTGAAAAGTTATTTTTTCCAGTCCAGTCCAAACTAATTTCAACCATAAATGTGAGTCGGACGATTAACAAATATTTTAAAAATATATCAAACAGGACTGAATTTATTTTTATTTAATGCAAGGACAGTACAATATCACTCTGTACGATGATTAGAAAATAGATTGATGGAATAATAAATTTATTTAATGCATTCTAATAATTACTTATAATATTAAAAGTATTTAACTAAAATAAAACGAGCTAAGGGCCAAATGTTTAGGAACTCTTATTTGGCGCTTAGCTCGTTTTGTTTTAGTTAAATCATTTTAATATTATGAATAAATATTATATTGCATTAAATAAAAATAAATTCAGTCCCATCTGATACAATTTTAAAATGTTTTTTAACGTTTGCCACACACTTATGGTAGACATTCGTAAATTTTAGTTTTAGGGGCAACTTTGAAGGATTTTCGGCACGGGTTAAAATCTTTTGATCATTTTGAAATTCGGCAATTAATTTGTAAGCTCAAAATGAAAAAAAAAAATATGATTCAAGCCCTTTAAATTTTTCTCTTATACAAAAAATGACAATTTTCAAAGATTTTTTACGATATATGGGTACGTTTACGAATTTTTAGGCTCCCAATTATGACCCTTACAGAAGTTTGATCACTCTCATACAATTTTAAAATGTTTCTTAACGTTTGACTCACATTTATGATAGACATTCGTAAATTTTAGTTTTAGGGGCAACTTTGAAGGATTTTCGGCACGGGTTAGAATCTTTTAATCATTTTGAAATTCGGCACTTAATTTTGTAAGTTCAAAACGAAAAAATAAGATTTCAAGCCCTTTATATTTTTGACTTATACAAAAATTATGAAAATTTTCAAAGATTTTTTACGATATATGGGTACGCTTACCAATTTCAGGCTCCCAATTATGACCCTTAAAGAAGTTTGATCACTCTCATTCAATTTTAAAATGTTTTTTAACGTTTGACTCACATTTATGGTAGACATTCGTAAATTTTAGTTTTAGGGGCAACTTTGAAAGATTTTCGGCACGGGTTAGAATCTTTTGATCATTTTGAAATTCGGCACTTAAATTTGTAAGCTCAAAAGGAAAAAAAATAAGATTTTAAGCCCTTTAAATTTTTCACTAATACAAAAAATGACAATTTTCAAAGATTTTTTACGATTTATGGGTAAGTTTACGAATTTTAGGCTCCCAATTATGACCCTTAGAAAAGTTTGAACACTCTCATACAATTTTAAAATGTTTTTTAACGTTTGACTCACACTTATGGTAGACATTCGTAAATTTTAGTTTTAGGGGCAACTTTGAGGATTTTCGGCACGGGTTAGAATCTTTTGATCATTTTGAAATTCGGCACTTAAATTTGTAAGCTCAAAAGGAAAAAAAATAAGATTTTAAGCCCTTTAAATTTTTCACTTATACAAAAAATGACAATTTTCAGATTTTTTACGATTTATGGGTACGTTTACGAATTTTTAGGCTCCCAATTATGACCCTTAGAGAAGTTTGATCACTCTCATACATTTTAAAATGTTTTTTAACGTTTGACTCACATTTATGATAGACATTCGTAAATTTTAGTTTTAGGGGCAACTTTGAAGGATTTTCGGCACGAGTTAGAATCTTTTAATCATTTTGAAATTCGGCACTTAATTTTATAAGTTCAAAAGGAAAAAAATAAGATTTCAAGCCATTTAAATTTTTCACTTATACAAAAATTATGAAAATTTTCAAAGATTTTTTACGATATATGGGTACGCTTACCAATTTCAGGCTCCCAATTATGACCCTTAGAGAAGTTTGATCACTCTCATACAATTTTAAAATGTTTTTTAACGTTTGACTCACATTTATGGTAGACATTCGTAAATTTTAGTTTAAGGGGCAACTTTGAAAGATTTTCGGCACGGGTTAGAATCTTTTGATCATTTTGAAATTCGGCACTTAAATTTGTAAGCTCAAAAGGAAAAAAAAGATTTTAAGCCCTTTAAATTTTTCACTAATACAAAAAATGACAATTTTCAAAGATTTTTTACGATATATGGGTACGCTTACCAATTTCAGGCTCCCAATTATGACCCTTAGAGAAGTTTGATCACTCTCATACAATTTTTAAATGTTTTTTAACGTTTGACTCACATTTATGGTAGACATTCGTAAATTTTAGTTTTAGGGGCAACTTTGAAGGATTTTAGGCACGGGTTAGAATCTTTTGATCATTTTGAAATACGGCACTTCATTTTGTAAGCTCAAAATGAAAAAAGAAATAAGATTTCAAGCCCTTTAAATTTTTCACTTATACAAAAAATGACAATTTTCAAAGATTTTTTACGATTTATGGGTACGTTTACGAATTTTTAGGCTCCCAATTATGACCCTTAGAGAAGTTTGATCACTCTCATACAATTTTAAAATGTTTTTTAACGTTTGACTCACATTTATGATAGACATTCGTAAATTTTAGTTTTAGGGGCAACTTTGAAGGATTTTCGGCACGAGTTAGAATCTTTTAATCATTTTGAAATTCGGCACTTAATTTTATAAGTTCAAAAGGAAAAAAATAAGATTTCAAGCCATTTAAATTTTTCACTTATACAAAAATTATGAAAATTTTCAAAGATTTTTTACGATATATGGGTACGCTTACCAATTTCAGGCTCCCAATTATGACCCTTAGAGAAGTTTGATAACTCTCATACAATTTTAAAATGTTTTTTAACGTTTGACTCACATTTATAGTAGACATTCGTAAATTTTAGTTTTAGGGGCAACTTTGAAGGGTTTTCGGCACGGGTTAGAATTTTTTGATCATTTTGAAATTCGACACTTAATTTTGTAAGCTCAAAATGAAAAAAAATAAGGTTTCAAGCCCTTTAAATTTTTCACTAATACAAAAAATGACAATTTTCAAAGATTTTTTTTACGATTTATGGGTAAGTTTACGAATTTTAGGCTCCCAATTATGACCCTTAGAAAAGTTTGATCACTCTCATACAATTTTAAAATGTTTTTTAACGTTTGACTCACACTTATGGTAGACATTCGTAAATTTTAGTTTTAGGGGCAACTTTGAAGGATTTTCGGCACGGGTTAGAATCTTTTGATCATTTTGAAATTCGGTACTTAATTTTGTAACCTCAAAAGGAAAAAACAAGATTTCAAGCCCTTTACATTTTTCACTTATACAAAAATTATGACAATTTTCAAAGATTTTTTACGATTTATGGGTACGTTTACGAATTTTAGGCTCCCAATTATGACCCTTAGAGAAGTTTGATCACTCTCATACAATTTTAAAATGTTTTTTAACGTTTGACTCACACTTATGGTAGACATTCGTAAATTTTAGTTTTAGGGGCAACTTTGAAAGATTTTCGGCACGGGTTAGAATCTTTTGATCATTTTGAAATTCGGCACTTAAATTTGTAAGCTCAAAAGGAAAAAAAAATAAGATTTTAAGCCCTTTAAATTTTTCACTTATACAAAAAATGACAATTTTCAAAGATTTTTTACGATTTATGGGTACGTTTACGAATTTTTAGGCTCCCAATTATGACCCTTAGAGAAGTTTGATCACTCTCATACAATTTTAAAATGTTTTTTAACGTTTGACTCACATTTATGGTAGACATTCGTAAATTTTAGTTTTAGGGGCAACTTTGAAAGATTTTCGGCACGGGTTAGAATCTTTTGATCATTTTGAAATTCGGCACTTAAATTTGTAAGCTCAAAAGGAAAAAAAATAAGGTTTTAAGCCCTTTAAATTTTTCACTAATACAAAAAATGACAATTTTCAAAGATTTTTTACGATTTATGGGTAAGTTTACGAATTTTAGGCTCCCAATTATGACCCTTAGAAAAGTTTGAACACTCTCATACAATTTTAAAATGTTTTTTAACGTTTGACTCACACTTATGGTAGACATTCGTAAATTTTAGTTTTAGGGGCAACTTTGAGGATTTTCGGCACGGGTTAGAATCTTTTGATAATTTTGAAATTCGGCACTTAAATTTGTAAGCTCAAAAGGAAAAAAAATAAGATTTTAAGCCCTTTAAATTTTTCACTTATACAAAAAATGACAATTTTCAAAGATTTTTTACGATTTATGGGTACGTTTACGAATTTTTAGGCTCCCAATTATGACCCTTAGAGAAGTTTGATCACTCTCATACATTTTAAAATGTTTTTTAACGTTTGACTCACATTTATGATAGACATTCGTAAATTTTAGTTTTAGGGGCAACTTTGAAGGATTTTCGGCACGAGTTAGAATCTTTTAATCATTTTGAAATTCGGCACTTAATTTTATAAGTTCAAAAGGAAAAAAATAAGATTTCAAGCCATTTAAATTTTTCACTTATACAAAAATTATGAAAATTTTCAAAGATTTTTTACGATATATGGGTACGCTTACCAATTTCAGGCTCCCAATTATGACCCTTAGAGAAGTTTGATCACTCTCATACAATTTTAAAATGTTTTTTAACGTTTGACTCACATTTATGGTAGACATTCGTAAATTTTAGTTTTAGGGGCAACTTTGAAAGATTTTCGGCACGGGTTAGAATCTTTTGATCATTTTGAAATTCGGCACTTAAATTTGTAAGCTCAAAAGGAAAAAAAAGATTTTAAGCCCTTTAAATTTTTCACTAATACAAAAAATGACAATTTTCAAAGATTTTTTACGATATATGGGTACGCTTACCAATTTCAGGCTCCCAATTATGACCCTTAGAGAAGTTTGATCACTCTCATACAATTTTAAAATGTTTTTTAACGTTTGACTCACATTTATGGTAGACATTCGTAAATTTTAGTTTTAGGGGCAACTTTGAAGGATTTTAGGCACGGGTTAGAATCTTTTGATCATTTTGAAATACGGCACTTAATTTTGTAAGCTCAAAATGAAAAAAGAAATAAGATTTCAAGCCCTTTAAATTTTTCACTTATACAAAAAATGACAATTTTCAAAGATTTTTTACGATTTATGGGTACGTTTACGAATTTTTAGGCTCCCAATTATGACCCTTAGAGAAGTTTGATCACTCTCATACAATTTTAAAATGTTTTTTAACGTTTGACTCACATTTATGATAGACATTCGTAAATTTTAGTTTTAGGGGCAACTTTGAAGGATTTTCGGCACGAGTTAGAATCTTTTAATCATTTTGAAATTCGGCACTTAATTTTATAAGTTCAAAAGGAAAAAAATAAGATTTCAAGCCATTTAAATTTTTCACTTATACAAAAATTATGAAAATTTTCAAAGATTTTTTACGATATATGGGTACGCTTACCAATTTCAGGCTCCCAATTATGACCCTTAGAGAAGTTTGATCACTCTCATACAATTTTAAAATGTTTTTTAACGTTTGACTCACATTTATAGTAGACATTCGTAAATTTTAGTTTTAGGGGCAACTTTGAAGGGTTTTCGGCACGGGTTAGAATTTTTTGATCATTTTGAAATTCGACACTTAATTTTGTAAGCTCAAAATGAAAAAAAATAAGGTTTCAAGCCATTTAAATTTTTCACTAATACAAAAAATGACAATTTTCAAAGATTTTTTACGATTTATGGGTAAGTTTACGAATTTTAGGCTCCCAATTATGACCCTTAGAAAAGTTTGATCACTCTCATACAATTTTAAAATGTTGTTTAACGTTTGACTCACACTTATGGTAGACATTCGTAAATTTTAGTTTTAGGGGCAACTTTGAAGGATTTTCGGCACGGGTTAGAATCTTTTGATCATTTTGAAATTCGGTACTTAATTTTGTAACCTCAAAAGGAAAAAACAAGATTTCAAGCCCTTTACATTTTTCACTTATACAAAAATTATGACAATTTTCAAAGATTTTTTACGATTTATGGGTACGTTTACGAATTTTAGGCTCCCAATTATGACCCTTAGAGAAGTTTGATCACTCTCATACAATTTTAAAATGTTTTTTAACGTTTGACTCACACTTATGGTAGACATTCGTAAATTTTAGTTTTAGGGGCAACTTTGAAAGATTTTCGGCACGGGTTAGAATCTTTTGATCATTTTGAAATTCGGCACTTAAATTTGTAAGCTCAAAAGGAAAAAAAATAAGATTTTAAGCCCTTTAAATTTTTCACTTATACAAAAAATGACAATTTTCAAAGATTTTTTACGATTTATGGGTACGTTTACGAATTTTTAGGCTCCCAATTATGACCCTTAGAGAAGTTTGATCACTCTCATACAATTTTAAAATGTTTTTTAACGTTTGACTCACATTTATGGTAGACATTCGTAAATTTTAGTTTTAGGGGCAACTTTGAAAGATTTTCGGCACGGGTTAGAATCTTTTGATCATTTTGAAATTCGGCACTTAAATTTGTAAGCTCAAAAGGAAAAAAAATAAGATTTTAAGCCCTTTAAATTTTTCACTTATACAAAAAGTGACAATTTTCAAAGATTTTTTACGATTTATGGGTACGTTTACGAATTTTAGGCTCCCAATTAGGACCCTTAGAGAAGTTTGATCACTCTCATACAATTTTAAAATGTTTTTTAACGTTTGACTCACATTTATAGTAGACATTCGTAAATTTTAGTTTTAGGGGCAACTTTGAAGGGTTTTCGGCACGGGTTAGAATTTTTTGATCATTTTGAAATTCGACACTTAATTTTGTAAGCTCAAAATGAAAAAAAATAAGGTTTCAAGCCCTTTAAATTTTTCACTAATACAAAAAATGACAATTTTCAAAGATTTTTTACGATTTATGGGTAAGTTTACGAATTTTAGGCTCCCAATTATGACCCTTAGAACAGTTTGGTCACTCTCATACAATTTTAAAATGTTTTTTAACGTTTGACTCACACTTAAGGTAGACATTCGTAAATTTTAGTTTTAGGGGCAACTTTGAAGGATTTTCGGCACGGGTTAGAATCTTTTGATCATTTTGAAATTCGGTACTTAATTTTGTAACCTCAAAAGGAAAAATCAAGATTTCAAGCCCTTTACATTTTTCACTTATACAAAAATTATGACAATTTTCAAAGATTTTTTACGATTTATGGGTACGTTTACGAATTTTAGGCTCCCAATTATGACCCTTAGAGAAGTTTGATCACTCTCATACAATTTTAAAATGTTTTTTAACGTTTGACTCACACTTATGGTAGACATTCGTAAATTTTAGTTTTAGGGGCAACTTTGAAAGATTTTCGGCACGGGTTAGAATCTTTTGATCATTTTGAAATTCGGCACTTAAATTTGTAAGCTCAAAAGGAAAAAAAATAAGATTTTAAGCCCTTTAAATTTTTCACTTATACAAAAAATGACAATTTTCAAAGATTTTTTACGATTTATGGGTACGTTTACGAATTTTTAGGCTCCCAATTATGACCCTTAGAGAAGTTTGATCACTCTCACACAATTTTAAAATGTTTTTTAACGTTTGACTCACATTTATGGTAGACATTCGTAAATTTTAGTTTTAGGGGCAACTTTGAAAGATTTTCGGCACGGGTTAGAATCTTTTGATCATTTTGAAATTCGGCACTTAAATTTGTAAGCTCAAAAGGAAAAAAATAAGATTTTAAGCCCTTTAAATTTTTCACTTATACAAAAAGTGACAATTTTCAAAGATTTTTTACGATTTATGGGTACGTTTACGAATTTTAGGCTCCCAATTAGGACCCTTAGAGAAGTTTGATCACTCTCATACAATTTTAAAATGTTTTTTAACGTTTGACTCACACTTATGGTAGACATTCGTAAATTTTAGTTTTAGGGGCAACTTTGAAAGATTTTCGGCACGGGTTAGAATCTTTTGATCATTTTGAAATTCGGCACTTAAATTTGTAAGCTCAAAAAGAAAAAAAAAAAGATTTTAAGCCCTTTAAATTTTTCACTTATACAAAAAGTGACAATTTTCAAAGATTTTTTACGATTTATGGGTACGTTTACGAATTTTAGGCTCCCAATTAGGACCCTTAGAGAAGTTTGATCACTCTCATACAATTTTAAAATGTTTTTTAACGTTTGACTCACATTTATAGTAGACATTCGTAAATTTTAGTTTTAGGGGCAACTTTGAAGGGTTTTCGGCACGGGTTAGAATTTTTTGATCATTTTGAAATTCGACACTTAATTTTGTAAGCTCAAAATGAAAAAAAAAGGTTTCAAGCCCTTTAAATTTTTCACTAATACAAAAAATGACAATTTTCAAAGATTTTTTACGATTTATGGGTAAGTTTACGAATTTTTGGCTCCCAATTATGACCCTTAGAAAAGTTTGATCACTCTCATACAATTTTAAAATGTTTTTTAACGTTTGACTCACACTTATGGTAGACATTCGTAAATTTTAGTTTTAGGGGCAACTTTGAAGGATTTTCGGCACGGGTTAGAATCTTTTGATCATTTTGAAATTCGGTACTTAATTTTGTAACCTCAAAAGGAAAAAACAAGATTTCAAGCCCTTTACATTTTTCACTTATACAAAAATGATGACAATTTTCAAAGATTTTTTACGATTTATGTGTACGTTTACGAATTTTAGGCTCCCAATTATGACCCTTAGAGAAGTTTGATCACTCTCATACAATTTTAAAATGTTTTTTAACGTTTGACTCACACTTATGGTACTTTACATTCGTAAATTTTAGTTTTAGGGGCAACATTGAACGATTTTCGGCACGGGTTAGAATCTTTTGATCATTTTGACATTCGGCACTTAATTCTGTAAGCTCAAAATGAAAAAAAATAAGATTTCAAGCCCTTTAAATTTTTCACTTAAAAAAAATTATGACAATTTTTAAAGATTTTTTACGATTTAAGGGTACGTTTACGAATTTTAGGCTCCTATTTATGACCCTTAGAGAAGTTTGATCACTTTCATACAATTTTTAAATGTTTTTTAACGTTTGACTCACATTTATGGTAGACATTCGTAAATTTTAGTTTTATTCTAATACTGTACCTGTGATAGATAGTTAGTTGCAAGTATAAAAATACTTGATTTAAACAATTTTAACTAATTTTAAAAAATATAATAACTTAAGTTAAGTAGTTCATGTAGTGCCTCTAGGAAATTAGTATTACTACTAGTACTATTTATACAGGGTTATTTAGAAATAGGGTCATAAGGTCAAAAAAACAGGAATTCCTGATGGTTCCAGAAATCGATTTCAAGTACTGAAAATAATTTAAAAAAATTCAAAAAAATTATTTAAAAAACAAGGGTAAAATGAATTTTTGTTTTGTTTTAGAGCTGTCTGACACTAAATCATTGTTTTAGTATAATAAATACAAAAAAATACTTTATCCAATACATACAGATAATAAGACAATTACCAGCTTTATTTTAAATAGATAAACTTATGGTTAAACCGATATTGCCCTCTCGAAAATTAACCTGCTTGGCTGACGCCTCGTTAATTGTCTCATGGGCAATATCTTACTTTACCCACTAGTACCATAAATAACTATTGTTATAAGCTTACTGCGAATTATAATAAAGACGGTGCTTTTTTGGGAATATTTTTTGTTTATTTCGAAACCCTGAAATTCTTTTACCATTGGATAGTATTATATAATTTTCAGAGAAAATTAAAAAAATCTACTGAGCCCTTCGTTTTTTATTAATTTTTTTTTTTAATAATTGGAAAAATGCAATTTACCGACTTACTGTGAATAGTATATAATGGAATGCGTAGGATTACATTTGTTCACGGCTTGTTTTACTCTTCGCAGCTCTTTTAGCATTTATTTTTTTTTAATAAAAAACGAAGCGCTCGCTAATTTTTTTTAATTTTAGCTGAAAATCATATAAATGGACGGTACTATCGAATGGTAAAGGAAATTCAGGGTTTTGAAAAAAACAAACAAAAAATACCCCCAAAAAAGCATCGTGAAAGTACATAACAGCGGCAACCAAATGGTCAGTTTCAAACACCACATTTTCCGAAAATATACATTTAAACTGAAAGTTTTTGCCCGATTTGTATAATTTAGTTTTGATTTTTGGGGAATAGGGCTTTGGATCTGACTAAAATTGTTATCTAATTTGCTGTGACGTTTCGACGATGGATTTTCGTCGTTTTCAAACAGAGAATTAAAGCCAAAGATTAGTCATTGTCACTAACAATAAACACTCACATAAACAAAACATTATTTAAACAAATAAATAACAGTGTTCTTTACTATACGCAGCAACTGAACCTGAACCTACCTAGGTAGGTTCATCTTAACACATTCAAAAGTTGAGAGGGGGGTGACTTTTGGACCACACGGTATTTTTCTTCTTAGCATCGTATTTTACGATTTTAGTCATTCTCATTGAAGCTCTCGTGCTTCTTAACAGGTTTGGAATTTCTTTTCATCTTCTGCACCATTTTTTGTTTATTTTAATATATACTGTATGGATACTAATCATTGGATTTGGGCTAAATCGCCTGCAATGATAAGACTTTACATGCTTATAGATACATAAAAAATAAATACTTAGCCAAAATTTCAGCCCTTACATCCCGGAACATACTTTAATTAATTATTTTCATTAAGAATTTTGACATATGCCAATGTACGATTTGGCAACATTGCACGAAACTTCAAGTGTCAAATGTCATCTCGTCAAAGTAAAAATAACTTTGCACATTAACTACTACAGTGGGGCCAAAAGAAAGAGCCTGTGTTGTGTTCACTGGTCTTGACTATAATATTAAAATATTTTGTTGGTTTTATTAGTTTTTACGGATTTAATATACTATAACTCAATGTGTAATTAGACTTATGTGACTAGTTTCTTAGGTTTCAGTAAGATTATGGAGTTATTTTTGAGGTATTTATACTATAATAACATTGTAAGCAAACCAGCAGTTTCAACGATAAACCAAAGCATGTAGTTCCATAGGACAGTGTTACCCAAGACAAGTAATTTAATGTGGCTTTTAACATGTCAAATTAGTTTATTTCCATGATATGATTTAACTAGATTATGAAAAAGTTACACATATACTTTTAACTTTTAATATTAATTAAATATATTTATTTAAAAATAATTATATTTAATTAATATTGTACAGTGTTTTTATTATACATTCTACCTAACTGTATTTATGTTGGTTTTTAGATAACAACAAATATTGCTTTTTTTTCAATATGATAGTTATATTTAGCTCAAGAATAATGCGATGTTGTCGGGTTTTCGATAACAAATAATTCCTGAGTTTTAATTTTTGTTTCATTTTGTTCTTTATTAGAAAATAACACAGTTTTTTATTATTTCTTTTTATCATTTTGCAATTTTTTAAACAAAAACATATTTTTCTTATCTAGCCCAAAACTCCTATTTAAAACGATACCCTTCTTTGTGTCAACAAAATATTTGATTGGATATGGCCAATAGAATTATTTGGCTGTGACAAATTAATTTTATTTCTGTCAAATAAACGGTTTTTCAAGGTACAGGTCCCCACACCAGATTAAAATGTATATGGAAAATTCCGTAAACAAATATCCAACTGTGGATATTGTGGTAAATTTTGTTATACCTAAATGAGTAACTAAATAAACAAATAATTTAATTGGCCATATCCAAATAAATACTTTTTATCAGTGTGCATTCCTATATTTTTATTCTTTGCATCGTATTTTAATCATTATTATTAAACCTCTCGTGCTTCTTAATGTTATAGCGGCGTAACAGGTTTGAAATTCCTTTTCATATTTTATTCCATTTTTTGTTTATTTTAATGTATGGATAAATTTAGAAGGTTAAACCCAAACTGCGCCCCCCATTTTAGCCTCGTGGTTAATTAAACCCTCTACGTTATAGTAAAAGTTACCTGGTTATCTTTTTGGGAAATGCCATCCCTATTGCTATTGCTATTTTTCTTGTTTGCATAGTATTTTACGAATTTAGTCATTCTCATTGAAGCTGCCGTGCTTCTTAGCGTTATACCGACATAACAGGTTTTCCTCTTTTATCCCATTTTTGTTAATTTTAATCTATACTGTATGGATAGATTTAAAAGCTAAAACCCAAAAGACCCTCATCTTTTTCGGAAATTCCACCACTATGCATTTCTATATTTTTATTCTTTGCATCGTATTTTAATCATTATTATTAAAGTCTCGTGCTTCCTTATGTTATAGCGGCGTAACAGGTTTGAAATTCCTTTTCATCTTTTATTCCATTTTTTGTTTATTTTAATGTATGGATAAATTTAGAAGGTTAAACCCAAACTGCGCCCCCCATTTTAGCCTCGTGGTTAATTAAACCCCCTACGTTATAGTAAAAGTTACCTGGTTATCTTTTTCGGAAATGCCATCCCTATTGCTACTCCTATTTTTCTTGTTTGCATAGTATTTTACGAATTTAGTCATTCTCATTGAAGCTGCCGTGCTTCTTAGCGTTATACCGACATAACAGGTTTTCCTCTTTTATCCCATTTTTGTTAATTTTAATCTATACTGTATGGATAGATTTAAAAGCTAAAACCCAAAAGACCCTCATCTTTTTCGGAAATTCCACCACTATGCATTCCTATATTTTTATTCTTTGCATCGTATTTTAATCATTATTATTAAAGTCTCGTGCTTCTTTATGTTATAGCGGCGTAACAGGTTTGAAATTCCTTTTCATCTTTTATTCCATTTTTTGTTTATTTTAATCTACACTGTATGGATAGATTTAGAAGCTAAAACCCAAACTACCCTCCATTTTAGGCTCGTGGTTTATCAACTTCAAGTTATATTCAACGCCATCTGGTCATCTTTTCGGAAATTTCACTACTATGCATTGCTATATTTTTACTTCTTTGTATAGTAATTTACGAATTTAGTCATTCTCATAGAATGCGGGGTTACAGGTTTGGAATTTCTTTTCATATTTTGTCCAAAGTTTGTTTATTTTAATTTACACTGTATGGGTAGATTTAGAAGCCGTAACCCAAACTGTCATTAAGCACTTGGTTAACAAACTCCATTACGTTTTAAGAAACGCCATCTGGTTATCTTTTCAGGACATTCCACCACTGCTATATTTTTTTTATTTTATCATCATAATTTATGAATTTAGTCATTATTTTAGATTATAAGCTTTAATGTCCACTAAGATATAAAGAACATTAATCCCTGAAGATGTGTTTAGCGTAAGAGATGAAACGTCGGAAAGTGAAAACCCTGAAGTAAAATTTCTTTATTTTAGTAATTATTATTGAAGCTCTCGTGCTTCTTAACGTTATAGTGGTATAAGAGGTTTGGATTTTTTTATCTTTTATGCTATTTTTGTTTGTTTTTGATTTAGAAACTGAAACTCAAACTGCCCTCCATTTTAAGCTCATGGTTAATTAACTCATCTGCTTTATGGTCAAAGCCATCTTGAAATGGTTCAACTTTAATGTTTAAATCATCAAACACGTCCATTTTCATAGATGTGGAGGGTATCATAATTTAGAAATTTAGTCTTTCTCATTAAAGCTCTCTTTCTTCTTAAGGTTATAGCTGCGTAACAGGCTTGGAATTTTTTTTCATATTTTGCACCCTTTTTTATTTATTTTAGTCTGTACTGTATGGATAGATTTAGGAGTTATAACCCAAACTACCCTCCATTTTAAGGTCACTCCTCTACGTTATAATCAACGCCATCTGGTCATCTTTTTCGGAAATTCCACCACTGCTATAGTTTTCTTATTTGCATCGTATTTTACGAATTTAGTCATTGTTATTGAAGCTCTCGTACTTCTTAATGTTATAGTGGCATAATAGGTTTGGAATTTCTTTTCATCTTTTATCCCATTTTTGTTTGTTTTAGATTTAGAAGCTGAAACCCAAACTGCCCTCCATTTTAAGCTCGTGGTTAATTAACTCCTCTACGTTATGATCAAAGCCATTTTGAAATGGTTCAACTTTAATGTTTAAATCATCAGACACGTTCATTTCCACATATTTGGACGGTATCGTAATTTACGAATTTAGTCTTTCTCATTAAAGCTCTCTTGCTTTTTAAGGTTATAGCGGCGTAACAGGCTTGAATTTTTTTTCATATTTTGCACCCTTTTTTGTTTATTTTAGTCTATACTGTATGGATAGATTTAGAAGCTATAACCCAAACTACCCTCCATTTTAAGGTCACTCCACTACGTTATAGTCAACGCCATCTGGTCATCTTTTTCGGAAATTCCACCACTGCTATAGTTTTCTTATTTGCATCGTATTTTACGAATTTAGTCATTGTTATTGAAGCTGTCGTACTTCTTAATGTTATAGTGGCATAATAGGTTTGGAATTTCTTTTCATCTTTTATCCCATTTTTGTTTGTTTTAGATTTAGAAGCTGAAACCCAAACTGCCCTCCATTTTAAGCTCGTGGTTAATTAACTCCTCTACGTTATAGTCAAACCCATCTTGAAATGGTTCAACTTTAATGTTTAAATCATCAAACACGCCCATTTCCATGGGCGTGGAGGGTGCCTGATTTTTTTCTAAATAAGGGCGATCTTGGGTTTGATAAAAATTGCATGTTTTGCTTGGATCTAATTGCATTCCCATTTGCATTTTGCCCGCTAATTGATCTGGCAAGTTTTCCCAGGGAATCTCAGGATAAAAACTCAACTGGTTAGTCTCAAATGTACGTGGGGAATATTTTTCAGTATTTGGCAACAAGTTTAAAGTTTGTGACGTATTTGGCAATCTGGTTTTCAGTAACTCAGTATTATTCCTAACTCTGTTTTTTATTGCTTCAAGTTTTCTAGTATCCATTGAAACTGCCCTTCTTCTTGTCCATTCAACTGGTTCTGCTGTATTTTCTAAATATGTGTGTTTATTTATTTCTCCCCAATTACTTTTTTCTAGATAGTTTTCGGCAAGTTCTTGACTATAATTTAAACTTTCATATTGGTTATGAGAGCTCCAATCAGCTTCTGGTGAATAACCAGTACAAGAGTTAATAGATAATGTTCTTGGTCTAAAATCTTGACTTGGTGTAAAATCTCTGTTAATTGAAAGAGGAGAAATCGGAAATAAATTTGGGTTTGAATTTATTATATTGTTTTCTGTGTTATTTCCCAACAATTGAATATTTTTTTTTGCTCTATCTCGTATTTGCAATAATTTACTTGTCTCCATGGAATGTGCTCTTTTTCTTGGCCATTTGTTTACGTTTTCATGTAAATTTTCTTGATTAAAGTTTTCCCAATTATTTTTTAGTTCATATTTCATTTCTGATTGGCCTATTGGATACTTAAACTTTGGAATAAAAATTGAACTCTCACATTGGTTAGCTGTCCTCCAATCGTTTATTGGAGAATACCTATTACATGAAGAAGTAATGGATGACGCCCGTGGTCTAAAATATAAGCTTGGCTCGATATTTTCGTCAAGGTGTAAACAAGTATTTTGTATTATGTTTGAATTTTGAGATAGGTAGGAGTTTTGTGTACCACCTGCATTCTTCTTTCTCAAGGCTTCAACATTCCTTCGGACTCTACCACGTACTTGTTCAAATTTATTTTTGTCCATTGATATTGTTCTCCTTCTCCCCCATTTGCCAGGATTTGATTCTAAATTCTTTCCGTTAATATATTTAGGATAATTTTCTGGTTCAAGTTTGTTCTCCGTTTGTATTGATATTTTATTACTGTTAAAATTTTGTGTAAATGACGATGCTCTTGGTCTTACGTCTATACTTACTTGGTAATCAGCGTCAATGTGAATGGAAGTATTCGAAAATAAGTTAAAATTTTCCAGGTTACTTGAACTATCCTCTTGTTTCAACATTTCAACTCTACTCGCAACTTTGGCGCGCGTTTTTTCTAATTTACTTTTATCCATCGATCCTGTTCTCCTTCTTGAATATTTTCCCGACTTTGCTTCGGAGTTAATCATCCACCAAGAATATTTTCCGCTGCCTTCGATCTGCACTCTCATAAATTGGCTGTGCAAAGACAAATTATGTCTTACAGAATTTTTCCAGCCTGCCGAACTATCAGTGTTACCTTTATCACTGAAGTAGGGCACGTTTACCACCATCCATTCGTATATTTGTGAAAGCGTTAGTCTCTTATTGGGAGAAGAGTTTATAGCTTGCGTTATTAAATCAGCATAGCTAAGGTTTCCCCAGGCGTTTCGACGGCAAGATTTAGTCGGAACTGCCGAATCAATACTTTTTTCAAGGGGCATTTCCGGCCTCTTTGAGGGCCATGTATTCAATCTTGAACGAGTTTGTGGTTCAAAATCCTCAACGTTTGTAACTAAATCCATACTTTTAATTGTACGATTCTTTTTAAATAAACTCACAGTATCAATAAATCAAACCAACGCTTAAACGGAAACAACACAATATACACAAACTCAGTAAATTTTATGTAATAAAAAGTATTGTTACACTAAACCAAATCAATAATAATGATAGAAATAACACAACAAATATACACATTCACAGTTTAAATTTTGTAACACTTTGACAGTTTTGAGCAATTAAAATAACGTATTGTTACAATCACGGTGTCAATCAAATCAATAATATTTATAGAAATATTTAAACATAAAAGTTTAATTTTAGAAATATTACACAAACTTTTCTATCACCAACATACAAAAAATCACAGTTTTTAAAAATAAGTCAATACTTTTAATAGAAAAAGAATAAAAATATTTCAACATACACAGTTTAAAGACTTGTATGAGAATGATTTTTTTTGTTAAGTAAATTGACTTTATACCTACTTCTTACCCCTTAGGACTAGATAATTTTGTTAATCCTTTTAATACTAAATTAAAATTTATTATTCTTTAATCTACTTATAAATTAATATTAACCATTTAATCTACTTATTAAATTTCGTTTTGTAACAAGTGAATTTTTATATACATATTCCGAACGAGTAGATGTTTGTTACCCGAGACGAGACAGTGGTGAGGGAGACGGTCCACGAGTGAGGAATAGCCATTCTACACGTGTTACAGACTATGCTTTTTATACGACTTTTACACATTCATATTTTTAATTACAATAATTTACAACCAATAATTTAATTTTCCTCTATAAATTTAATATTTTCTAGTAAATTGTGTATTGTTTCGTTGATTTAGCTAAAAATAAAACCCTTAAGGTATATGTCATATACCGTCATCCGCTTACGGAATATGCTATATACTGTAAGAGTTTTTTTGTGCTATTTGACTAACATTCTAAGACAGCCGTAGAAAAAATTATTAATACTATTAATATGAAGATATTTATTAAATAAATTTTATTAAAATATATATTTTTCAAGAATTATCGTTAAATAACTATAGGACCAAATGTCTAAATGTCTAAATATAACTCTCGTATTGTATCATGTGTTTATACAAAATTTATTTTTCATTATTTGCAAACAATTCTGAGTAGTGACCCTTCCAATAATAAATAAACTAACAATTTTACGGTTCCACCGCACTTACTGTCTAGCAAAAAGATTGGGATAAGTTTTAAGGTTTTGGTTATTTTGTTGCTAGCTCATAAGTACTAGAAAAGTGTAATTCGGTAGTTTCTAATTCAAAATCGCCAAAAAAGTCCTACACAAACAAATTCTTGGAAATAAGGGTGTTAAAAGTCAATCCGCCATATGCTAAACAAAAAATATATGAGATACAATCTATGAGATGTTGGTGGCAGAGGCATACAAACTTTTATACTTCTATGAATATATTTGTCACTTGTACCCCTTGGCTTCTCAAATGTGTTTTATTTAAAAATAAGGAACTTTGAAAATGTCTGTCTTTCCGTCCTTACGTATGTCGATGTCACGATGTCACGTTTTTTGTTTTAAGCACGATAACTTAACCATTTTTCCACCCCGGGAGTGCACTCGAGTGGATGGATTTTTTATTAACGGAATTAGAATTTTTTACGAATATATTTTATACATTTAAAAATTATTGGCCCCTGTCCCGCGGGGGTTATGTTAAAACCTTTTTATTATCAGAGTTAATTTCAGCAACCTTAAAAACCCCGATATACCAATTTTCACGAACATTTCACCTGCCCAGGGTTTGGAGTTAATAAAATTTTATTATATGACTCAGTTTCAGCAACCTCGAAACTCTCGATATGCCACTTCTTACGAAAATGTTGTAAAATTTAAAGTGGGGGCGCTCCTCGGGGGTTAGTTAGGAAGTTATTATTATCAGATTCAGTTTCGTCGACCTAAAAACCCCTATATGCCAATTTTGACGAAAACATTGTAAATATTTACGCCCTTACGCAGGGGCGGATTTTTTTTTTATAATTAAATATAGTCCCAGTTTCTGTGGAAAAAATATTATGTTTTACCCATTACCCATTACTCTTATCCCACCCCAACGTTTACCAAAAATAATCACGAGCAAGAACATAAAACGTCATAAAACGCAAAAACACTCATTTTTTTTTCATTTCTACAAAAAATGCCAAAAGTTCCATAACTCGCTTTTAAGAGGTTAATATTACTTAGGATAATAGCCTTTATTAATTTTAGGACATGTACGTATATTAAAAAAAGTTTTTTTTTAGACGGGCCATTAGAAGGGTCGAAGATTCCTTAGGGCTCACTTCCTAACCAACCTTTGATAATAATACTGTATTATTTGTTTTGGTTACAAAGACACGCATTTTTTTTTTTCGTTTCTACAAAAAAAATGCCAAAGGTTCCATAACTCGCTTTTAAGGGGTTAATATTACTTAGGATAATAGCCTTTATTAATTTTAGGACATGTACGTATATTAAAAAAAGTTTTTTTTTTTAGACGGGCCCTTAGAAGGATCGAAGATTCCTTAGGGCTCACTTCCTAACCAACCTTTGATAATAATACTGTATTATTTGTTTTGGTTACAAAGACACGCATTTTTTTTTTCGTTTCTACAAAAAAAATGCCAAAAGTTCCATAACTCGCTTTTAAGGGGTTAATATTACTTAGGATAATAGCCTTTATTAATTTTAGGACATGTACGTATATTAAAAAAAGTTTTTTTTTTTAGACGGGCCCTTAGAAGGATCGAAGATTCCTTAGGGCTCACTTCCTAACCAACCTTTGATAATAATACTGTATTATTTGTTTTGGTTACAAAGACACGCATTTTTTTTTTCGTTTCTACAAAAAAAATGCCAAAAGTTCCATAACTCGCTTTTAAGGGGTTAATATTACTTAGGATAATAGCCTTTATTAATTTTAGGACATGTACGTATATTAAAAAAAGCTTTTTTTGTAGACGGGCCCTTAGAAGGGTTGAAGATTCCTTAGGGCTCACTTCCTAACCAACCTTTGATAATAATACTGTATTATTTGTTTTGGTTACAAAGACACGCATTTTTTTTTTTCGTTTCTACAAAAAAAATGCCAAAAGTTCCATAACTCGCTTTTAAGGGGTTAATATTACTTAGGATAATAGCCTTTATTAATTTTAGGACATGTACGTATATTAAAAAAAGCTTTTTTTGTAGACGGGCCCTTAGAAGGGTTAAAGATTCCTTAGGGCTCACTTCATAACCAACCTTTGATAATAATACTGTATTATTTGTTTTGGTTACAAAGACACGCATTTTTTTTTTCGTTTCTACAAAAAAAATGCCAAAAGTTCCATAACTCGCTTTTAAGGGGTTAATATTACTTAGGATAATAGCCTTTATTAATTTTAGGACATGTACGTATATTAAAAAAAAATTTTTTTTAGACGGGCCCTTAGAAGGGTTGAAGATTCCTTAGGGCTCACTTCCTAACCAACCTTTGATAATAATACTGTATTATTTGTTTTGGTTACAAAGACACGCATTTTTTTTTCGTTTCTACAAAAAAAATGCCAAAAGTTCCATAACTCGGTTTTAAGGGGTTAATATTACTTAGGATAATAGCCTTTATTAATTTTAGGACATGTACGTATATTAAAAAAAGCTTTTTTTGTAGACGGGCCCTTAGAAGGGTTAAAGATTCCTTAGGGCTCACTTCATAACCAACCTTTGATAATAATACTGTATTATTTGTTTTGGTTACAAAGACACGCCTTTTTTTTTTCGTTTCTACAAAAAAAATGCCAAAAGTTCCATAACTCGGTTTTAAGGGGTTAATATTACTTAGGATAATAGCCTTTATTAATTTTAGGACATGTATGTATATTAAAAAAAGCTTTTTTTGTAGACGGGCCCTTAGAAGGGTTGAAGATTCCTTAGGGCTCACTTCCTAACCAACCTTTGATAATAATACTGTATTATTTGTTTTGGTTACAAAGACACGCCTTTTTTTTTTCGTTTCTACAAAAAAAATGCCAAAAGTTCCATAACTCGGTTTTAAGGGGTTAATATTACTTAGGATAATAGCCTTTATTAATTTTAGGACATGTACGTATATTAAAAAAAGCTTTTTTTGTAGACGGGCCCTTAGAAGGGTTAAAGATTCCTTAGGGCTCACTTCATAACCAACCTTTGATAATAATACTGTATTATTTGTTTTGGTTACAAAGACACGCATTTTTTTTTTTTCGTTTCTACAAAAAAAATGCCAAAAGTTCCATAACTCGGTTTTAAGGGGTTAATATTACTTAGGATAATAGCCTTTATTAATTTTAGGACATGTACGTATATTAAAAAAAGCTTTTTTTGTAGACGGGCCCTTAGAAGGGTTGAAGATTCCTTAGGGCTCACTTCCTAACCAACCTTTGATAATAATACTTTATTATTTGGCTACAAAGACATATGTCAGTTACAAGTTATAAGTTATCCATAAATTACACATGTCACGGCGAGCTTGGACTTACTTTTAATCAGAAAATTAATGACAATTTGTAGATGGCGTTAAGCTAATTTCAAATTATTTTAAAATATTGATATCTCAACAGGTTACAATTACCTGATTAAAAAATGAGTTTTGTCAATTTAGATTTTAAATATCTTAGAAACAATAAAAATAAAACATTCACTGAAAATAAAAACATAAAAACAAATAGAGGTTTCTTGAAAAGTACCCAGATGATTTTTTTGTTTTGCTCCTAAAATAATCGGGGGATGTCCCTAAATTAATTTCTGAAAAAATACCAAAAGAGATTACGTTTCTGATTAAAAGTTGGCCCAAGCTCGCCGTGATGTATGTTACTAATTAACTAATGTTCCATAAACTCAACAAAGTCGTAGAAAGAAAATTCGGTTAAAAGATGCTTGAGTTTCGTTTTAAATTTACTTAATATTTTAATTTCTGCAATTTCCTCAGGCAGATTATTATAAATTTTGACACGCGAATAGTACGGTCCATTTTCGTATTTAGAACTGGTAAGTTAAGGCCTATCCAGAAGCTTGCATAAGAACGTAAAACATGAGAATGATATGCCGTGATTGGCTTTCAAGATACATGGCGGCACATCAAGCCAATCACGACATCGCATTGTTATGTACTATGTTCTTATGCTTGCCTGTGGATATACCCTTATCAGTATCCCAGCACGTAAACTGCTAACTTTTTTGCAGTTCCTAAATGAATAATAATGAATTTTTTTATGAACTTGATTTCATACCGTTGAATTTAGAATAACCCCTTATAGTTTTGTAACCTATTTCTGAATAACCTTGTAAAATATGATATTAGGGTGACGATATAGTATTTATCCAATACATACAGATAACAATAGGCAACAAATCGCAACTTTTTTTTTTGCTCCGATCGGAAAGTAAATTTTTCTTACTAATTTTCTTACTAATTCGTGGGCGTATAATCCGAATCTGACCTTAGAAAAATTCCAGCACCTAAAATGTTTGAGATATAAGTTCAGGTAATAATGACGTTTTTTTTCAAAATCTTTAAAAAAAGAGTAGAATTTTGAAAATTTTAGTGTATATTAAAAAAAAAATACGAGGAATTCAAAAATATATATGTCAAGAACCTACTGTCAGAGTAAGTACGCAAAAAAATAATAAAAAGGTTAAAATTAAAGTGCAGAGTTTACTTAATTGCTCATTTGTGGCAAAACTATCAATCTTTTTTAAAAACTTTATAGAACTTAATTTGTAGATTATAAAATTCTCTACAAAAATATTTATACAAATATTTTTTTATAATGCTTAGTTTGTTCCTAAAAAGTAAATAAATGAAAAAGATGTAAAATTACACAGTGTAAACTTCTTTACCGAGCCCAAAAAATATATTTTTCTTATCAATTATTTTAAAGGCGCAGAATCCAAATTTAACCTTAAAAAAATTCAGCACGTCTTATTTTTTAAATTTTAGTACATGCAATTATGCCAATTTAAAAACAATTTATAAAACAAAATATTGTGTATTTTTTTTTTGTTTTTTTTTTAATGGTTCTACATCATAAAAATGTTACTTTATTACATAAGAACCATAATACGTAACATTTTTTTACTTCATTTTTGACAATTTTTAGCATGAGTACGTGGCAATAAGCTTTTCCCCTTATGCACCCTTCTTCTTACCCTCCACCCCTACTTAGTTTTGTCACATTATCCTTTTTTTTTATATTTTTTTTTATAATATCCCTATTTATTCTACCTATGAATTTAAAGTTTCTATGTTTTAAGTTGGGTATTTTGTAACTAATATTAAGTCGCCGAATCCAAATTTGTCTTTGGAATATTTTTGTCCCCCATGGTTTTAGAACAAAAGAGGGATAAAATAATGATTTTTTAACATTTTTATCTTATTTTTCTCAGAAAACTTAGGCAATAGAAATATTCTGAGGCCATATTCGGTTTCAGCGACCCAAAATTAGTTAAAAAAACATATGACTCCAATCGGAGCAAGAAACCGTGTTGCCTAGTGTAATAAGACAATTACCAGCTTTTTTTATTTTAAATAGATAAACTCAATAATAACTCCCGCGTGACTTTTACTTTTTTGAGTGGATAATTATTTATTTTACCCACTCAACTGTCACTTGTCAAATTATTTTCTTGTAAATGTCATTAAATTTTTTATTAAAAATATCAACTCCTAAGCTATTTATTGGATAAAACCTTGGCACTCATGGGTCAACCGATATTGCCCTCTCGAAAATTAACCTGCTTGGCTGACGCCTCGGTTACGTGGTAATGATAGGCTTGCCATATTTTTTTTTGGTGAAAATACGAACAAATATTTTTTTGTATAGTTGAAAGTAAAATTTGATTAGTCATCATTGGTGACCAAGGGGGTGACATAGGGCCGATTTGTAAAACTAAAGTTTTACAATCTTAATTAAAAAAAAAGAATAGCGCCGCAGGAAAAAAATACAAATTTAATGGTCTATTTGAATTTTAAAACAATTTTATTATTTAAAATTTAACAAAAACTCTGTGGGAATAAAATATATACCTTTAAGCATAGCATAGAAAATTTCAGGGGGGGGGGGCAAATTTTTTTGAAGTGAAACAAAAATATTTAAAAAGTTTTATAAAATCAAAAAAAAAAAAAAAAAATAATTATATTTAAAAATTGTGAAGTTTTTATAATATTAGTATAGACAATATTCCAAAGGGGAGCCGCCCCCCTTGTTATGAGTCCTAGAGGTCATGGTCCCTGGCCCCACAAGTCGCCGCCTATGCTTTAAAGAATGCCCGTTTAGCTTATTTTGCCACCGCTTACTTCTCGTTCTGGTGGGGCGCTCCATCCTTTATTTACGGCCCTGTTTTCGTTTAACAAAGGTTTTATGGTATTTTTCAGGGGCGGTTCCAGAGTCAAAGGTATTCAAAAAATTTCTACTGCATTCCACAAAATTTAAAAACTTTTAAGGTGATTTTGTACCTTTTCCTTAAATAAAAACGGAAGCCTTAATTTTTCATAAATTTGCTTAAATTCTTTAATTTACGTTTGTTTTATATCTAAGTACGGACAAAATACGGACAAACGTTTGAATACGGACATTCTACGGACATAAATTTTAGTACGGACAGAGCATCAAAAATACGGACTGTCCGTACTAAATACGGACGTATGGCAAGGGAAAACTAAGGCTAATTTAAAACCTTTAAGTATTCATTAAATTAATGAATACTTAAAGGTTTTAAATTAGCCTCAGTTTTCCCTAAAAATATTAATGACGTTAATCTTCTTAGTTTAATACAAATGAACTTTTCCCACGACCATTTAGGTAAACGGCACAGAATTTATTCAGTAAGAAAATTTCATATGGGTTAATCCAGCATTGCTTACGTTGCATCTTACGCCTATTACTTAATATTTAAATTTCTGCAATTTCTTCAGGTAGATTATTATAAATTTTGACACGCGAATAGTACGGTCCGTATTCGGATTTAGAACTTGTAAGTTAGCAGTATCCTATTTCTAAATAACCTTGTAAAATCTGATATTAGGGTGACGATATAGTATTTATTCCTAAATCTTGCCAGGTTACGTTTTTATGAATACTTAAAGGTTTTAAATTAGCCTCAGTTTTCCCTAAAAATTTTAATGACGTTAATCTTCTTAGTTTAATACAAATGAACTTTTCCCACTACCATTTAGGAAAACGGCACAGAATTTATACAGTAAGAAAATTTCATATGGGTTAATCCAGCATTGCTTACGTTGCATCTTACGCCTATTACTTAATATTTAAATTTCTGCAATTTCCTCAGGTAGATTATTATAAATTTTGACACGCGAATAGTACGGTCCGTATTCGGATTTAGAACTTGTAAGTTAGCAGTATCCTATTTCTAAATAACCTTGTAAAATATGATATTAGGGTGACGATATAGTATTTATTCCTAAATCTTGCCAGGTTACGTTTTTATGAATACTTAAAGGTTTTAAATTAGCCTCAGTTTTCCCTAAAAATTTTAATGACGTTAATCTTCTTAGTTTAATACAAATGAACTTTTCCCACTATCATTTAGGAAAACGGCACAGAATTTATACAGTAAGAAAATTTCATATGGGTTAATCCAGCATTGCTTACGTTGCATCTTACGCCTATTACTTAATATTTAAATTTCTGCAATTTCCTCAGGTAGATTATTATAAATTTTGACACGCGAATAGTACGGTCCGTATTCGGATTTAGAACTTGTAAGTTAGCAGTATCCTATTTCTAAATAACCTTGTAAAATATGATATTAGGGTGATGATATAGTATTTATTCCTAAATCTTGCCAGGTTACGTTTTTATGAATACTTGAAGGTTTTAAATTAGCCTCAGTTTTCCCTAAAACTTTTATGACGTTAATCTTCTTAGTTTAATACAAATGAACTTTTCCCACGACCATTTAAGAAAACGGCACAGAATTTATACAGTAAGAAAATTTCATATGGGTTAATCCAGCATTGCTTACGTTGCATCTTACGCCTATTACTTAATATTTAAATTTCTGCAATTTCCTCAGGTAGATTATTATAAATTTTGACACGCGAATAGTACGGTCCGTTTTCGGATTTAGAACTTGTAAGTTAGCAGTATCCTATTTCTAAATAACCTTGTAAAATATGATATTAGGGTGACGATATAGTATTTATTCCTAAATCTTGCCAGGTTACGTTTTTATGAATACTTAAAGGTTTTAAATTGGCCTCAGTTTTCCCTAAAAATTTTAATGACGTTAATCTTCTTAGTTTAATACAAATGAACTTTTCCCACGACCATTTAGGAAAACGGCACACAATTTATCAGTAAGAAAATGCCATATGGGTTATTCCAGCGTTGCTTACGTTGCATCTTACGCCTATTTTTAGTTTTTATCATAGGTAGGCCATAATTACTTAAAATTATTCGAAATGATCTAAGTAATCATAAAAAATATATTTACGCAAAAAATTCTATTTAGAAGTCAGTTGCACTATTTTAAAGATTCCAAAATAGTATATTAAAGTACTAGTTTCATAACATACGTTTTTAGCGCACGAATACAAGTTTAGAAAACAAGCCGCTTGCGGCGAGTTTTCTAAAGTATTAGTGCGCTAAAAACGTGCTATGAAACTAGTGCTTCATACAACTTTTTCTATTTTGTTCTAAAATTAAAAAAAACTTACATTTAAATTAATGACTGATTTAGGGATTTTTGTTTTGGATTGGCATTACAGTTTACACCATGTTTAAAATTCTAAGAACAAATGATATTTTGATATATTTTATAGTCATCTCTTCTCTTTTTTACTGCAATTAACCAAGCCACAATTTTAACATGGTAAAAATAACCTAAACACAAAATTTTATAGAAAATTCAACTTTAAAGCGACATTGGCATTTGCACGGAAAATGTCAAGCGATAGGCCAGGTCTGTTGCCAACTCAAAAGAACAAAAAGTACAGACCTCTTATGGGGCTATAATAACACGCAAAATGCTTGTGATTATGAGCTTATAAGAGTCGCAAAATAGAAAAATGTTTTTAAAAGGCACCATATTGGTACATTGGTACCATAAAAAAGTACCATCATTAAGGAATCTAAGAATATATTTTATTTTTATTTATGATAAATACTGTCGTTTTCTCAATACAAAGTTTTATTTTTGTACTCAATGTTTTTATTTTTTATAAATGAAAATACGATGGTCTTGCTGCACCAGGTATTTTCGTGAAATTTTGTATATATATATTAGGGCTTTTAAGGTCGATAAAACTGAATATGATAGTATATATTCCTAAATCATGCCAGGTTAAGTTTTAATGAATACTTAAAGGTTTTAAATTAGCCTGAGTTTTCCCTAAAAATTTTAATGACATTAATCTTCTTAGTTTAATACAAATGAACTTTTCCCACGACCATTTAAGAAAACGGCACACAATTTAGACAGTAAGAAAATGCCATATGGGTTAACCAGCATTGCTTACGTTGCATATTACCCCTATTTTTAGTTTTTATCATAGGTAGGCCATAATTACTTAAAATTATTCGAAATGATCTAAGTAATCATAAAAAATATATTTACGCAAAAAATTCTATTTAGAAGTCAGTTGCACTATTTTAAAGATTGCAAAATAGTATATTAAAGTACTAGTTTCATAACATACGTTTTTAGCGCACGAGTTTAGAAAACGAGCCGCTTGCGGCGAGTTTTCTAAAGTATTAGTGCGCTAAAAACGTGTTATGAAACTAGTGCTTCATACAACTTTTTCTATTTTGTTCTAAAAGTAAAAAAAACTTACATTTAAATTAATGACTGATTTAGGGATTTTTGTTTTGGATTGGCATTACAGTTTACACCATGTTTAAAATTCTAAGAACAAATGATATTTTGATATATTTTATGCCATCTTTTAGTTTTGCCATCTTTTATGATGTGCCTCAAGTATTTTTATGTTAATGTTTTATGTACAAGTAAAAGTGAACCATATATATACTTATTAATCGTGCGAACTGTTGAATTTTAAGTGAATGATAATGGACGTTTGAAGATAATTTTTTTGTGTGTTTTTAATGATAACTTTTTATATTAGCGTGGAAATTACTACAGTAGTAATTTATCAGTGATAGTGCGCAAGTCAGGATACATATCCGATTAGTACTTGCTCACTGGAAACCTCATGATTATATAGAGAAACCCTGGTTAATTATTCGGAAGAAAAAGACCAAATAAATAGAGAGAGAGATATATTTTATAGTCATCTCTTCTCTTTTTTACTGCAATTAACCAAGCCACAATTTTAACATGGTAAAAATAACCTAAACACAAAATTTTGTAGAAAATTCAACTTTAAAGCGACATTGACATTTGCACGGAAGATGTCAAGCGATAGGCCAGGTCTGTTGCCAACCCAAAAGAACAAAAAGTACAGACCTCTTATGGGCCTATAAGAACACGCAAAATGCTTGTGATTATGAGCTTATAAGAGTCGCAAAATAGAAAAATGTTTTTAAAAGGTACCATATTGGTACATTGGTACCATAAAAAAGTACCATTTTATTTATGATAAATACTGTCGTTTTCTCAATACAAAGTTTTTTTTTACTTAATGATTTTATTTTTTATAAATGAAAATACGATGGTCTTGCTGCACCAGGTATTTTCGTGAAATTTTGTATATATATTCGGGCTTTTAAGGTCGATAAAACTGAATATGATAGTATTTATTCCTAAATCATGCCAGGTTAAGTTTTAAATTAGCCTCAGTTTTCCCTAAAACTTTTAATGACGTTAATATTCTTAGTTTAATACAAATGAACTTTTCCCATGATCATTTAGGAAAACGGCACACAATTTATCAGTAAGAAAATGCCATATGGGTTATTCCAGCGTTGCTTACGTTGCATCTTACGCCTATTTTTAGTTTTTATCATAGGTAGGCCATAATTACTTAAAATTATTCGAAATGATCTAAGTAATCATAAAAAATATATTTACGCAAAAAATTCTATTTAGAAGTCAGTTGCCCTATTTTAAAGATTGCAAAATAGTATATTAAAGTACTAGTTTCATAACATACGTTTTTAGCGCACGAGTACAAGTTTAGAAAACAAGCCGCTTGCGGCGAGTTTTCTAAAGTATTAGTGCGCTAAAAACGTGTTATGAAACTAGTAGTACCATCATTAAGGAATCTAAGAATATATTTTATTTTTATTTATGATAAATACTGTCGTTTTCTCAATACAAAGTTTTTTTTTACTCAATGTTTTTATTTTTTATAAATGAAAATACGATGGTCTTGCTGCACCAGGTATTTTCGTGAAATTTTGTATATATATTAGGGCTTTTAACCCTCATATGCCCAAGACTTTTTTTTTGGATTTTTAACTTTTTTTAATTAAAATAATATACGATTTCCTTGTATAAACAAAATATTATAAGAATTTTTTTTCATATTTTATACAGTTTTCCTAAAAATTGGTATCCTTTTAAAAGGACGATGGCCATAAATACAATAGTAAACATAGTACAGAAAAATAACTGTAACAAGTGTCCTTTTAGAAAGACGATGGGCATATCTGGGTTAAGGTCGATAAAACTGAATATGATAGTATTTATTCCTAAATCATGCCAGGTTAAGTTTTAATGAATACTTAAAGGTTTTAAATTAGCCTCAGCTTTCCCTAAAACTTTTAATGACGTTAATCTTCTTAGTTTAATACAAATGAACTTTTCCCACGACCATTTAAGAAAACGGCACACAATTTAGACAGTAAGAAAATGCCATATGGGTTAACCAGCGTTGCTTACGTTGCATATTACCCCTATTTTTAGTTTTTATCATAGGTAGGCCATAATTACTCAAAATTATTCGAAATGATCTAAGTAATCATAAAAAATATATTTACGCAAAAAATTCTATTTAGAAGTCAGTTGCACTATTTTAAAGATTGCAAAATAGTATATTAAAGTACTAGTTTCATAACATACGTTTTTAGCGCACGAGTACAAGTTTAGAAAACAAGCCGATTGCGGCGAGTTTTCTAAAGTATTAGTGCGCTAAAAACGTGTTATGAAACTAGTAGTACCATCATTAAGGAATCTAAGAATATATTTTATTTTTATTTATGATAAATACTGTCGTTTTCTCAATACAAAGTTTTATTTTTTTACTCAATGTTTTTATTTTTTATAAATGAAAATACGATGGTCTTGCTGCACCAGGTATTTTCGTGAAATTTTGTATATATATTAGGGCTTTTAACCCTCATATGCCCAAGACTTTTTTTTGGATTTTTAACTTTTTTTAATTAAAATAATATACCATTTCCTTGTATAAACAAAATATTATAAGAATTTTTTTTCATATTTTATACAGTTTTCCTAAAAAATGGTATCCTTTTAAAAGGACGATGGCCATAAATAGGATAGTAAACATAGTACAGAAAAATAACTGTAACAAGTGTCCTTTTAGAAAGACTATGGGCATATCTGGGTTAAGGTCGATAAAACTGAATATGATAGTATTTATTCCTAAATCATGCCAGGTTAAGTTTTAATGAATACTTAAAGGTTTTAAATTAGCCTCAGCTTTCCCTAAAACTTTTAATGACGTTAATTTTCTTAGTTTAATACAAATGAACTTTTCCCACGACCATTTAAGAAAACGGCACACAATTTAGACAGTAATAAAATGCCATATGGGTTAACCAGCGTTGCTTACGTTGCATATTACCCCTATTTTTAGTTTTTATCATAGGTAGGCCATAATTACTTAAAATTATTCGAAATGATCTAAGTAATCATAAAAATATATATTTACGCAAAAAATTCTATTTAGAAGTCAGTTGCACTATTTTAAATATTGCGAAAATGTTTTTTTAAAGCCACCATATTGGTACATTGGTATCATAAAAAAGTACCATAATTAAGGAATCTAAGAATATATTTTATTTTTATTTATGATAAATACAGTCGTTTTCTCAATACAAAGTTTTTATTTTTTATAAATGAAAATACGATGGTCTTGCTGCACCAGGTATTTTCGTGATATTTTGTATATAACAATTAGGGCTTTTAAGGTCGATAAAACTGAATATGATATTAAAATTTTTTAACCCACCCCTCGAGTGGGGGTATTTTTAAATACATACATTTACAAACATAATTATAAACAGTTTATTTTAATTTCATTCTGAAAAAGGCACAAAAGCAAATAATGCGCAATAAAACGCATCTTGCGCAATCGGCAAACTTAACCTACAAAAACTCATGTAAAAGTGGAAATAGTCATTTATGGTACTAGTGGGTAAAGTAAAATATTGCCCATGAGAAAAATGTTTACAAACATTGGGTACGGCCTATCGAAAAAATGTAAAGAACAAAAAATATTTACAATAAAAATAAAAATATTTAAAAAATATAAAAAAAATTGAAAAAAAATCGGTGTATAGAAAAAAAAGTCAATTTTTATTATTTATATTAAGCTGATTTTTATATATTTTCCGCTATAAAAAATGTTAAGCCCGATAGAATTTTAAATTTTTGGGCTTTTAGTTTTAGTGAAACTGGAATATGAACAAAAATTGAATACCTCCAAAAGTGAACGTGAGGAGTTTTAACTTGTATAAGCTTATTGCATCACCAATAAACTGAATTGATTTGGAGTTTGCAAGGTGTCTGAAATAATAATAATAAAATAATTTATTTCACAAAAATGAAAATTACAATACATAAACAAGATTTACTTAAAATATGTACAGCAAAGAACATTGAATAGAAATTAGTCAAAAACATTAATATAAAAATAAAGATTAAAATAAAGTTTATAAATAATTATATATTAAATATTTAAAACTTACTCTGGAACCTAAACCCATGGGTTTGAACATATTGGTCATATTCATTTAATGTATATGGTTCTATATCACATATTTACTTAAATAGTTTATTTTTAAAAGATTTTTGAGTTCTTATGCTTTTTAAACTTAAAGGAAGAGTATTAAAAAGACTGATGGATGAATAGTATGATCCTTTTTCATATAATGCTAGTCTATGTTTGGGAACATTATAATCAGAAATTCGGTTTGAAACTGGTTGTGCAGAAACAAACAAATGTTTGTTTTTTATGAGAAATAAAACGCATTTGTATATATACAAACCAGTGACAGTGAGAATGTTATTAGCTTTAAAAAGTCCTCTGCAGGATGTATCTCTACGTAGACTTAAAATAGTACGAAGAGCTTTTTTTGACACACAAATATAGATTCTATATCTTTACATTTACCCCAAAACAATATTCCGTAGCTTAATCTACTTTGGAAGTTTGAGAAATACAAAATTTTCAACGTATTTATATTCACATACTTCTTTAGTACTAAAAGAGAATATGTTACTGTATTTAGACTTTTACGCAAACTATTAACATGTGAAACCCAATTTAAATTTGTATCTATATGAACACCCAAAAATTTTACACAGTCTGATAGCGCTTTGTCCTCATTTTGTATACGGATAGACTGTAATGGATTATTTCCAATTTTAAATGACATGTAGTTGGTTTTTTGTTCATTTAAAATAAGTCTGTTTTCCTTTAACCACATTTTAATTACAATAAACAAAGCTTCTACGTCAGTTTGAATCTCTTGTTTGTTTGACTTAACTACATAATTGGAATCATCAGCAAAGCTGACTAAAGTCTGGTTTTTATTTTGGAGAGTAATATACAAGTCATTCACAAAAATAATAAATAATAATGGACCTAGTATGCTACCTTGAGGGACTCCCACTTCAATGCTTATACTGTTTGACAAGAATTTAATAAAATCATGGAAGATCTGTACTTGTTGCGTGCGATTTGAAAGATAGGACCTTAGCCACTGCAGTGCAATACCTCTAATACCGTACCTTTCAAGTTTAGAAGATAATATGCTATAATCTAAACAGTCAAAAGCTTTGCTTAAATCCAGCAGTATTGCCAGGATTTCTTGCTTATTTTCAAAACCTTTCAGAATACTATCTAGGAAATCATGCACCGCAGTTTCCACAGACCTACCCTTCAAATAACCATGTTGGGTTTTTGCAAACAAGCTAAACCTGTCCATAAAATTTATAATTCTACGCGCCATTGCCATCTCAAAAAGCTTGGACATAGAGGGCAAAAGGCTAATTGGTCTGTAATTTTGCATTAAAGAAGGATCCCCTTTTTTATGGATTGGTATCACTATAGCAGCTTTAAGGCTATCCGGAAAAATACCATACATTAAAGAATTATTTATAATGTGTGTTAATGGTTTACAAAGCTCGTATTTACAGTATTTAAGTACACTTGTTGAGATCTCATCGTATCCAGAACTCATTTTACCTTTTAGGTCATGAAAAAAGTTTAAGCATTCAGCCTCTGTCACCGGTTCAATATATATGGACTGGATATTAAATAGAATTTTAGATTCATAATTTTCAGGTTCAGGTAGTAGATCTTTTACCGAAGTTGACGAAAAAACATTAAACTCGCTAGCAACTGTCTGTGGGTCTCCTACTAACAAAGTGTTTTCTGATTTGGATCCTTTACGAATACTGTTTATAATGCTCCAAACTGTCTTTGATTTGTTATCTGAAAAATTGATTTGATTTTCATAAGACATTTTTCTAGCATTAGCCAGTGCTTTATTATACTTATTTTTAATTTCATTATATAGAATTTTATAATTTACGTCATATTGGCTAAAGACTAAATAAATGCCCATCTGATTTCTGTAGAATTGCACCTCTGGATCATTTTCGTATAAATTTTTATTTTTTTGTTTTATTTTTACTCTTTTTTTTAAAAAAACTAGGTGTACACTCTAAAAATTGTTTTTTGAAATTATCCTTGGTTATTTAATGCCACCGATTTTGCTAGTAATATTACATATCAACTTTGTAATTTAACTAAACTGAGTTGTAATCTTGTAAATTCATAACAATTATTTTTTTGTAATTTCACAACATTTAACTGTGATATTACATAATAATTTGTGAAATTATTTCGCATTTGTACAATATTACAACACGTCTTTGTAATTTTAAATGTTTTGTTGTGAAAAGCTAAAACATTTGTATTTTTTTTTGTAAAATGTTTAAGTATATTCACAAAATTTAGTATATCCACAATAATATTGCGTTTTTATTAAACTAACTTTTGATTTTACAATATAAAATTATAAAATCGCTGCAATAATGTTAGTATTTTTTTTGTAAAAATACCAATGTTTTTTTCAGTGTAATAATAAAAGTTTACTTCAGCCCCTGCAGGGCTCTGGCGAGGACAATTTTCTTGAAAATTGGTATATTGCGTTTTTTTAGGTTCCTGAAATTAAATCCGATAATAAAAAATTCTAACTTTACCCCCGCGGAACAGGGGCCAATAACACAGGTCCACAAAAAAAATTTTTGTGAGTCTTGGATTCCAATATAATATTCCTATGTATTTTTCCTGCTGAAACCGAATCCGCAACCCGTTTAACCCCTACTCGTCAGGATTTTGACATAACCTCAAAAAACACTCGAGAAACTACTGAAACCGCTGAAATCATCTATTCCATACCACTTTCACCCTCTTCCTCCAAATTCGTAATTTCGTAACCCCATAATCCCCTAACCTCGGAATACCATTACTCCATAACCTCAAAACCCCGTAACCTCATTAAGTAGAAAAATCTGTTTCGGGAAAACAGAACAATTACGTGAAATTTTCTTGTAGAACATAGTTATGAATAAGTAACTGTATAACCCTAAAATCCCATCACACCATAACCTCCTAACCCCTTCGCTCCGTAAACCCATATATTATAACCTCTTAACTCCATCATCCTATTCTGTGGAGAAGTCCGGTTCTCGAAATCATAAGAGTTTTGTGAGTGAAGTTATGAATTGAGGTCATTATTTTTTTAACACCTCTCAGACCTCTGATACCTCAGTAAGCTTGTTATCCAATATTTATGAAATTGAATTTTTTCGTGGTATTTACGCAATTGTTTAACAAAAGACCATTACTACCACTACTACTAATTGCAATTGTGAAAAGTTCTATGATTTTTTTCCGGAATTTGAAATCCTGGAACCTCCGAGAACATTGGAGACTGATATGAAAAAATCAACAATAAAAAACTTACTCCACATATCTGAGGTTTGGGGTTATAATTTCGGTAACCGGACTTCTCCACAGAATAGGATAACGGGATTAAGGGGATATAGTATATGGGGTTACGAAGTGAAGTTATTTTGAGGTTATTTATAATATTTCTTTTTTGAGGTTATGGTGTTAGGGGTTACGAAGTGAAGTTATTTTGAGGTTATTTATAATATTTTTTTTTTGTTGAGATTATGGTGATAGAGGATTTTGGGGTTATAGAGTTACTTACCTATGACTATGTTCCACAAAAAAAACTGATGAATTTGTTCTGTTTTCCCAAACTAGATTTTTCTACTTAATCAGGTTAAGGGGTTTTGAGGTTATGTGGCTATGGTATTATAAGGTTTGGGGATTATGGGGTTCTAGGGTTATAGAATTAGCAATTTGGGGACAGGGGGTGACAGTGGTATGGCATAGATGATTTTAGCGGTTTCAGTAGTTTTTCGGGTGTTTTTTGAGGTTATGTCAAAATCCTGACGTGTAGGGGTTAAACAAGTTGCGGATTCGGTTTCAGCGGGAAAAATACATAGGAATATCATATTGGAATCCAGGACTCAGAAAAAAAAATTGTGGGCCTGTGTAATTTTAAATGTTCACAAAATCTTTAATAAATTGCTGAAACTAATTCTGATAATAAAAAATTAATCTTCACTCCCGGGCGGGGGTGGAAAGTTATCGTGCTTACAAAAGACGTGACATCGGACGGTCGTTAAGACAGACATTTTCAAAGTTTCTTATTTTATTATAAAATACATTTTTACCCAAGAATATTTTGTCTAGGACGTTTTTTTTTGGCGATTTTGGAAAATTCGAAATTACCGTATTACACTGTTCTAGTGCTTACGCGATGTGAATGTATGATAACAAAAAAATAATCAAAACCTATCCGAACCTTTTCGCAAGAAAGTAAGTGCTGTGGATCCGTACAATTTATAGTTTATTTAATGTTTGAAGGGCCACTATTCAGCGTTGTTTGTTTCCCAATACATGAAAGATAATTTTTGCATAAACACATGTATGACAAAAATAATAGGACAGTTATATTATATTTTAAAGATGTGTTCTTATAGGCCCATAAGAGGTCTCTACTTTTTTTTCTTTTGGGTTGGCAACATACTAAAGCCTATTTCTTGACGTTTTGCGTGCAAATGTCAATGTCGATTTAAAGTTTAATTTTTTACAAAATTTTGTGTTTGGGTTATTTTTTACCGTGTTAAAATTGTGGACTGGTTAATTGCAGTGAAAAAGAAGAGATGACTGTAAAATATATCAAAATATCATTTGTTCTTAGAATTTTAAACATAGTGTAAACTGTAATGCCAACCCAAAACAAAAATCCCTAAATCAGTCATCAAGTAAGTTTTTTAAATTTTAGAGCAAAATAGAAAAAATTGTATAAAGCACTCGTTTCATAACACGTTTTTAGAGCACTAGTACTTTAGAAAACTCTCCGCAAGCGGCTCATTTTCTAAACTTGTACTCGTGCGCTAAAAACTAGTACTTTAATATACTATTCTACAACATGTATATAAAAATACACCTGTTAGTGGTACAAAGTAAAATTTGTTAAGTAGATTAAATGATTATTTATAAATAGATTAAAATCAGTAATTTATTCGTTTTTAGCTATTAATAGGCCATTTTGGCCCAGAGCTTCTGGCTATAAGTAGATTAAAAAATAATAAATTTTAATTTTGCAAAAAAAGAGGATTAATACCCCTAAGGGGGTAAGAAGTAGGTATAAAGTCAATTGCTTGACAAAAAAATTCATTCTCATACAAGTCTTTATACTGTGTATGTTAAAATATTATTATTCTTTTTCTATTAAAAGTATTGACCTGTTTTTAAAAACTGTGATTTTTTGTGATATGAAGTTAGTCAAGTTTGTGTAATATTTCTAAAATTTAAAGTTTTATGTTTTAGTGTTTCTATAAATATTATTGATTTGATTTATTGACACCGTGAGTTTTAACAATACTTTCAAAGATTGTGGAGTGTTTCTTTGTATATGCATATTTGTTGTGTTATTTCTACAATTCATTGATTGATTTGTTGTTTTAGTATAACTATAAGTCATTTCTAATACATAAAAGTGCCCGGGATTGTTTAGCTTGTCAAAATTTAAAGTGTAACATGTGTACAAATAGTGAAGGTATGAACATACAACAACAGCTGAAAAACATAGAAAGTGTTATAGTTTTAACCCGGAATAATCTTGACGCTTTAAATGCCCGTTTTGCTCATTTACAACATCCACCAACATTGTATTTAACAGAATACGATGATCTTACGTTGAAATTACATGAATTAGGTGCTGAGGAAAGAAGGCTTCGAGACCAACAAAGCAATGACAGGGAAAGCCCAGAGGGCTACGGTAAACAATGTTACCCACCTCATTATAAACTAATTCCACACTATGAGACACCTAGATTGTTAAGGGCTCTATTACCAAATAAACAACGAACATTAGTGCAAGTTCAGAAAGGCACAACGTTACGTAAAGCATTAGCAAAAGCCATGAAGTTACGAAACTTAATCTGTGAAATGTGTGAAGTCCATCTTGGGAACACGGAAAAAGTTGTGGCTTGGGACACAGACATAAGCACTTTAAATTGTGAAGAAATCACGGTTAAGATTATAGATAAGTTTCCTATACTAACTAGTATTTCACATAATTTTGTACGAAAGACATTTTTTTCATTGGTGTTTTGTGAATGTTGTCGAAGACTTTTGTTTCAAGGATTCTACTGTCGGACATGTGGATATAAGTTTCATCAAGGATGTGCATCTGGGGTTCCTCCGCTATGTCACCAAAGTACGACGGACGCCATATATCAAGCCCTTTTAGCCCACCAAGGATATTCGGAAGCCGGTATAATACACCCAGGCCAAGCTGGCCTCGATCCTACTACACGAGCTCATTCGGGCTCCCTAGGCCAACAAGACCGGTCCAGCTCAGCCCCGAACGTGTGCATTAACAACGTAAAAATAGCTACACACATTATACAAAAACCATTAGTAGTAGATGTCCACGGTTCAAGAAGGACCAGAGCGCGCTCTACCGACGAGAGCAAGAACCTCGTACCTGGAGAAAGTATTAAAGATTGGGAGATACCTGCCGATGAAATATTAATGGGACCCCGGGTAGGCTCAGGGTCTTTTGGAACGGTTTACAAAGCCTTGTGGCACGGAGAAGTTGCGGTAAAGACTTTGAACGTTAAAATACCCACAGTGGCTCAACTTCAGGCATTTAGAAACGAAGTTGCGGTTCTCCAAAAAACGCGGCACGTTAATATATTGTTGTTTATGGGTTGTGTTAGTAAGACCCAACTTGCAATAGTTACTCAATGGTGTGAAAGCTCTAGTTTATACAAACATTTACATATAATAGAACACAAGTTTTCGCTTTATAATCTGATAGAAATAGCCAAACAGACTGCTCAGGGAATGGACTATCTCCATGCTAAAAATATAATTCACAGAGATTTAAAGTCAAACAATATATTTTTACAAGATTTAACTGTTAAAATTGGTGATTTCGGGTTGGCCACTGCTAAAACTAGATGGTCAGGGTTCCATCAGTTTAGTCAACCGACCGGTTCGATTCTGTGGATGGCTCCTGAGGTCATTAGAATGCAAGAGGACAATCCCTATAGTTTTCAATCGGACGTTTACGCGTATGGTATTGTTTTATTCGAGTTACTCGCGGCGCAACTTCCTTATTTGCATATAAAAAATAAAGATCAGATTCTGTTTATGGTTGGCAGAGGATATTTAAGACCGGATCTAAGCAAGTGCCGTACAGATTCGCCCAAGTCTCTAATAAGGTTGACAGAAGATTGCATTAAGTTTAATAGGGATGAAAGACCACTTTTTAAGCCCATTTTGGCTTTGCTGGATAGTTTTCTGATTAATCATCCTAAGTTAAAAAGATCACATTCTGAACCACTGATAAACAGAACACAAGTCTTTGACGATTTTTATTCTACGAGAACAAGAATGCCTGATGACTTTGAACCAGACAATAATCAATTCTTTGGTTCGAGAAATGGAAATATTTGATTTAAAAAAAAAATACTTCTTATTAGTATGGATTTAATTTAGTGTGACAATACTTTAATTACATAAAATTGGCTGAGATTGTATAGTGTGCATGTGTATATTTTTAGTGTTATTTCCATAAAAGGACTGGTTTGATTTCTTGATACTGTGATTTTTACATAACAATACCTTATTTTAATTATTGCTCAATTACAAACGATTAAATACATGGTTCTCAACCAGGTCGGAAATACCCCTGAAAAAAAAAATTATTCAGCAGTTTCTATGAAATCTTGCCGTCGGAATGCCTGGGGAAATCTTAGCTACGCTGATCTAATAACGCAAGCTATAAATTCGCCTTCCAATAAGAGACTAACACTTTTATAGATTTACGAATGGATGGTGGACCACCATTGGTGGTAAACTTGCCCTACTTCTTGATAAAGGTAACATGCATAGCTCCGCAAGCTTGAAAAATTCCGGGAGCATAATTTTGGTACAATGTTCGTTGCAAAAGTCAAATTATTTCAAATTATTTTCGTCAAAATTTATTGTAAAACACTGAAAGAATATTATAGAAATTTATTAAACGAACATCAAGGATTATGAAAACTCTTTCAGATTCATCAGAAACGAAAACAATAATAGCCCAGTTTTTTTACAGAAATTTTAAGTAGTAAATGTCAATTATTTAGACTGTTTTGTCATAATTAATGGAGAGCCCCCAGCACAAGTTTTGTAACTTTTCGGGGCCCTCCACGCTTTTGTAGAATAACAAACTAGAAAATAAAATAATAAATTTATGAAATTGCAGATCGAAAGCAGGGGAAAATATTCTTTCTGGATGATAAAACTCCGAATCAAAGCCAGGGAAATATTCAAGGAGAACATGATCGATAGATACAAGTAAATTCGAAAAAAGACGCACCAAAGTTGCGAGTAGAAATGTTGAAAAAAGAAGATAGAAGTAACTTGAAAAATTTGAACTTATTTTCGAATACTTTTTGATTGACGCTGATTACCAAGTGAGTATAGATTTAAGAGCATCATCATTTACAGAAAAAATTATAGTAGAAATAAAATATCAATACACTCTTGTATATGACATTTATGTGTCAATTATAATTTATAACTTTTGGTATAAAATCTAAATTTTTAGTAATTCAAGTTAAATAATTGTAAATTATCTGAAAAATTACAAGAATGATTTGATCCTAATCTACAGAGTAAGGAATTGTAAGAAAACACCTCGGAAAACACCAAAGAGCTTGACGATTTCTCAAAATTTACTGTGAAGACAAAAAACACTTTTTTTACAAACTACTTGTATAACAGCAAAAAATAAACAAACTTTTGACATATTTTGACGTTTTTTAACAAATGACAATATGAAATCTATGAAAAATTGTTTGTCCCGATATTTAATGCCACCACTGTACAGGGTGGGCCAAAAAAAAAAAAACCGGCCACTTTTTAAACCGTTATAACTTGTTTGGCTTTTGATCGATTAGAATGAAGATACATGTAAGATTCGGTAGATAATGTTAATTACTTAAAGTATTATTATATTTTTCAGTAATAAAGCTTTTATCAATTCTATGTTTCTACGGATGATTTTAAAAAGGTAATTTTGAACTTTTATTTTTAGGTAAATCAAAGCGAACTGAATAGATGGGAGAAAGTGTTTGTAGATCAAATTTGGTTCAGTAAAATGGAATGTAAAAGAAGACGAGTGCGTTTTTTTATCTTTACCCATATGCGCTAGACTACAAATCCAAGACAAAAAACAAGAAAATTTTATTAAATATTTATTTTAATTATGCCTGTGCCTGTAACATTTTTAAGCTATACATGCAAGAGGGAAACTGATATTCAAAATTTTAAGTGTATTTACTGTACATTTGAGAAGGAATATGGTTTAAGTTAAAAAAAAATATTAAAAATTAATGTGTCACTTACATATTTTCAACACTAAAAAGTCCAAACCAAATACAAAATAAGGTAACCTTAAAAAACATGCTTGTTTCATAAAATATACTCAAATTGTTTTTTAGCTCAATGTTTGGAGTTCCAGCTTCAATTTTTAATAATTTCCCAATGGTATAATGGTCGTTCCCTTGTATTTGATGTCTAATAATTTCAGAAAGGTGAGTGCGTTTCCTCTCTCGTAAAGAGATTTTATAGTTTCGTGATATTTTTCAGCCCTGATGAAGGATAAAACCCTATCCGAAACGTAGGCAATCTAAAAATTTTGTTAACACATACGCCGTCCCACTAAACACCAAATATATTAATTGGCAAGGACACAAACTCGCTTCATTGATTAAAAATTAAGTTATTTTAATATATGTATTAAATATATTTTATTTATTTATAGGTAAACATGTCTATTCTTGCAAGTCAAATACATAAATCTGTAATGAATTCAACGACTCAAAAAATAAGCGAAGAACTTCAACAAAAAATTGAGTCGTAAGGCCATACAAAATACTTGGACAATGTACTGTTTGATCTAGAAAGGATTGTAAGTGCTGGAGGCTTTATTGCTTGGGCTGTAGGAGAAACCAAAAAAGTTTTTGGCGTCTTTTGTTTTCTTAAAGAAAATGAAGTTCCTACATTTGATCATACAAAATAGCGAATACTCAACGAGAAAAGTAAAAATTATTCATTATAAGGGATACTATGGAAGCAACTATGAAGGGTACTATGGAAGCAACTATGGAGGAGGTACTGCAAGATAATTAATAAAAATACTTCAAGTTGTATGTTTTAAAACTAACCTCATTCAATTAATATTTATAAGAAAATCTGGTCATCTGCAGCCTCAACATTTAGCTGAGAAAGCTACAATGTTATTATTTAGTTTTGATATTGGACACCTAAACTTGATCTATTGATGGATTGGCATGGAACTACAAGTGATACACCTAGTAAAATGTCAAGGGTTTAAAAATATAAAGAGAGACTTAATACTCCTACAATAAGACCCTTAAATTTCTGAGTCTAGTTAGCTTTGCGAGATCTGGAAGGCGTTTGTCCGAATAATTTTGTGATTTTATTTTTTTTTATATTATATAATTCTTAAGGTGTAAGGTTTTTTATATTACATAACTTTTTTATCCCTTTGAGGCCGGAATATATTTTGTTGAATTTTAAGTTATTAAATTATTAAAAATTAAGTTATTTTAATATATGTATTAAATATATTTTAATTATTTATGGGTAAACATGTCCATTCTTGCAAGTCAAATACGTAAATCTGTAATGAATTCAACGACTCAAAAAATAAGCGAGGGACTTCAGCGAAAAAATGACTCACAAGGCTCTACAAAATAATTTTTCTTGTACAATGTACTGCTGATCTAGAAAGGATTGTACATGATGGATGCTTTATTGCTTGGGCTGTAGGGGAAACCAAAGTTACTATGGAGGATACTATGGAAGCAACTATGAAGGGTACTATGGAAGTAACTATGGAGGAGGTACTGCAAGAGAATTAATAAAAATAGTTCAAGTTGTATGTTTTAAAACTAACCTCATTCAATTAATATTTATAAGAAAATCTGGTCATCTGCAGCCTCAACATTTAGTTGAGAAAGCTACAATGTTATTATTTAGTTTTGATATTGGCCACTATTGGACACCTAAACTTGATCTATTGATGGACTGGCGTGGAAATACAAGTGATACCTAGAAAAATGTCAAGGATTGAAAAATATAAAGAGAGACTTAATACTTCTATAATGAGATCCGCGACCACCCTTAAATTTCTGACTAGTTAGCTTTGCGAGATCTGGAAGGCGTTTGTCTGAATAATTTTGTAATTTTATTTTTTTTATATTATTTAATTCTTAAGGTGTAAGTTTTTTTATATTACATAACTTTTTTATCCCTTTCAGGCCGAAATATATTTTTTTGAATTTTAAGTTATTAAATTATTAAAAATTAAGTTATTTTAATATATGTATTAAATATATTTTAAATATACTTAAATATTATTAAATAATGAATTTTGTATATTTTTTTTTTATTTATTTTTTGTCAATTTGTTTTTTACTTATTCACATATCTTAATTTTTTACTTATTTACATATCTTAACTAAACACACCTTTACACCTTTACCTATTTTAATTAATTTTCATCTATCAGTTTTTTGACAATTAGATTTTAAATTTGTATAATTTTTTATTTCTATTTTTAATTTTTACCCTGAAGAAGAAGGGACATATTACCTTCGAAACGTTGGAACTGTTCATATATATTTATTTTATTTATTAAAGTGTTCTTAATAGCAAGATTTTTTCATTATTTTAATTATTTATGGGTAAACATGTCCATTCTTGCAAGTCAAATTCGTAAATCTGTAATGAATTCAACGACTCAAAGAATAAAGCGAGGGACTTCAGCGAAAAAATGACTCGCAAGGCTCTACAAAATAATTTTTCTTGGACAATGTACTGCTGATCTAGAAAGGATTGTAAATGCTGAAGGCTTTATTGCTTGGGCTGTAGGGGAAACCAAAGTTTTTGGCGTCTTTTGTTTCCTTAAAGAAAATGAAGTTCCTACATTTGATCATACAAAATAGCGAATAATCAACTAGAAAAGTAAAAATTATTCATCTTATTATAAGGGTTACTATGGAGGAAACTATGGAAGCAACTATGAAGGGTACTATGGAAGTAACTATGGAGGAGGTACTGCAAGAGAATTAATAAAAATAGTTCAAGTTGTATGTTTTAAAACTAACCTCGTTCAATTAATATTTATAAGGAAATCTGGTGATCCGCAGCCTCAATATTTAGTTGAGAAAGCTACAATGTTATTATTTAGTTTTTATATTGACCGCTTGGACACCTAAACTTGATCTATTGATGGACCGGCATGGAACTACAAGTGATACACCTAGTAAAATGTCAAGGGTTTAAAAATATAAAGAGAGACTTAATACTCCTACAATAAGACCCTTAAATTTCTGAGTCTAGTTAGCTTTGCGAGATCTGGAAGGCGTTTGTCTGAATAATTTTGTAATTTTATTTTTTTTACATTATATAATTCGTAAGGTGTAAGGTTTTTTATATTACATAACTTTTTTATCCCCTTGAGGCTGGAATATATTTTATTAAATTTTAAGATATTTTAAAGGTTATAATGTATTTAGAAGGAATAAGTGAGTTTTACACAAAATATATTTTTCCGATTATTCTTTCAGGCTTCAGGATGTGTCCTAGGTTTTGGGACACTAGGCACAAAAGCATATATGAAATAAAATACATACTGAAATTATTTATTTATGTTTTTTTCAAGAAACGTGGTACATTTTATTAATTTTTCATGAAAAAAATGCAAAAGAATTTTTTTTGTCATTCAGACGAAGTCCAACATTGCATGTATTATGTGGTTTGTTTCGGGTACTGCATTGAGCTCATCTTCTAGGGTTTTGATGTGTTGGCATATGTAAACACTTATCAAAACTTATATCTAGTGGCACTGTAAGCTTATAGGTAACTATAACTAGTTACTAACAAATTGATCACAGCTGTGACTTCTACCACCTCTTTTTGAAGTTTCCGGTTTTGCTCCTATCAGACCTAGAACTACCTAGAGTCAAAACATTTTCAAGGTAAGTGTTTTTTCCCTCTGATTTGTTCTTAAATAGGTATTTACTAAAGATACATCAACAAAATACCAAAATATTCGTCGTTGCCACCACTTTTTGCTTTACGGTGAATCTCGTAGATATATTTTAGCATATCCATTTTGTCAACGAATCCCATATTAGCATTATAATCTTTAACTAGAGTAGGGCATGAGATTTTTTCTGAGGATCCGTCTTTTTTATTTCTAGATGCAGTTTCAATGCTTGTCGGATCATGATAATTGCTAATAAACAATAATCCTTTTCTCTCTTTCCATTTTAGGTAGAAAATTCCATACCTACTGATTTTTCAATCAGATTGTCCTCTATCCATAGCTTTGTCTTCTACTACCTAGAGAAAACAATTCAAACACAGGTATTTATTGATCTCATAGAAAGCTTTAACTTAAAATGCACAAACTCTAAAGATTTTACCAGAATATTCACAAACATAAATGGAGTAACTTCTAAAACCAAAATTGATTACATTCTTGCTAATACAGAAATAGAGGGCGAAACTAGAGTTTTTCCCCCTCTTTTTGGAGATCACATGGCAATGCAACTTACTTGTAAAATAAATTCTAGCCTGAATGCAAGTAAAATTAAGTCTGACAAAACCTGTAGAATTTAAATTCTTATCTAAAATATGTTGATTTCCATAATGTTTGTTTTGGGGATGGGGATGTAGATGTTCGTTTTGAGAATTTTATGAATACGTTTGTAAGTGCAGTTGATATATGTTGTCCATCAAAAGCAAACAAAAACAAAATCAATAGTTTCAAACAAAATAATAGCTGGGTTACACATGAGATTAGAACTTCTAGCAAAAATTTAAAAAATCTATTTTGGCTAAAACAAAATCTTGCAGGCTCAATTTTATATGACAGTGCACTCTTGTTATATAAAAAGGCTAGAAAAGACCATGACAATTTACAGGAAAGTACAAGAAAAAAATACTATCAAAATTTAATAATGAATTCTGATAATAAACAAAAAAGCATTTGGCAACTTGCTAACAAAAATCTTGGACGGGGTAAAAAACAAAGAAGCATTGTTTTAAATGAAAATAACAAGGAAATCTCAGACCCAAAAGATACTTCCCAGATTTTTGGAGAGTAACAAGGCATACTATGCAATCTCCAAAGTTAAATCTATATTACCTCCGGAGGGAGTACTTAACGTATACTATAGTTTAGCATTTAGCCACCTTACTTATAATATAATACTTTGGGGGTATGCAACCAATTGGGAACGGGTTTTTATTGCACAAAAAAGATTAATTCGGAAAATTTTTGACTTAAAATATAGAGAATCTTGTAGGGACACGTTCAGAAACAAAAATATACTAACGGTGCCGTGTGTATATATCTATAGATGCCTGGTAGTGGTTAGGGAAAATATGGACTTGTATAGAAGAAATTCAGACCTTCATGAATATGAAACTAGGGGCAGTAATGCATTATGTATACCGCTTCATAGCACATCAAAATTTGAAAAATCTCTTAGTTACATAGGAGTTAAATTTTATAACAAGCTGCCGGACATCTATAGACGTATGCACATGGTACAGTTTAAGAAAAAAATAAAAGAACTATTAGCAGAAAAAGCTTACTATAGTGTCCAGGAATTTTTGAGCGATAATTTTTAAAGTGTATTGTATACGTATTTATGTTTTTTTTTTAAACTACTATTTTTTAAATGTATTCGTAATCAATTATTTATTATTATATTTTACTGACTTGTATATCTATCATAAGATGGCTTTTATATGTATTTCAAACTATTAAACTATTAAACTATCTTTGACATCTAGAGGTGTACCTTGTCTTCCTTTTTTTACCGTTCCGCATGAATAAATTCACAGTATTACAAAAAATATCGAAATGATGGCTCTTTCCAACTAGCTCTTTCATCAAATCTTTTACCGCTCTTGCACCCAAGTTTTTTTCTATTACAATATCCGAAACCTTACCGGTATATATTTGAAATTAGCATACGTAACCATACTTATCTGATCTGATCGACACTCTATACCCACGCCTTATAGGTTTCTTTGGCATATATTGAGGTAAAGAACTGCGTCCTTTAAACTTTATCAAGGACTCATCTATAGCTTGATTCTTGGAAGGTTTATAGGATGTAATATCAGCAAGTTTATCTAACATTGGTCTGATTTTATACAGCTTATCAAAATTGTCTTCATTTGGTTTTGGCTGTAAGGAGTTGTCATTAAGATGAACGTTTCTAACAAGCCATATAAAACGATATCTTTACATACAGGAAGTTACAAATTAATCTCTTAATTTTCTCCTTGAAGGCCAATAATATCGCATGCTAGGAAGATGTTTTATACCCATTAGTAGGTTCAGACCTATACAAATTTTATTTATTCTGGAGAGGTCATTAGAAAATAATTTGGGCTGCCTCCACTGTTTTAAAGAGCATATAAGTTGGTCTAGAAATATGTTCAATAAACTCTATGGGAAAAATATGTAAAAAAATATCAGTTGGAATTTCCAAATTATCTGGGATGCTTGGTCCACTAATTTTAGTAAAAGGATTCTTTTTAATAACATTTTTTGCGTCACTGGTCCAAACTGTATTATTTTTGAAGAAATTTCCCCTTAGCTCTGCTAAAGTAAGATTATCTTCGCTGTCATATTCATTTTGTGCAGCTTGATCGTTTGGTAATGTGTTATCATCAGAAGCGGGTAACATATTTTCTGGAAAATATCGTCCTCAAAATCAATGTTCATCATTTTGAAACTCATCATCAGAGACATCATCAATATATGTTGTGGGTTCGAACTCCACATAGATCATGGATGTATAGTGGTGTAAATAGTCGGTAGATGGAACTACGATGACTAACTGTAATGTGGGTTGCAGGTGAAACTGTACATTTTAGGGTGAATGCGAGTTCTGTTGGGGACCGTGCTTCGGAGAACACGTAAAGATGGCGGTCCCGTCAATTAGTCCTTAGCAGCGAAAAACGACGTTAAACAGTATAAACCAATAGCAAAACAAACAAACAATGTAAATAACAAATGTAACTTGATTTATGGAACTAGCGAAGGAGAAAAAGTCCAAACCAAAGTCGACTATTCCAAACATGGCTTACATCCACGTCACTAGAGTGGCGCCTGAGACTACAGCTGCGAAGATAACCCAGGTGTGAAATATGTGCTAGTTTTAAATGCGAAAAACGATCAGCCAAATATCCGGAGTCCGACTCATCTTTTAAAATTACTACACACATAGAAAATCAGAAAATCATGAATGCCAAAGTGTGGCCAAGAGGTTCTTTCCTGCAACAGTTTTTTCTCAGGAGAAAAGACAAAAGTTTATATGTTCAAGCTTAATACCAGGGAAAATAAATGTTTTTCCGTATGACACGACAGATAATGGACCTTCACAGATTATACACCCAAATAGTGAACTGAACATTTTTCATATTAACATTCAATCACTAGCAAGTAAGTTAAATAAATTAGAAGCTTTTCTTGTAGACAAAAACTTCGATATAGTTTGTATTACTGAGCATTGGATACAGCACCAAGACATAACTCCTCTTAAGGTAGGAAATTTTAATTTATTTTTCCCGTAAAGTTAATATCAGGGGTGTTCACTCATTCTTGCAAGGGATAAACTTGACCTAATCTCATACGATAATGTAAATGACTTATCTATAGAAAAACAATGTGAGATAGCCTGCATCAAGCTGGTAACACTAAATATTTTTGTGGTTAGTATCTACAGACAACCTAAAGGTTGCATAAAAACGTGCATAGAAGTAATTGATAAGGCTCTAAAGTTAGTCTATAGCAAGAATAAAATAATAATTTGTGGGGATTTCAATGTTCATTTTAATAAAAATAGTCCAGAAAAAAACTCTCTTTGTGATTTACTTGCTACTCATGGGTTTTTTCTTACAATAACTGAAAGTACAAGGTATGAAAACTGTATTGATAAAAGTTTTGATCCCGGGTCCATAAAAGCATCTTTTATCAAGCCACCATGGTCAAACCTTGAAAATGGACTGTGTGCAAACTAATAACCAGGTTAAAAATATTTCCAGAAAAATTACTCAGAAAAGTCCCCCGCTCTGCTCCAAAATAGCGCTGGTTAAATGAGCGCTGGACAAAATAGCGCATTCCAAACGAGCGCTTGTACAAAAAAGCGCGTCTCAAAAGAGCGATTGGACAAAATAGCGTTTTAAAAACTACCATTATCGACTGCCTATTAACAAATAGAAATAGGAATATATCAAAACAAGTTTATTAAAAAATAATTATATTTAATTATAAATTATGTGCAACCGCTTTTAGATGATCTTTAACTCACCTAAACGAATTATTTTTAATTAGGACTTGCGATCTTTTGTTTTGGATTATATATTTGTTTTTGGGTGACTCCTTTTTTTTAATCCCTGATTTTAATCTGCTTAGGCGAACATCTGTGGAACTTTGTTCTTTTTTAAGCTGTTCCACTAATTTAAAAGAGGAAGGGTGGTGGCAATATACCATTTTTTTAAATGAATTATGCCATGCCTCCAAAGAATTGTTGGTTTAAGGTAAATCATTATTTACCAGTTAAAACATATTCCAAATTTTGGTGGAAAATCTTGGATAATGCTGTAAAGTCTTTTTCCCATATAATTATTTTCCCAGTACTCCAAAAATAGTTTCAATTCTTCTGGATACTCTTCCTCAGTTATTTTCAAGTGCAAATTGTACATCCTTTATGGAAACAAAACTTAATGCAAAAAGCATTTTACATTTTACTCTTATATCCTCATCATTGCAATATAGTTCTGTTAGATCTTCTTGTTAAATATGACGCCATAAATTTTGCGTCCAAATGAAAAAAAACCTACAATGTGTGTTTCAAAAAAAACGGTATTAATTGCATTGATAGCTGCCACCTCATAGTCTGAAACAATGCTGGTTGGATTTAAATTTGGTTCAATTTCCATTAGTGTCGAAAATAATCTTCTGTAGGTTTTTTCGTTTATTACACAAAAAAAGCATAAATTAAAGGAACTGCTTCACCATCTATAATTGCATGAATGGTATACATCACGCATCCAGAGTTTTTGGTTTGCAGCGTAAAGCTATTCGTATCATTTGCGGTAAAGGCTTTCGTGAAGATGTAAAAGACTGTTTCGTTGAACTGAATGTATTGACATTTCCATGTATTTATATTTTATATTGTCTTTTGTTCGTTAAAGAACATTTGAATATATACAACACAAGATCAAGTATTCACAGTATCAATACAAGAAATCAGAATGATATACATATTAAATTCCTAAGGCTCGCCTCAAGTAGATTTAGCGAAAATTATTTTGGTCCCATATTTTTTAATAAACTGCCTGACCACACAAGGTTATTGCCATTTAAAGATTTTAAATCTAAAATAAGAACTTTTTTAATCAACAAGTCATTTTACAGTTATCAGGAATTTCTAGACATTGATGTTCGCAATTTCGATTTTTAATATATTAATTGCTTTATTTATTTTATTTTATTTGTGTATCTTATCTTGTACTCTTTTGTAAATGTATTTTTTAAATATATTTCATGACTTGTGTAAACCTCTGGTAATAACACGCAATAAATTATCTTATCTTATCTACAACTCTAGAAACAATTTTGGTGCAATAGCAGTATCTACTAACTAATGACGATACTGATTTAATACCGATATATTTTTGTGGGTTCCAAAAATAAACATCCTATTATAATAGTATCTTCCTTTCCTGTATCGGCTCATTCCACGCCAAATAGGACCCTAAAAGGGCAATTTTGGACATCGACTTCTTCGATTTTAATCATTTTTGGTATACTTGCTCTACGTATGCTTAATAAGAAATTATATAATTTTCAGATTTTTTTGGCCATTATTTATGGAGTTACGGCCTTTTGAAAGTGGCCAAAATTGCAAAAGTCACTAAAACAGCCTGTTTTTAAACAGCTCTATCTCAGTAACGCTAAAAGATACAGATTTAAAAAAATACATATTTTAAAGCCATTTTGTTGTGTTTTAATAATTTTTAAAGATATGTAAAATTTAGTGATTTTGGTGATGGTCACCAAAGTCGCCAATGTTTGGTGACGATTATCTCAGAATACGCCATCTTTGATTTTCTTAATAAAAAGATATAATAATCTGTAGATCTTTCTCTAACCATGTGCCAAAATTCATAATGGGACGACCATGGGATTGCCTTGGGCAAAATATTAAAGATATAAATGTCATTCAAAATTTCATTTCCCAACCACTTTTTAACGCAGAGTTTAATAATGCTACCCTGTATTTTTGAAATGGAAATGCTGATATATTTAATAACTATTTTATATTTATCTGCAACATTTTTTACTACATCTGATATACATATATACCAGCAGTGGACCCGTTATTCGCACGGGAATTTAGTTTTAGACATTAATCAAACTAACATCAGTTTTTTAAATGCTTATTGCATACTTACATAATATGTTTTGGAAAACCTTAAATTGAGTTTATATACATATGTACTAGCTGTGGGAAATCTAATTTAAATTTTACTTTCTTCTACTGCGTTAGCAATTTTTTTTTTATTTTTTTTTTATTTTCTCGTAGTTTTATTATACAAAAAACCATAGTTTACCAATAGAAATCTGTGTGTCGGTCAATCTTTATATCTGTCTGTCCAAGAAAATTTGTGATCACTATAACTTGAGAACGCTTTGAGCTAAAGACTTCCAATTTTAAATATAGGTTCCTTATTCAAACAATTCGGCTAGGATTTTTTTGACCCCCTTACTCCACCTCAACATTTACCAAAAACAATTCCAGCTGAAAACGTTTGGGCTCATTCCATGGCAAATGAAACACAAAATATTCAATTTTAAACACAGACTTCTTCGATTTGTCTGATTTTTGGCTTATATAGCATACGTACGTATGCTATGCATGTTTAATAAGAATTTGCCTTTTTTAGATTGTTTTGACATTAAACAATGTTTAGTAAACATAGTAGGCTTTAAAAAATATGGCTAGTTATAATTAATTGCTTATTTAAACTATAGAATATTATGAATGTCTAAAACATTCTGTAAAATGCAAAAATAATACCTTGCCTAATTTATTAAAAATTCCGTGCGAAAAACGGGCGTCTTGGCTAGTTATATTAAAAAAAATAAATTAACTTATAATTCCGTTTGCAAAAAAGTTAATTTTAGTTTAAATTTGATTGAGGTAAAGTTAACATACAACGTACATCAAACTGTGGTCATAATATTACCAATAAATAAAAAATTGAGTTGCTACTATATTTTTAAAAATTTACCATTTTGAAATTTGGGCAACTGTTAGAGAAATATCTGTAGTTTAACATATATTTAAAAAAAATCGAAGATGGCGTATTTTGAGTAAAATGTCACCAAAAATTGGTTACTTTGGTGACTATCACCAAAATCACCAAACTTAAATTTACTTTATTATCAAAATAACTTCCAACTAACAAACTTTAAAATACACTTTGTCTGAAGTCTCTATATCTTACCGTTATAGAGATACAGCCGTTTAAAAATTATACGTTTTAGAAAAGTTGGGCATTTTTGTCATCTTTAAAAGGCCATAACTCCAAAAATAAATGTCAAAAAAATCTGAAAAAAAATCAGGTTCTTTTTGAACAAACATAGCACACTTGAGCCAAAAATAGGGCAAATCAAAGAAGTCAACGTTTTCCTTGGGTCCTATTTGACACAGAATCACCCTATCGCATAACAAAAATATTTCTCCATTTTCCAAGCAGAAATTATCTATTTCTATATCTTCAAGATTGTTTTCATTGGGTACTTTTTGATGTGGTTCTTTTCGGGCCCTTTGTATGATTTTTCTAACGGAATCATACGTAGGTATTGAGACTGCTATTTCCACACTAATATTACTGTAACTAATAACTGTTTGGATCAACGCTCTTGGCTTGGACAAATTTTCCTTTACCTTTTTTTTATTTCATTTTTGAAATTAAAAACTTTATTTGTAATGGGATCTGGGGCATGGCAAGCCTTCCTTTACACCCTTTTGTTGTACATCTCCATGTTATGGAATTTAAATGGTTCTTGTCCTTTCTATAGCGATATGAGTTATAAAAAATTAAAAGTTTTTGCCCGATTTGTATAATTTAGCTTTTTGATTTTTGGGGAATAGGGCTTTGGATCTGACTAAAATTGTTATCTAATTTTGCTGTGACGTTTCGAAAATGGATTTTCGTCGTTTTCGAACCTTTATTGGAATACAAACAATTTTAGTCAGATCCAAAGCCCTATTCCCTAAAAATCAAAAAGCTAAGATATGATTATAAATTAAAATTGTTTTGTTCTTTTGAGAAAGGAAAAACTGATCCTTTTGCTGCTCCATAATTATAAAACCTTTGACATTGACATAATATTTTTCAGCAATTTCCCTAACGACAGATTCTCATAGCTTTCTAAATTAATTGAGAGATTTTAAAAATTGAAATTTTGCCCTAGCGCTATTTTGTCCAAGCGCTATTTTGTCCCAACGCTCTTTATACAGTGTGCCGCATTTAAGATGAAGACCCCCATATTGTTGCTATTTGAAAGAATACAGAATTGAATTTTTACACAGTCATATAGGTTGATGGGTCACATTTTTTAAGATTCTCAACTAAAATCTGATATTTAAACTTAAAAGCCTACTAAGAACTCACAAACAGGGTCAATTCTCGATATCAAAAAAAAAAATATAAGAAAAAGTTGTTCAGAATATTATTTTTCTACGACTACTTTAGAATGTAAGCAAATACTCACACTTTTCAAACACAGAATGAATCCATTCTAGCTCTAGATACGGTATGTATATTCCGTATCAAGTGTTGCATCTCTTGTTTATAAAAGTAAAAAAAAACTGTAACAAAATTATCAAAAATATATATATTTTACCATAAAATATTGAATAATTTAATGCAATTTAAAGTTTTGCGTTAAAATTACATAAAGTTTATTAGTTTTTCTTAATATTTGACCAGTTTTTTATCAATTTAGTTCAAAAAATTAAAACTGATCCATCTATTGTTAAATATTTAAACCTGATAATCTGACATAACCTTCAATTTTTGCATTATAATTTGTAAATATGTGCTAAAATTAAATAAAAATCTTTTTTAAGTACTGATTTGATAAAATTATTAAATAACATTAATTGCTTTATTTAAAAATATGTGTTTTGTTGCATTTATAATGTCGAGTCACAAAAACCATTGTTTTTAACCTTGTCCTCAGTTTACAGCCATACAGTGTTTCATATTTGCAATCGAAGAAAAAGTATAGTCTACAACACGTATGTAGTAGTCATTCCGCGTTTGCGAGACCGTCATACTCGCCTACCGGCTCGTATGACAAACTTTCCGCTCGCGCGGAATATTGTCTATTCCATACTAGTTATAGAATATACTATTTAACCGCATATACCGAGTTTCATGGCAAAATTAGCATTTTTAATTTTTTCATTAGTGTGCCATGGAAATTAAAAACTTGACACATTGTCAACCTAATAATGTCATGTATTCAAATATGTCAGTAAAATAAATAGCACTTACAAAGGAATAATTTTTTATTTTTATGGAAATTCTTTTTTTGTAATTGATTAAACTGAGGAAAAAGTATACAACAATAATTTTCATAATACAAATAATTAACTACACTAGGCAACACGGTTTCTTGCCCCGATTGGAGTCATGCGTTTTTTAACTAATTTTGGGTCGCTGAAACCGGATCTGCTCTCAGAATATTTCTATTACCTAAGTTTTCTGAGAAAAATAAGATAAAAATGTTAAAAAATCATTATTTTATCCCTCTTTTGTCCTAAAATCATGGGAGACAAAAATATTCCAAGGACAAATTTGGATTCGGCGACTCAATATTAGTTAAAAAATACCCAACTTAAAACATAGAAACTTTAAATTCATAGGTAGAATAAATAGGGATATTATGAAAAGAAAAATATAAAAAAATGGATAGTGACAAAATTAAGTAGGGGTGGAGGGTAAGAAGAAGGGTGCATAAGGGGACAAGCTTATCGCCACGTACTCATGCTGAAAATTGTCAAAAATCATTACTAGGGGGTCAAAAATGAACTAAAAAAATGTTACGTATTATGGTTCTTATGTAATAAAGTAACATTTTTATGATGTAGAACCATTAAAAAAACAAAAAAAATACACAATATTTTGTTTTATAAATTATTTTTAAATTGGCATTATTGCATGTACTAAAATTTAAAAAATAAGACGTGCTGAATTTTTTTTTAAGGTCAAATTTGGATTCTGCGCCTTTAAATTGATAAGAAAAATATATTTTTTGGGCTCGGGAAAAAAGTTTACACTGTGTACTTTAATTTTATATCAATTTCATTTATTTACTTTTTAGGAACAAACTAAGCAAAATAAAAAAATATTTATATAAATATTTTTGTAGAGAATTTTATAATCTACAAATTAAGTTGCCACAAATGAGCAATTAAGTAAACTCTGCACTTTCATTTTAACCTTTTTATTTTTTTTTTCGCGTACTTACTTTGACAGTAGGTTCTTGACATATAGATTTTTGAATTCCTCGTATTTTTTTTAATATACACTAAAATTTTCAAAATTCTACTCTTTTTTTTAAAGATTTTGAAAAAAAAGGTCAGATTCGGATTCTACGCCCTCGAATTAGTAAGAAAAATTTACTTTCCGATCGGGGCAAAAAAAAAGTTGCGATTTGTTGCCTAGTGCTATCAAATGTGATCTTTCTCAACTAGTCCTCCGTCTATTCGAATACATTTTTCGATTCTTTTACGATTCTGTTAAGCTACTCGTGTAAGTTCCGGGATGCTGATTTCTTGACAGACTTGCCTTATTCTGGAACAAAGTTCATCTCCATTTCTGGGCCTTGTTTTATAAACTTCTCTGCTACTACGAGCATGATCACTAAACACAACATTAGTAGCTTCTGGCCAAAAAATAGAAAAAATTAAATTAAATGTTAACAAAAGTAAGGATAATCTGTGTAAATGGTTTAGTGCAAATTCTCTAAGTTTAAACAAAAATAAAATATCTTCTATTTACTTTACTCACAGAAATATTTTAACTCAAACTAAAGATAATCCAAAATTTTTGGGTTTATATCTGGATCAGAAGTTAACCTGGATGCCGCATGTTGATGATTTAGCAAAAAAATTAAATTCATCAATATTTTTAATAAGAAACCTATTAGACATCATACCATTTAATATATTAATCAACGCTTACCATTCATTATTTCTCTCTCATATTCGGTATGGTTTAACAATATGGGGTTTTAGCTCTCATGCTTCGCGTGTTTTTGGTCTTCAAAGAAGAGTAGTAAGAATAATGTCTGGAAGTAAATATAGAGATGGTGTAAGAGATAAATTTAAATCTTTAGAACTTCTAACTTTTCCGAGTTTACTTATATATGAATCTATATGTATGACTAGATGTAGACTTTCCACTTATTCAACATATGAGGATAACAATACGCGGAACATGCACAAACTAAGATTACCATTTCTCCGACTTGAGTCTAGCAGAAACTGCAATAATTATTATGGTGTCCTTTTATATAACAAATTACCGCCATATATTAAAGCCTTAAATAAATCAAAATTTAAAAAAAAGTTAAAAACATTTTTCACTGTCAATCCATTTTATTCAATTGAGGAATTTTTAGAGAAAAAACTAGAAATTAGCGATTTCTCCCTTTAATCTTTTATATTAAATATTATATTTATTATATTATTGTTATTATTTACTATATTGTTAATTTTATATTTAATTTTTATGTATTTATGTTTTATTGTTCTATATATCTATCTGTATTTTTCTGGACCTTGCTAAGGCCTTCGACACCGTTTGTCACAAAAAATTATTGGAGATCTTATCTGACTTGGGTATACGTGGCGGTTTACTTAAGTTAATAACTAGCTTTAGATTTTAAGCTTTCACGGCCATTAAGATATAAAGAACTTTCACTTTCGGGTTTAGACCGTGTTAATGGATTTTCACTTTCCGACGTTTCGTCTCTTACTACTAGAGACATCTTCAGGGATTAATCTGAAACTGTTTCAGATTAATCCCTGAAGATGTCTCTAGTAGTAAGAGACGAAACGTCGGAAAGTGAAAATCCATTAACACGGTCTAAACCCGAAAGTGAAAGTTCTTTATAATAACTAGCTACCTAGAAAATCGTAAACAGTATGTTAGGATTGGGGAGTACATGAGCGAACCACTCTCTCCAATGTTTGGAGTCCACAAGGCACTATACTAGGTCCGCTCTTGTTCATCCTATACCTAAATAATCTGTTTCTAGTAAAAATAAGAGGGAACGTAATCAGCTTTGCAGATGATACTACGTTATTTTTTAAAGCCAGTACCTGGACATTATTGAAACAGTTGATTGAAGAGGACTTCGTTTTAATTAAAGAATGGTTTGACTTTAACCTATTGACCTTGAACATAGATAAAACTATGTTTATGCCATTCGGTTCGTACAAAAATAGTCTTCATTCTTTCAACACTTTAAATTTTACCAGGTCTCAATTTTCAATAAAGCGCGTATCATCTGCAAAATTTTTGGGAATAACTATTGACCAGCATCTCAGATGGGACTTTCAAATCGAAGAAATAACTACAAAAATAAGATGTTTTATTCCTTATTTTAAAATTTTAAGAAATATTTTAAACCTGAAGAACTTAAACACAGTTTATAGTGCATTAGTTGAGTCCCATCTGAGATATAGTATACTGGGTTGGGGGGGAGTTTATCAAAATATTCTAGAAAACCTGGAAATGACACAGAAAAGAATCCTGAAAGTTATGTTCAGTATACCCATTACCTTCCCGACAGATGAACTTTTTACACTAGGTCAAAAAATGGACTGTAGGCAACTCTTTTTCTTCTCGTTAGCATCTCATACATACACTTTAAAAAAAGAAGTCAAAACATCCATTACAAGATCTAATAATTTATTACCTGAACCCAAAGTTCTTAAAACAATTGGCCAGCGCAGTAGCAGACTTCTAGGACCAAAAGTTTTCAATTCCTTACCAGACTATTTAAAACAAGCTCAATCAATTTATGTTTTTAAAAAGATGTGTAAAGCTTATATTTATGAAATACCTAGGGAGAACATTCGCGATATAGTCGACTTAAAGAATATTAATTTATTAATATACAGCTGAATAATTTCATTTTCATGACCATTATCATAGGAGTTTACCTTGATAAAATTTACTTGCCTTTGATATACCCAACCAATTTTCCAATCATATATTAATTATTTAAATATTAAGTTAATTAATTAAAAAAAAAATTAAATAAAATAAAATAAAAAAAAATAACTACTAAATAAAAAAAAACAAACTGGCTTTTCCAAATTTATTTATTAAACTTGTATTCTTATTTTTAACTATGTATTGTAATTCTTATTTATATATTGTATATTGTACTTAGAGCACATACAAATTTTCTTACATTTACGTGTCTTTAGCATATTTATTGTAACCAGATTTTTACAATAAATATTATTATTATTATTATTATTACTTTATAATTTAATTAATTTTCTCAAGTATATGTACAATATAAGTGTAATAAAGTACATATAATCAGTGATTACCAAACTTAAAGAAGAATTCACTTCATCTAAGTCTGTTTACGATAGAAATTGTCTCAAAAAGTAACAAGTTTGTAATATGACCGTTTTTTATAAAAGGGTTGCTAATCCATTTGGTAACCCAATTGTTTCTAAATTTGACCTCAAATATTTTGTACAAACTCCTTCAACTGAGATAATAATTGTAACAGTTTTGACTTCATCCATGTTCCATAAGCGCTTAAATTCATATTCCAGATTTCTATATTTACTGCCTTTTTCTTGCTTCACTTTTTGTAAATTATGGGTGAGGGGAATACCAACTTCAACAAATAAAGCTTTCCTAATTCTTTTATTGACTAGTACTATATCAGGCCGATTATGATCTACAGTTTTGTCAGTTATAATTTGTCGATCCCAATAGAGCACTACATCTTTTGATTCAAGAACAGCTTCCGGCAAATACTTATAAAATGGCTCAGGATTTTTTATTAAATTATATTTTTGAGCTAAATGTTGTTGTATTATTTTAGCAACTTGGTCACGGAAAAAAAAAATTATAGCTAGGAGCGCTATAACACACATACCAAGCAAATTATAATCGCTTATTATATAAATACAAGGCTTTCTCTTACAATTATGGCAGTCAGTGTAAAAATTTATATGAAATACTTTAATTGTTTAGTGAATAATAAAATATAACAAATAGTATGGCATTTATAGCTTAAATAGATTTAATTATTGTCCGTGCTAATAATTTTTATAATATAATAAAATTTCTGTAAATTTATAATAGTGCCTGTAATATATATAATCGTGTCTGTAATATATATAATCGTTTCCAATTTATTTTTAACATTATTAGTTATAGTGTCCCTTATAATCTATAGCTTAAATCACTATAATTTGCCACTGTTACCAAATATCTTATAATGTATAGCGCAGAGCCCACTAATTTCTTTCCGTGGTCATGACGGGATTTATACGCATTATTTGCTAGTGAGGGACAAGCACCAATCACATGTTCAATAGTCTCACCAGGAAGATTACATTTTCTACAACGATCCTCAACATTCATCTTAAGAACATGTTTCTCGTATTTTTTTGTTCTAATTACTTTGTCTTGAATCGATGTAATAAATCCTTCAGTAGCAGGATATATTATTATTATTATTATTATTATTATTATTATTATTATTATTATTATTATTATTATTATTATTATTATTATTATTCTTATTATTATTATTATTATTATTATTATTATTATTATTATTATTATTATTATTATTATTATTATTATTATTATATATTGCAAACAATTGTTTTATTGTAAAGCATATGAATAAATTACACCGGATTATTTCGATTTTTTCTCTTAAAGTCAATGGCATTTTAATTCTGTGATCACCGACTGGAACTTAACGCAATAAACTCAAAGTTTATTCTGACATTTAACACTACTGTTAAAATATTACTTCCCATTATTAAATTAAAAAATAAACTAGTAACAGACCAAAATAATGAAAAAATTAAAAATGCTAATTTTGTCATAAAACTTGGTATATGTGGTTAAAATAATATTCTGAACAACTTTTCCTTATAATTTTCTTCGATCTGTCTAATGCGAAGCAAAATATCGAGAATTTACCCTGTTTGTGAGTTTGTAGTAGTCTGAGTTCATAGTTTAGATATTAGTTGAGTATCTTTAAAAATGTGACCCATCAACCTGTAAGACTGTGCAAAAATTCAAATCTGTATTCCTTCAAATAGCGAAAATATGGGGATGTCTTCATCTTAAATGTGACACACTGTAGAAAGAATGTAGTTTTTTGTAATATAGTCAGAAAAAATCAAACTAAACTGATTATTTTAAAAGGCACTATTTTGGGACCCGCCCTTTATTGATTGATTTTTTTTTGTTTCTTATTTAGATTTTTTTATTTTTCTTTAGCTTTTTTTTTGAATTTTTTTTGGTGGATTTTTTTTGTTGAAAATTAAATTATTTGTTTTAAAATTGCACCGATTTTTTTTCAAATAATGATTTTAACAACAAAAGTAATTTCTAATATTTTTTTTTTTTTACTCGGATAGAAACAAGATCGGTGGATTTTTTGTTATTGTCAATTAAATTATGATTATTGATTTTCTTTTATTTTTAGATTTTTTTTTTATTTTTTGTATTGGTTGTTTGTATAAGTTGTCTGAGTAGGGTTACTTCATCTTAGTCTTACTTTGTTCTTTCGTTCTTTGTCTTAATATTAATAGGATAAAATAACAAATATATTATAACTAATATATTCATGGATGAACTGAAACCGATCTAATCAAAAACTTTAAAAAATTACATTATTGTCAATTTTATACTGAATACAAAGCCATAAGGTAACAACTGTATACACTATTGCCTAAAAACTCTAGAAAGCATTGGGGCAATTGAGGAGGGTTCTAGATGTTTTTAATCGAAAAAAAAAATTCAGTCGATTTCAAATTTAATTCCCTACTCAGTGTACCCTATTGTTCACATTTATATACATTTATAAGGCAACTTACACCAAAACCTGTTTGTTTTTTTTTAAATAGCTTTTATTATTTTAAATATCAAAAAATTTGCAATAAGAAACATTGTTTGTTCAAATGCAATAAATTTATTATTATTATTATTATTATTATTATTATTATTATTATTATTATTTAAATTCTTTTTCTTGTTCTTTATTATATATATATATATACACCGGGTGTTACAAGACCAAGGTACACCCCCTTTTTTTCTTTATTTTAAAAGTTAGAGATTTCAAATTGGGGGGGTCTTTTATAGCCATAAAATGTCAACTTTTAACATAAGCTGTACATTTCAGCCACTTCCGGTTTAACCGGAAATGATACCAACTTTTGATTTTTAAATGGGACACCCTATATATTTTTTCATATTTCAATTCTACGCTTTATTCTGAATACAATGATACCAAAAAAGTGACATTTCCGATGTCAATGTATTTTTTAATTTAATTTTTAGTTTATATCATAGGTAGGCCATGATTACTTAAAATTACTAGAAATGATCTAAGTAATCCTAGAAAAATACATTTACGCTAAAAAAAACATTTATAACTCAGTTGCACCATTTTAAAGTTTTCGAAAATGGTTTTTGCTTAAAAACTCAATTTTTTTAAATGGCACCATATTGGTACACTGGTACCGTCAAAAAGTACCGCCTTTTAGGAATCTACCAATATCCTTTATTTTAATGTAGGATAAATACAGCCGTTTTTATAAATTAAAATCAATAATAATTATCATATTTTTAATTATTGCGTGATTTTAGTTAACAAAGTTGGCTTTGACAAATAAAAAGACAAAATACTACTTTCTGCTTTCTGTCAAATTTAGTGTTATTAATTTTTGAACGTTTTTGTAACATACATAATTTTGTTTATTAAAAATGGTACATTATACTAGAGACGAAAAAATTGACATGCTTTTAATTTATGGGGAGTGCAGGAAAATTCTGTACAAGCACAGTTACTTTACATTGAAAGATATCCGGAAAGGCAAGCCCCCTTGACAGCCTAAACTGCTTGACCGCTTATTAGAACCATTTTTAATTAGCAATGCCAGCTTTGTTAACTAATATCATACAATAATCAAAAATATGATTATCATCATTTATTTTAATTTATAAAACCGGCTGTATTTATCCTACATTAAAATAAAGGATATTGGTAGATTCCAAAAAGGGGGTACTTTTTGAATGTACCAGTGTACCAATATGGTGCCATTTAAAAAAATTGAGTTTTTGAGCAAAACCCATTTTTGAAAACTTTAAAATGGTGCAACTGAGTTATAAATGTTTTTTTTAGCGTAAATGTATTTTTCTAGGATTACTTAGATCATTTCTAGTAATTTTAAGTAATCATGGCCTACCTATGATATAAACTAAAAATTAAATTAAAAAATACATTGACATCGGAAATGTCACTTTTTTGGTATCATTGTATTCAGAATAAAGCGTAGAATTGAAATATGTAAAAATATATAGGGTGTCCCATTTAAAAATCAAAAGTTGATATAATTTCCGGTTAAACCGGAAGTGGCTGAAATGTACAGTTTATGTTAAAAGTTGACAATTTATGGCTATAAGAGACCCTCCAAATTTGAAATCTATAACTTTTAAAATAGAGAAAAAAGGGGGGTGTACCTTGGTCTTGTAACACCCGGTATATAATATATATATATATTTGGATTTTAAAATTATAATATACGCTGACCCAAATCCGTCATGAGAATTGTACTTTTTGATGATCAAGTTTTAAATATAAATAAAGTTAAATATCGATAAATATAAAAAAAAAATTGACTTATTTTACTCCCACTTATTTTTAAAGACTGATAAACTAGGAAATTGTATTTTTTTTTATAATAGAAAATAATAGGGAATGCAGTTCCGATGTCCGTTTCCCTTGAAATTTTTTTTCGTAATTTTAACTCTCAGCCAAACTGTGATTTGACCGGTCATAATTCAATATGACCTGGGAAAAGATTATAAAAGTTTACTTCATAAAAATTAACCCCTTTTACCCCAATTAATCCTAGGATCCTATTTCTATTTAATAATTAGTCTACAAAAGCCTTATGCTTATTGAGATTATTTTCACAAGTAGGTACTATAATTATTAGGATTACCTTGAACATGTAGCATGTACTTAATTTTTTTTTAATCAGAACATAAACTAATTTAGCTACCTTATTTAAAGTCTACTTGGGATTTTTTTTCGGATACTTGAAGTACACGTAGGACCTTCAAAAATGGCCAAAGAAAACTGTACGACGTGCTGAATTATCACACCAAATTTCATTAAAATCGGTCTGATAATTTTTGCACAATAACTTTGCAATCCAGATTTAAAAAAAAAATAGCAAATTTTCAAAACTATGCAAAATTGAAAATTTATTCACATATAGAAGAGAGCTCAACTTTCAAATGCTTTTTGAAAAATTAAAAACCGTTAGAAGAACCTAGGCAGTTGTTTAAATATTTGTCGAATTTTTGCGCTTACAAACAATTAGAATAACTTTATTAATTTTTTAGATGAATTTGTTTTTTTAATTATATATTGAAAGTACACGGAAAGTCGCTTCTTTTGAACAAAAAATTATGATGATTCGTTCATTAGTTTCGAAGTTATGATCATTCAAAGTTGACCGCCAGTTACACTGAAACTAAATGGCGGTCAATATGAACGATCCATAACTTCTAAACTAATTAACAAATCATCATAATTTTTTTTTCAAAGGAAGCGTCTTTCTGAGTACTTTCACTTTACAGGGTGTCTCAACGAAGCCGACTCGGTCGAATTCGGTCTCCCTGTATAAAACATTTTATTTTTTATACATAAAATAATTAGATACACTCTTTTAAGATATTCTTGCAAAATTTTATTAATTTTTGACAAAAAATTAATAAATTGGAGAAGGTTTTATCTCCTAACTAAAAATGCATTTATTCTCAAAAAAAAATTTAATCTCAAAACCTATAAACAATAGACTATAATATGATATTAAAATAAAGGTATTTTTATGACAAGTAAGATGAAAAATATACCATTCTATTAAAAAAATGAAGTCTGATGTTAACCACCCTAGGAGGACCATCCTGTATATTTCAAAGTATTTTTAGAATATGCCTTTTTTAAAACCATACAACCTTTTCCTTTAAAATTTACTATATATCGACCGAGTCGGCTTCGTTGAGACACCCTGTATATTAAAAATAGCAAATTCATCAAAAATTCATAAATAAAGTTATTCTAAAATTCGACAAATGTTAAAACAAGTGCCTAGGCTCTCCTAATTAACAGAATTAATTATTATTAATTTTTCAAAAAGCATTTAAAAGTTTCAGCCCTCTTCTATATGTGTTCAAGTTTCTAACGGATTTATTTTAAACTTTGCATAATTTTGAAAATTTGCAATTTTTTTTTCAAAATCTGGATTGCAAAATTATTGTGCAAAAACTATTAGACCGATTTTGATGAAATTTGGTGTTATGATTCAGCACGTCATAAAGTTTTCTTTGGCCATTTTTAAAGGTCCTACGTATACTTTAAGTAAAAAAATCCCAAAAAAACTCGAGTTTTTTACCCCTTTTTTGTGATTTTTAGTATTTTTACAATAATAATTATTATTTTTTTGATTTGCAACCAATTTTATCATGTATAAAATTCAATTACAAAACTTTTTTTTCCTCTTCAATATTTGTCTGAAAAAGTTCCAGAATGTATGAACGAAAAGGAAAAAAAAATGAATTTCTTCTTGATTTTGGAACATTTTGTTAAATAAAAAGTAAAGCCCACGGTTTATTTTATGCGCATAGTGAAATTATCATTTCTAGTGATATTCTATTCTAAAAGTCCAGTTCCTAAAAGATTCTCTGTCAACGCTGAGATTACCAGCATTTCTAGTCATATTCTATTCTAAAAGTTCAAACAGATACCGCGGTATCTGTTTAAGGTATACCGCCTTTTCTGGTTAGCTTTTCCTAAAAGATTCTCTGTCAACGCTGAGATTACCAGCAACTTTTTAGATACAAGGATGTCATATCGAAAAAATTATTAATTGTACCCAAGAATATTGTTTTAGTTTTTTTGTTTTAATTTAGTTTGTTTACAGTTGTGTTCCTATAACATTATTTCTGTTTTGTTAAAAAACAATTTAGAACCATAATTGGACCATATTTTAGCTGCTCGCGTTCAACTTGAAAGTTCTCAAAGCCAAACAACTTTTTAACCCATTATTTAAGTAGACTTTAAATAAGGTAGCTAAAATAGTTTATTTTCTGATTAAAAAATATAAGTACATGCTACAATGTAGCATGTAGCATTGCTACATGTTCAAGGTAATCCCAATAATTATAGTTGTGAAAATAATCTCAATGCATAAGGCTTTTGTAGACTAATAAAAATAGGATCCTAGGATTAATTAGGGGTAAAAGGGGTTAATTTTTATGAAGTAAACTTTTATAATCTTTTCCCAGGTCATATTGAATAATGACCTGTCAAATCACAGTTTGGCTGAGAGTTAAAATTACGAAAAAAATTGTCAAGGGAAACGGGCATCGGAACTGCATTCCCTATTGTTTTCTATTATAATAAAAATAAAATTTCCTAGTTTATCAGTCTTTAAAAATAAGTGGGAGTAAAATAAGTCAATTTTTTTTTTATTTTTATTGATTATCAAAAACTTGATCATATAGTACAATTCTTATGACGGATTTGGGTTCAGCGTACATTATAACATAATTATCATATTATAGTTTTTTAGTTTAGTTTAGTTGTTTCAATGCGGGGTTCATAGCCCTCAACACCTGGTCCCTAGGGACCTTTGTGTTTACCGCACAGACCTCCTCAGAGCATCCCTGTTTCTTTTAAAAAGTCCAGGTATGGTTTCAGGGGAGTGTTCATGATCTCGTTTGGTTCCAGAGAGTCGTTCCCAAAGTACTTCCATCTTGGGCCTATTAGCGATGGACATTCACATATGAGGTGGTAGGGTTCTTCATCCCCTTCCCCACATCTCCTGCACACGGGGCTCGTAATCTGTCCCATTACGTGTCGGTGCTTGTTCAGTAAGCAGTGTCCAGTTATTATACCCGTTATTGTTCTCAGTTGACTCCTGGACATGCCTAGAAGTAAGCTGGTTTTTTTCTTGGTAGGTCCTCCTAGGAAGAGTTTGGAGTGCCTCATTCTAGGAGCATCTATCCAGTGTTGCTGGTGTTCATCCCGCAACATTCTCCTGACCTCGTGTCTGGCCGTGGAATATGATACCCCACAGCACGGTTCTGGTCCTGTAAGTACAGCTTCACTTCCCTTTCTCGCAAGGTCGTCTGCCTTCTCATTACCATCTATACCTTGATGTCCTGGAACCCATATCAAATTTACTTTGTTATGTTTAGCCAGTTTACATAGCTCGTTGTGGCATTCGTATACCAGTTCTGAGCTAAAGGCATATGAGTCTAATGCCTTTATCGCTGCCTGGCTGTCCGAAATGATATTTACTGTCCTACCCGTGTAGGACGCCGATGTCATTTCTTGTGCGCAGACATAAATCGCATAGATTTCAGCTTGGAAAACTGTTGCCTTGGTTCCCAGGTTTAAGCTAATTTCTTTGCCCGGTCCATGGATTCCTACTCCGGTCCCTTCTTTCATTTTGGATCCATCTGTGTACCAGGTTTCACCTTTTAGTAGTTTAGGGTATAGTCCATTTTTCCATGCATCCCGGCTAGGTATCTCAGCCTTTGCCGGTTGCCTGAAATCATAGACTATAGCGATCCTATCTGTTTTCATGGATAGTATATCTGTATTGTCAATGTTCTCAAAGATTTTAGTATGTTCCAACCCTCTATGGCGGTCTCCCATGCCGTTAATCCTTAGTCTGTACGCTGCCATAAGTGCCTCTGTTTTTGCCACCAAGTGCAATGGAGGTAGGTCCAGTAGGACTTCTAGTGCTGCGGTGGGAGTAGTGCTCATTGCCCCCACTATCCCGATGCAGGCAAGTCTTTGTGCCTTGCTTAGAATCAGTCTGTTAGTAGTGGAATTGGCTTTATGCCACCACACTAACGCCCCATATGTCACTATGGGTTTTACAATTACATTGTATACCCAGTGCAACATTCCGGGTTTAATTCCCCAGTTTTTACCAAACATGCGTCTACAGGCCCATAGTGCTCTAATAGCTTTGTTGGTTTTATCTGTTAGATGGGGTTTATAAGACAACTTGCTATCCAATATTACTCCTAGATATTTTGCTTGCCCCACTAACTTCAGCTTAGTTCCAAATAACCTTGGAGGCTCAATTAAGAGTTTCCTTTTGTTGGTAAATGGAATAAGTGTGGTTTTTGTAGGGTTTACCGACAGTCCCACTCTTCTACACCAATTCTCTATGACCTTTAGGGCTCCCTGCATCACTTCTGATACAGTTTTGCCGTACTTGCCACATACAAGAACCGTTATATCATCAGCATATCCCTGAGCATAGAAGCCATGTCTCTCCAATTCCTCCAGAAGACTGTTCACCACGAGGCACCATAGGAGTGGCGATAACGCCCCTCCTTGAGGACATCCTTTCGCGACCAGCACTTCTATCATTGATTGTTGGAGTGATGCCTCAATAGTTCTGTTTTTCAGCATGGTCATTACCCATCTACATATTGTATCTGGTACCCCATGTCTATTGAGTGCATTTTCTATTGATTCATATGAGGTATTATCAAATGCCCCCTCTATGTCCAATAGAGCAGCTAGACAAATTCCTTTGTCTTTAATTGCCTTCTCTGCTCTTTTTGCTAGCTCGTGTATAGCTAGTTCGCAGGATTTACCTGCTTGATATGCATACTGGAGCCTGTGCAAGGGTCTTGTTTTCAAGACCTTGTCCCTTATGTATCTATCAAGCAGTTTCTCTAATGTTTTTAGGAGAAATGACGTTAGGCTTATCGGTCGATACGCCTTGGCTTCGGCATATGTTGCCTTGCCAGGTTTAGGTAGAAAAATTACCTTTACCTTCCTCCAGCCCTTCGGTATATATCCAAAGGCCATACTTGCCCTAAGTAGATTAACTACTGGTGTAGTTAGTGCGCTTATCCCGTTCTGTAGCAAAGCAGGAAACACGCCATCCTTCCCAGCAGCCTTAAATGGTTTGAATGAATTCACGGCCCATTTAAGCTTTTTAGCATCCACTATTTTGGATGCAAGCTTCCAGTCTGCCCTGGTGGGCCTCCTTAAGCCTTCTGTCTGTATGTTATTGTTCTCATTACCCCGGTTCCTTTCAGACCCTGGGAAGTGAGTTTTTAACATAACCTCTAGCGTCTCTTCTGCCGTTTCAGAGTAGGCCCCTGATTCGGTTTTTATAGATCCTAGGTTGTAATCTTTTTCCTTTCGGAGGGCCCTTTGGAGTCGTGAACATGTAGGTGTATCTTCGATACCCTGACAGAACTTCCTCCAGGATTCCCTCTTTGAGGTCTTGATAGCTTTGTTATATCGGGCGAGAGATGCTTTATAGATCTCCCATTCGTCCGTGTTTTTAGCTCGGTTAAACAGCCTTCTCGTGTCCTTTCTCATTTCTGAGAGTTCCTCATTCCACCACTCAACATTTTTACAAACCCTGCGTGGTTTTAGTGGACAGCTGGACTCGTAGGCTGATATTATCGCCGACTGTAGAGAGTCGCTAGCAATCTCTAAGTCCACAACACTGGTGATTCTTCCCCCAGGACATTCCCTTAGGCCCCGATCTAGTTCCCTTTCATAGGATGCCCAGTCGGTTCTCTTGGGATTCCTGTACATTAGAGCTTCCTCGTGTTGTGTGTCTAGGTCATAGCGTATGTATCTATGATCCGATAAACTCGGCTCATCTGAGACATGCCACTTTTTCACTAAATCGCTAAAGTGCCTTGTTGCCACGGTAATATCTATTACTTCCCCTCTCACTGCTGTGACAAAGGTGTGTTCATTCCCGCGATTTAAAACATCTAGATTATTAGCTAGAAGAAATTCAAGTAGAGACTCACCTCGGTTATTGATGTCACTGCTGCCCCACACGATGTGGTGCGCGTTGGCATCGCACCCGAGTAGCATTTCCAGGTTTCTACTGTCACAGTGTGCTACTAAGCGCCTCATCTCATCCGTCGGTGGGGCACCTGCTTGATCGTATGGTAGGTAGATGGATCCCAGAATTGCTTCTTCCTCCTTTCCCTCCAATGTCAAGTTGATCTTTGCAGCCACTAGGTCCCTGCAACAGAAATCCCATAAGGGCAATATATTAATATTTTTTTTTTGCAATTATGCATGCACGAGGGTTGCTTACCACCGGGTTGTATATAGCCCAGTCTCTTGCGATCGCCCCTATCCCTCTGATCTTCCCCTCGATCGCCCAGGGTTCCTGAATCAGAATAATATCAATATTATTTTTTATTATAAATGCACCCAGGGCAGCAGATGCCGCCCTGCACTTATGTAAATTTACCTGTAAAATCTTCAGCATTGGCTTTCTTCTACAGGCTTCTCACCAGCAGGTTCCTCCGTTCCCTTTCTGGTGTCTGGTCCACTTACGCCCCCAGTTTCTTGTTCCATCAGTTCTGGATCATTTGCTGACCCTGATGGAATTTCTTGCCCTGCAGTATCGCTAGGCTCCTGCTGGGCCATGGCTTCTGGTCCTGTTATCGGACCAGGGACTGCAACTTCCGCCCCGGTTTCCGCAGTTTTAGGGTCTACTTCCATGGGAGTTCCTGTCGGATCCTCCCCTTCGGCATTCCCTTTCGCTGCTTCTCCCTGAGTTTTACTCGCTGCAGCCCCCTTTTCTTTTGTTCCACCGATGGCCCAAAATTGTATTCTGCCTAGGGTATAGGCGAGTTTGTTGCCCCGATCCAGAATCGTCTTCCATGAGCCTTCATGGCATCAACGACCTTCCAACCGGCAGTCTGAAGACCCTTGTTTTGGGTCTGCAGCCTTTTCAGGACTTTGGCCGGTTCCGTTACCGGTCCCGGGATCCATACCCCTGCCCTTACCAGCTTGGGTAACTCCGTTGCCTTCATTACCGCAAGCTTGGCCCCTGCCCAGGGTTGGGTTTGTGGTATCACCGCTCGCAACCAGTCGCTAGTGTCCTGGTCCGTGCAGATGATAATCACTGCCCCTCCCTGTCGATATACGTGTTCAAACATAGGTGACGGTCCCCCTTCGGGTATGTCATCAATTTTGCCCACGATTGCTACTTTGAGTGCTTCTGTCTGCTCCTCAGAAATAGCATTCTCAGGGAATCCCTCGGCTACAATAGCCATTTTCAACCCTGATAAGGCCGCTTTGTAGCTGGGTGCTTCCGCTCCCCTGCTGAGCTTGGCTGGCCTTCTTCCTTGTGGGGTTCTCGATTCAGATCTGCTCCTTTTGGGAGCTTTCTGATCCTTCCCCCCTTGTTTTTTCGCGGTAACAGGTTTCGGCGTAATTGGGGGCATTCTCACGCCCCCAGCTTTTCCTCCACTTGTACCGGGTTCACCTAGATTTCGCTTTTGCGTCTCTAGTGCTGCCTTCTGTTTTACAGCCTTCCTTCTTTGTGCACCCGAGAGTCTTTTCTCCCTCAGGCGGAATGTTTGCAGACCTTCCAGTACTCTCTCCGTCTGCACTTTAAGATCGGGTTTTTCAGCCCTACCTCCAGTGTTCGGGAGATTGCCCTGGGGGTCTGGATTGCTCGTCGATGCAGCTTGCGGGTTTGAGTTGGACGTCAGATGCGCCCCACTGCCCACATTTTGCACCGCGGATCCACCCTGCTCTGTTTGCGGCAGGGGCCTCTGAGAAGTCCCACTGCTTGCACCCTGAGAGGTGGATGGTGTAATACCTGAAAGGTTTTTTAAAATTTTTAGCTTTCTGTTCTCCATGTTGTTCCCACGAAAGTGCACGATTTTGTCGGTCGCACTGGTGGTGACGGCTTTCACCAGTGAAGGCTATTTCCTGCCCGGGTTCCGCCCGGTGCCCGGGAGGTGGCGTCGCCAGACGGTGATCCTCCTCATCACCCATGCATCTCCTCGGCGCGATACCACGCTCACCTTGAGATTGAGGGGTTTTTTCTGTGGTACCTTCCACTTTGGTCCAGCCGGTTAAGGCAAGACCACGATCCCCAGTCCCTCTGTTACCACTACCCCCCTGCCTGGACATGGGAGATCAGTGCAGTCCCTGTGGGGGCACTGCTACCCCCTGTCCATTTAGGGGAGGTCGTTGCAGCACACAGAGGGGTACCGGTTTGACTGCTGATCAGTTTTAAAGCTCCCCCACCGGAGCCCAATGACCCACTCGTCAAGGCGGCAGTCTCAGGAGAGATATTATAGTTTTAATTGACGTCTTTTAAAATCCAAATATTTTTTTTTATTTTTTCTATTTTATTAAAACTTAAAAAAAAAACTGTTAAAAAAACTAATTAATATTTTGTTTTGGCGAATGTCAACTACATGTATCTTTTACACTTTCAACTTTCCGAAAAACCATCACCCAGGGGGCTGAAATAGCGAAAAACTGTTTTGTGATAACTTCGGCGCCATCTACCGCACGAAATATTAACTTCGCGATACCGAAAATATGTAGAATTTTATTTACAACATTTTTTGTTCAATAACTTTTGCTGTGCGACCAATAGAACACGAGATAACAAAATTTAAGATGGCGGTTAAAGCGAAAGGGGGGAGGTCACCTTTTTGGTTTTAGAACTTCTAAGTGGTCCTGATAACATTAAGCCAGACAAATTCCAGTGTGCAATTTTTTCCAGGTCATGAGACTTTTTGTGACATTTTTACTGTACAGTACAGTAATAATGTTGCGTTTTTTATCAAGGATAAGTTTTTTTTGATGCATGTAGCACACCATTAGAAAGAGCATTAATCAAATATGTTTTTAAAATTATTCGAATATCTGCATCGCTTTTGATTTTATTAAAAAAAGAAAAAAAAAATAAGTTGTAAGTTTATTTAACCACCAATTATTTTTTTTGGATTACATCTGCAACATTCAATAAAAAACATACATTAAGGATGCCAATAAAAATTATTTTCAGTACACACACACACACACTATTACACGCCCGTATATTTACTATGGCATCTGTGCATCAGGCGACAAAATGGCATCATTGAATCTAAGACCAGTACAATGTGCGCCACAAAAAGAGTATTACGGCAATCTGACCCGAATTTTGATGCACTCGGTATTAAAAAAGAAAACTGCATGTCATACTTTATGGCGTCAGATGCCACATATAGTTCTCTAAAGAATCATCTATGCATGATGCCTTATATACTTTGTGTATGCTTTACACCTTACCAAAAAATATTTATGGCATCTATCTACATCCATGAATTAAATTTAACTCGGTTATGGCGTCAGATGCCACATGTATTTCTATAAAGTTATTATCTATGTATGATGCCTAATGAACTTTGTGTATATTTGATATTATACATAAAAGTATTTATGGCATCTACACTCCAAAAATTGATTTAAAATCGTTTATGGCATCGGACCGATGATTAAATTTTTAATTTTGTCATATATTTTTAGTTATAATCAATTTATTCAAATAATATTACATCAGTTTTTTTTCAACTTTGGTCGGCCATTTAACAAATTTATGTCTCTAAGAGAAAAAAAAAACAATAATATTGTTACAATAAATTATAATTTTAGACTGATAAATAAAATAACACACTCGGTATTTTAGTCAAAATTATTGCAAAATATTATTTATCTAATAAAACGTAAAATAACTGCTGAAATTTTCGAAATAATCTACCAAACATAAAAGGATAAAAAAATTTGCTAGCCGGCGCGCCGCGGCGACTTGTATGCAATTAGCAGAAAAAAGAAACTGAAATAATTTAAGCTAAAATTGAAATATACATTTTAAAAAATTGCGTTGATTGGATTGGAAACAACCTAATTTAAAACCGGCGTAAAGTTGTCACACATTCAAATTGGTACAGGTGATGCAAGTTAACAAGTGGTTTAAGAAAAAAAAAATAACTTTCAAATATCGGAGGATGACCATGTCAAATTGATCTTGTAAATATAAAAAAAATTCATAGCGTTACTATTAGTCGGTGTAACACCTACAAATTGGTACAGGTAATGCACGTTAACGAGTAGTCTAAGAAAAAAATACATACATCCAAATATCGGAGGATGACGGGATCAAATTGACCTTTAATATAAAAAAAAATCTAGCAACGGGTTTTTAACAACGGTTTTTCTGTAACTTTTTTAATAAAGGGTGTCACACAATAAAATCGGTAGAGTAAATAAACATTAAAGAGTAGTTTAAAAAAAAATACAGGCATCCTCTGATATAAAAAATCATAGCGTTACTTTAAGAAGGTGTTATACCTTCAAATTGGGACAGGTGTTGCACGTTAACGAGTAGTTTAAGAAAAAAATATAGACAACCAAATCTCCGATATTTGATGACGAGGTGAAATTGAAATCTAATATAAAAAAAATCATAGCTTTAATATTTGAAGGTGTGACACCTTCTAATAGTAAGGTTATGGTTTTTTTTATGTCAATGTCAATTTGACCTCGTTATTCTCCGACATTTGGAGACAATTTGGACAATTTTAAGTCTAGGTACTTTTTATCTACCTATATCTGTTTATAAAATACTATAAACAAAGATAGGTACATAAAAAGTACCTAGACTTAAAATATAGTCACATGCATGGTGTAAACTTCTATTGTTTTATCAAACTAGGTATATATTTTTTTAATTAAAAACTCATAAACTAAATTTCTTAAATTTTCTATTATTACATTAAAATATCTTAATATTTCAATAACAATAATAATAAATATAATTATAAGACAAATACATATTTGTTACTTACCATATTAAATAATGTAATTAAAGAAGTTATGGCATCTCACATCTGACATGTGCACAAATTACTAAAAAACTAAATCTAAAAATAGAATCTATTTTTAGAACTAGTTCATAAAAATAACGCAAGTGTCGCCACTGTACATAGTCATGATATGATGCCATTAATACATTTGTGTATTTAAATAAAATAGAGTACACTATGGCATCTTACACAGAATTTCCTTTTTTAAGAAAAAACTGGCTCAAAATTAGTTTTTAGTTGTCTAAAACTACCAGAATGCCTTATTTTTGTTGCAAAATTTTTATTTTCTATATTAAAAAAATAAAAAACGTGCATTAGATTGGGAAAATTATTCAAAAAAGTTATGGCATCCTGTGTAAGATGCCATAATGTGAACGGATGCCAGTATTCACTCATATGCATCCACAGGGATGCCATAGTAAATATGACCGTAAACACACACACACACACACACACACACACACACACACACACACACACACACACACACACACACACACACACACACACACACACACACACACACACACACACACACACACACACACACACACACACACACACACACACACACACACACACAAAAGGAATAAAAAATACAAAGAAAAGAAGGTAAAATAATTTCATAAATATTGAAAAATAATCATAAAATAATCAACTCTATGACCTTGAGTCTTAGGTCAAAGTCGTATTCAGAAAATATGTTGGAAATTACCTAATCTGTCACCCTGAAAAGTTTGTCTTACTCTACCAAACACCCTGTATAATATGTATGAGAAAATTAAATGTGTGATGACGGACGCTACATGAAGGACGCTACAAAAAATATATATCAAAAAATATATATGCTATAAGACAGCTAACACGTTCAGTGAACCAAAACGTCTTATTGACCGCATACTATTCATTATTCTATTCTCATATGTCCTATGGTTTGATAAATTGGGGTCATGCTTCAGGATCAAAAAGGATATTTGGATTGCAAAGAAAAGTTTTGCGGTTAATAACAAAAAAAGGCTATCGGCTATCTTATCAAGGACAAATTTATAGAGTTGAATATATTAACGTTTCCATCTCTGTATATATGGTTGTGTGTAATTTTTTTTCATGAGAATGTTAAGTTTTTTGAGACCCAGGGTAGTATTCATAACTATTCTACAAGAAGCCAAAATCAAATAAGATTTAAATACCTTTCGCTTCAGTCCAGTAGAAACGGCGTAAACTACCATGGTATCGCTTTCTACAATAAGTTACCGGATCATTTTAAAAATTTAACCGTAAAACGCTTCAAAAGCCAAGTAAAAACTTACTTGATCGAAAGAGCTTTCGGCAGCACAGATCAGTTTATTGGAAAGGTGAACACTACTAATTTTTAACATCTTTTTTAACATTTTTTTTAACATGTATTTTTTATTTATTTTGTATTACTATTACCTTTTTGTCTATTTATTTATTCTTTTTTTACTGACTTGTGTAATACTTTTGTAAAAAGCACCAATAAAATATCTTACCAACATTTTAATCTTTTCTTTTTTAATTTCATTCAAAGAAACAACAATAACTACACTTTGAATCAAAAATACATCAAAATGTAACAGTAAAATACAACACAGCACTACTTAAATACAACACATGAATCATAAGGACAGAAATTTTAAATTTTAAACAAAATTATAAAAATATTAATTTATTATTCCATCAATCTATCTTCTAATACAGCGTGATATTGGTAGACAAGAATCATAATTGCAATTTCTTGTCTGGCCGGTTCGCAAAAAATTGTAACTTAATTTCTTAAAAAAGTGTTTCGATTGGATTAATTTCGTCAGGGCGAGTTCATGCTGTGTAAAATATAGTTTTATGGGGCTATTAATGAAAAATAGATTAATTTTACATTGGATATCGAGGGATTCATAACATAAGGGCGTATCTCCAATTTAAAAAACACTGAAGATACGCCTCTATGTAATGAAGCCCTCGATATGTAAAATTTAGACCTCAACAATTATATTTCATAATCAAAGTATGGAATATAAACAATTTAAAATTTTTCATCTTGGTTTCAAAATTTTATGGAATGGCTGAGATATAAACGATTTTACAAATGCCAAAATTGACCAGTTTTGCTTTGTTTCTCTACTACCAGCTGGTGCCTAGTTTATGTCTCAGAACTATGGTAAGTGGGAATATTTCTTTGTTAAAAGTTAACCAAAAGGCCAAATATAATCGTAACCAAAAAAATATGTTTGTTTACAATTTTTTACCTAGTTCCAGGTTAGCCAGAAAATTTAAATTTAGTATCAACCTAAACTACACATAAGCTCCACAAAAAATACACAAAACTTATTTTTGAGACCCCCAAATAATAAGGCATAAAAAGTCGAATATAAATCCATTTTTTTTAGTATTTATTTGTTACCATTTTCAACCTTTGGCCGGTCTCGGTCCATAGTGGAACGAGAAATTATCACTTTAAGTGCAATTTTCTCTAAAACGGATGACCCTACATGTTACGGTGTTAAGAGTACCATATTCTTTTGGATCATTGCCCATACTAATATATCAGGATGTAGAAAATTTCGTTGCTGTTGTTCTTAGGGCTCCAGATATATAAATTAAAAACTCTATTTTAACACACGCTTAGGAGGAAGAAAAGGGGCGTAGCTCACTTAGGGGCCCTAAGTTAGTAGAGTATTTCAAAAAAATACATTTTTATAATTTTTCATATGCACCCATCCCATGTTGTTTCAATTGAAAACATATGCTTGCATACCAAATTTCAGGTTACTTGAACATTTTTGACCCCCGCCCAACTCCCAAATGAGTAGTTGTAGTCTAGGGTTCCGAACTCAAATATACTCTAGGGGTCCCAACTCACAAGTCAAGAATATTTCTATTCTTACATTGTTACAGTTTTAAAGACCAAACAAGCCGTGAAGATTTGTAATGCTACGCATTGTATACTATTCACAGTGGATGGTATATTGCATTTTCCCAAATAACGCAACTTAAAAAAAAAATACAATTAATTAAAAACTACAGTTTTTTTTTAAATCTTTTTTTTTGAAAAAATTGTTTTCATTTTTTTTTTCTTTTTTCAAAAAAAGATTTTTTTTAATTGTTAAATTTTTGTTTTGAAGTTGCGTTATTTAGGAAAATGCTGTAAACAATGTAAGAAATTAAACAATACAAAAACATCATTATTATAACTGATTTGGGCGGGGCACAAAAAATGTTCAAGTAACCTGATATTTGGTATGCAAGCATAGTTTTTCAATTGAAAAGAAAAAACATAGGAGGGTTTGGAAATATTAAAAAAAATGTGTTTTTTTGCAATACCCTACTGCTTAGGGCGCATTTCCAGACCTTTATAGAAACATTTTTTCATTTATAAAAGTACCTTAATTTTTATTGAATAATATTTAATTCAAGTATTAAATATATTATATTTATATGGGAGGATTGCTATCCAATCGATTGGTGTAGTGGTCTACCGCATCTGTACATGACAAGTCTACTAGCCAACTAGCTTGAGTTTAATTCTCACTGGCGCCGATTTGCCTTTTTTAGTTAATTAATAATTGAAATTTGGCGAAGGCGTAAGTGAAGCGGACACTTCATATAAAAACTGGTTCGAAAGTCAGTATGAGCCGGTGGTTCCCTCTACTACTATCCACACAAGTTCTGGACTTAGGGGATGTTTATTTAAGTAGAATAGTACGAGATTAAACAAACATGTAATTAATGAAATTCATTAGGCAGAGTAAATGGTTAACAGTAATTTATTAAGTAGATTTAAGATTAAAAAAATAATTTTGCAAAAAATAGGATTAACAAAAATATATTAATAATCCTAATATACTATAATTATAGTATATTAAGGTTATTATATTTTTGTAAATCCTATTTTTTGCAAGATTATAATTCTAAGGTAGTAGGTATTAAGTCAATCAGTTAACAAAAAAAATCATTCTTACAAAAGTCTTTAAACTGTGCATGTTTAAATCTTTGTATCCTTATTTCTATTGAAGCATTAATTTTATTTTTTGTAACAATAAGTTATTTTAATTATTTAACATTGTCCAAGATTGTGTTTGTTTATATTTGTAGTATTATTTCTATTCATAGTATTTGAGTTCTTGCCACTGTTATTTTTTATAACAATATATTATTTTACTTATTTAACAGTAGCAAAACGAGTTTATAACTACGACGTCACTACTTACTGACCAGATACCAGATATCCTGGTTATTGTCTGTTTATTGTTTTTTTTTATTAAATTGTACCATCATGATTAAGTGGTCGATACCGCTTTTGTTGTCAGCCTTGATAGGATTATTAGTAATATTACAAGAAGTGGATAGTTGCAATGAGACAGTTTGCGGCAGCATAGTCAGCAAATGGTTGCTGACGCAAGCCTGCAAATGTGGCAGAAAAAAGGACTGTACCTGCTGCAAGGAATGCTCCAATTGTTTAAGCTATTTGTACACCGAATGCTGCTCCTGCGTAGGTATTTGTCCAAAACCAAATGGCACCGAAAGTGATCTCAGCAAAAAATCGTACATGGAAGATTTCGAGGAAAATGTTCCTGGATTATTTAAAGTACTAACCGAATACCCAGATGAAAACAATAGATGGAAAAGTACTACTTTTCCTGTGGATATAGATATCAGCCAGTACGACTCAACGAAAACCATCAAAATTGTTATGATTAGTCAAGAGCAAGATACACTGCCGACACGACCGAACGTCATAACCCTGAATTGCACAGTGGCCTACTGGTCCGAATGTCAACTACGGCATCAACGAGAGCATATGCAGGGAATGTCCGAGAAAACGTGAAAGTACCGATAATACTGATGAAGACGATGTGTACGTACTATGAAGAGGAAGATTATGTAGACTCCGACGAGAAAATCGTACTATAAGTTAGTTTTTAAAATAAGTAATTTTTTGAATTTGAATTTTAAAAGGAGACCAGAGAAAAAAGTTTTTGTATGATTATGTATAATTATGTCTACTTTTACCTAAAATTGTGCATAATTCAAGTCTTTTTCCAGAAAACAGGAAAAACCTATATATGTACTAGCAAATAAAAACTATTTTTTTATCAAATCAATCAAATCGATAATTATTAATAAAAAGAAATTATAAACCTTACCTTTTTTTATTATAGAAAAAAAAACACATGCTGGACATATACCCTTTTGAAAACTCAATAAAAAAATCGCATATATTAATGTCTTATTATTTTAATAATTCTAGTCTGCATTTAGCTTAAAGCATATAAAAACTTGATACAATTGTCATAACTCAATTACAGTTAAAATGCCTTGGAAAACACAGTTTTTGAAAGTTTTGAAATAAATATTATTGGGGAAATGTTTGGAATGGATTAATTAAGGTGTATTGAAGTAGTAAACATGGAGTTTGAAGAAAGGATGCTTTAATTAAGAAGATTTTATTTAAAATTTTGAAGTAAAATGGAAATTGGTTAAAAAATTAATTAAATAAATAATTAATATAAAGACGACTTTTTAGTCATTATTTCCGAATATTTAGAATATAATTAAAAAATACAATGCAATAATAGATCATTTTTAATGAAAAGGTTTAATAACGTCATTATTAATTTCAGAGAAGTCTTGTTTTATATTCAGCATTTGAGTTGAGCGTAACAGAACAAACATTTCCAGTACTATATTATAAAATTTTATTAAATCATACCTAATAATTATTAATAAAATTAACTCGATTAGTTAAAGCATGTCATGGCTATTATCTACAAAATAATATTTTATAATTAGGTTTAATTTAATTGATACTATACCTAATTATAAATAAATTATTATGTAGACAACAGGCATGACGTGGTGTAGCCTCGACACGTGTAGACGGGATAATACTGGAAATCAACTACACTAATAATTATAATATAAGTTAATAAAATTATTTCATTAAATTTTTGAAACGGTGAACGATTTTACTGAATCGATGCTTAAGGGGTTATATACCTTGTGGCTCGGGAAAAATTAAGGGTTTTTATTGATTTTTTTTTTCAGGTATATAATCACAACTTTATTGGAACGAACTACATAATATCAAATAGTATATGTTTTAATATGCTTGTTAAAAAATTTTTATTGGAAAATTCGGAAATTGTATATCGTTTGCTGTGACCACGATTTCTCGAAAACCAATTTACCGATCAATCCGAAATTTTTAGGTGTTGTTCCTAATTACGATAGCTAGTTCGTGAACGAAGTGTAAAAAAAATGGAAATGGCGATGATTTAATGATTTAATTTTAGACCTGTAACTAGCACTGAAATTTTAAACATAATAAAAAACCTAAAAAACAAAAAAAGCTGTGGCCCTAATAATGTGTCAACAAAAATATTAAAATCAGTCGCTAACTGTATATCAGAACTACTAGCTACCAGATAATTGGGGTGAAGGGTGCTGACATATTCATGCACAGCACATGCACTAAGGCCGCCTTGTTGGGCCCATTGTACTACATCCCTTTGCTAGCAACATCTAATCCCCTAACCTTCCAACCCTTTGAATGTACCTCAGTAAGGAATTAGCTAAACTCGTAAACTACTCCATTCAAGAGGGTAAATTTCCTAGTTCTTTAAAAACGGCGTCAACAATCCCAATATTAAAAAAAATGATAGATAGATAGATAGATAGATAGTTTATTGTTTATAAGAATATTTACAATTCTATAACAATTAAGTTATTTAAGGTTACATTATTTTTTCTTTACATTTTAAGTAATATTTTAAGATTTTTACTAGAGTTAAATGTTTTTTTTTTTAAGTTGTACAATAAAATGAAATTTAGTAAATATAGAAATTACCTGTTGTCTGAGCAAAGTATGTATCTGGAAAATACTATTAACAAAAGCTATTCATGTAGGATAAAAGCCCTTAGTTTAAAAATATTTGTTAATAGTCTGTATAAAAGTTTAATATGGCTTAAGTCAGAAATTATTTCATGAAAGTCTACAGTCTGAATTAATACTTTAATTTCAGTCCTAAGTGGTTCATAAATGGGACAATTAAAAATAATGTGGTTAAGGCTTTCTGGTACGTTTTTGTTACACGTAGTACAATTTTGAGTTTGATCCCACGAATAGGCGATACGATTTATGTGCAGATAACAGTATTTTTGATTAGAGCACCTTAGTTGAGCTAATATAACTTTTAAATAGTTAGGTAGAAAATTGTTTTCGTAAATAACACTTTTTAAAAATTTATATTCCATACAAGATACGGATAATAAAATGCGCGTTGTGTCATCAAATTTATCCTTCACTCTACACCTTTCTATAAAATCATTTATATCCGATTTGTTTCTGATTTCTGTAACGTTTGAGTTTGGCATCACTTCCTCAATAGCTAGTTTTAATTGAGAGTACCAGTTATATTTTACTTGATTAGTAGGGGCATCATCTAGAGCTATTAAACTTTGTAAAACTGCGGATGAATATCTATAATTTGGTAAGTTTTGGACTCTAAGGAAAAAAAGAAGTGCAAGATATAGTGCCTGTGTTTTTAACTTATGCAGGTTGAATTCATTCCTAATTATGTACTGCGGTGTATTTTGTTGAAGAAACCATAAACTTTTTACAAACTTTTGTTGTATAATTTCGATATGGTTTAAATATCTTAGACCCCAAACACTGATCGCATACATTAAAGTTGGAGAAATGATAGATTCAAACAATTTTAAACGGCCCTCCCAATTACTTAGTTTTGATCTATATATAATGTTTTTTGTCGCACCAATAGCCATATTAGCCTTACTTATTCTTGAAATATGAGCTTCACCAAATAAACCGTTGTAGTTAAAAGGAATGCCCAAATACATATAGGAATTTACCTGCTCAATCTCGCGAGTACCATAATAAAATTTATGTTCTGCGACTTTTGGCGACTTTCTGAAAATAACTATTTTTGTCTTCTTTATATTAAGATTAAGGTATTTCAGTTTGTTATATTTTTCCAATATATTTATATTTTTTTGCAAATTAGCAGGCGAATCCGCCAAAATGACCATATCGTCGGCAAACAGTAATAAAATAAGGGTAATAATGTTATTAAGAGAAATACCACTCGCACCATTTTCCTGGAAGAATTGTATTATATTATAAATAAATAATGCGAATAATAAGGGACTAAGCGAGTCCCCTTGTAGGACCCCTTTAGTTACTTTAATATAATCTGAAAATGAGGAATTATTAAATATGCTTAAAAGTGCATTCTCATAAAGTATCTTTAAAATTCTTACTATTTTTGCGCTAATACCTAGTTCATGCAAAGTTTGCCACAAGAGATCATGTTTTATATTATCGAAGGCTCTTTCAAAGTCGACGAAAAGAGCATACACTTTTCTTCCTTTGAGTCTAATATTTAGATGTATGGCAGAACTTAAAATAAATATGTTTTCTTCGCATCCACGATTTTTCCTAAAGCCCCCTTGAGCTTCCGGAAGAATTTGATGAGATTCTACGAAAGGTCTTATTCTATTATATAATAATTGAGTAAATATTTTTGTAATATTATTTAACAGTGAAATTCCCCTATAATTAGTTGGTTCATTAGTGTCCCCTGACTTATGTAGAAGTATGAGTTTTATGTTTGACCATTATTTTGGAACATTTTCAGTACATAAAACTTTATTAAACATCACTAACAAATACTCAACCCAATCTAGGGGAAGATTTTTAAAAAACTCATTTGGGATGTTATCTATTCCAGCAGCTTTATTATCTTTTAAGCTATTTAATACGGAAAGTAATTCATTTCTATCAAAAGATTTGTCTAAGTAAGGGTGAGCAGCATCCATGAACTGTGTTTCTATTGAAGGAATATTAGCATAAAAGTTTTTAAAAAACTTATAGAAAATGTCTAGATCTATGCTGTTTTCTTTTTTTGGACTATTTTTAAACCTGTTTAATGATTTCCAGAATTGGCTAGGATTTTTTATGTTTAGTAAACTATTTTGAAGTTGTGTAAGATTTTCATGTTTCTTAAATTTACATAGTTGTTGGTACTGTTTTTTAACCAATAAATAATTGTCTAAATATGTTTTACTATAATTAAATTTTTTACAAAGATTAAGATGAGACTTAACTTGTTTTTTTAACTTTTTGCATTCATTATCAAACCAGGGCTGATTATAATTATTGTTAGGTGAATAAAATTTTTTTCTTAACAGATTTAAAAATTTACTCGTTTCAGATATAGCGTTCATAATATTTAAATACATATCAGAAGGATTTAGATTTGCAAGATTGAGTCTATTTGAGCAATTTAATATATTTTTGTAGGAGGAAACCCTACTAACTTTCCAACAGGGTACAAGTTCTGATTTTAAATTGTTACTTTTTATGTCACTCGATATTTTTAAATTACATTTTAAAATACAGGGAAAGTGTTTAGACTTGGATACAGTTGGAAGCACAGAAAAATCTTCAAATAAGTTAACATCAGATTGTCTTAACCACACATAATCAACAATACTTTTTCCAGTCGTGCAAACATATGTGAAATGTCCTGGGACATCACTTTCCGTACGGCCATTTAGGACTAAAAATGAGTGATTTTCCATAATTTCTGTCAAAAGCTTACCTCTTCTATTAACCTCTAAATCCAAAGAAACCCGCTGATATTGCATGTGATTTAAATCTATAATATCTGAATCTAGGCTGTTTAGTTGACCAATTCTGCCATTAAAATCTCCACCTATCAAAAATATATCATTATTGTATTGAGCGGTTATTTCCATTAAAACTATTTCAAAAAGCTCCATACATACTTTGTCATCTAACGAAGGCTTTAAATATACGGCACCTAAAACTACATTAATATAATTAAGTTTTAGCCTTAAAAATACCCAGGTATTATCTTTTTCGATACATTGAATATTTATATTTTGAATATCATTATTAATTAAAATAACTATACCCCCACTACCACGACCCCTTTGTTTATCCCTTATCGCAACTGAATTTATACATTTAAAATTAGATAAAAAATTTGGAAGGTAAACGGTTTCGGTTAAATGAAAAGTTTCTATAAGGCATATAATTTTATAAGAAGCAAACATTTTTTTTCAGAGATATCTAAATCACCCAGTGTTTCTATTCCCTCACAATTCCAATAAAGTACATTAAAGTTGGATAAATAATTTTTATTTCGAAACGTATGTTTAGTTACGGTTGAGAAATGACTCAAGATCGGTTTGTTTGGAACAATTAGCATTCAGATTACCATTTTTTGATTTTTTTTGTGTTTGTGATACAATCTCACCAACTACTGGAGAAGTTGGACTCTTCCTCTTGAGGTTACCATTTTCAAAATCCTTAATTGTGTAAATAATATTATCGACAATAAGTTTTTTATACTTAAGTGTTGCTGTATGTCCTTGAGATAGGGCTGATTTGTACTGAGTGAACAATATCTTAGATTCAGCTCTTTCTTCGATTGATTTATCCTCACTGATACTTATTCCAGTATCCTTAAACTTTCCCACGTTTCGAAATATTTCTTGTTTCTTTAGATTACTAATTAACTTTAGCATCACTGGAGGTGGTCCTTTTGTGCTTTGTTTTCCAAGTGTAAAAATGTCATCTATATCTCCATTTTCTAAATTTACTTCGAGTTTTTCTTTGAGAACATCCTTGACGTTTTCTATAATAGATTTATTTCCTTCATTTTTTATTCCAAAGAACAATATATTATTTTTTCTTAATTGCCCTTCCAATTTATTTACTTTGTATTTGAGATCCATATTTTCCATTTTTAAATTATCCACTGTTGAATTTATTTTTGATATTTCTAAACTTTGCCTATCCAGAGTACTTTGTATATTGTTTACTTTCGATAAAATTTCCTTAAGAGTTTCTTCCATTTTTAAATGATTTTTAGAAATAATGTTAGGATATTTTGAGATTTTAAAAATAATAAATAATTGAAACTTGACAACTATGTATTAAATTTCACTGCGATATATCGATATATCCTTATCGCTGTGTATAAAAAATGTAAACACAATATATCAGGATTGCTTTTAGGTAACAAAAATAGTCTATTTACCAGATTTGAAAAAAAAAAAAATGATCACAAAGACGAGGCCAATTATAAGCCAGTGGCTATATTAAACAATATCTCGAAGGTCTTCGAACCAAACCTACGAATAGTAGAATTTTTATAAAATAAAAATATATTAACTAATTTTCAACATGGCTTTAGAAGGGGTAGGTTGACTGAGACAGCGGCACACTGCTTACATTCATAAAAAAAAGGAATGAGGGTTTATTTGTGGCGGAGCTCTTATTCGACCTATTAAGAGCCTTCGATTGCTTAAAAATATCTTTTACAATAGATAAGTTCTTTAGTGTAGGTTTTAGAAACAATGTACTAACATGGTTAATTGATTTTCTTTCCCATAGGAAAATGTATGTTCAAATTGGTGAAACAATTTCAAAAAAATTTAATATAGACATAGGCGACCTCAGGGGTCTGTGCTTGGACCTCTGTATGTAAACGATATGTCAGAACATGTAATGGCCGCAACAATTGCTATGTTTGCAGACGATAAGTCCTGGGGTTTCAGCACAGACTCCTGATGACCTAATAAGAAAAATTATAAAAACCTTTTTAGATTGGTGGTGTATTTAGATTGTGGTTTTAGATGGGATGAACAAGTAAATTCGGTATGCAAAAAGTTAAGCAGCGCGTTTTTGAAATTACAAAGTTGAAACCTCTGGAAGGTATATTAAATGTTTACTAAAGCCTGGCTGTTAGCCACATTAATTATGATATTATTCTCTGGGGTAATAGTGTAAGTTGAAATAAAGTATTTATTGCTCAGAAACGAATTATTAGAAGAATGTTTACTCTCAAATTCAGAGAAACTTGTAAAAACACCTTTCAAAAATATAAAATTTTGAGAATGCCATGCATTTACATCTATAGATGCCTGGTATATATGCATGAAAATCAGACTTCCATGGTTACTTTACACGAAGGCGTGATGATTTATGTATTGCTCTGTACAGAAAAACTAAATTTGAAAAATTTATATCTTACGTAGGCATAAAACTATATAACAAACTACCGGACATCTACAGATGTCTTTGCATTAAAGCATTTAAAATTAAACTTAAAGACTTTTGAACAAGTAAATTTTATTATTCATTACAAGAATTTTTAAACGATAATTATCGTTTAAAAATTCTAATTATAAAAAAATTATAATTTATAATATTTATTTTTTATAATATAAGTAAGGTGGCAATAAATTCTATTCTATTCAGACAAATAAATAATATAGTCACCTAAATTTATTTTAATGGACTTTTATAAACGTTTATATCATAACTGTGGTGTGTCAGATATAAAGGACCACGTACGCATCTTATGGGATATGGCCCCAGGTTAACATTTATTACTTTGTAGCATATTAAAAATAAATAAATAAATAAATAATGATTTTAAAAAACTCTTTAGAGTATTGGAAGAGCATTTTAATATCATTGGAAAAGTTTTGAAAGCTCATTGCGAGATTATTTGTTAGTTTTCAAAATAAGAAATTGGGATGTTGCCAAAGTATTTTAATTAATTTTAGGATTTTTCACTAGCAGTTTTCCAATTTTCAATACGAATATTGTTAGTATTCTAATAGGATAGCATAAATGATGGAAGGTGCAACTAACTAGATATACAAAGTCCAACCAACAAAAATAAAAACGCTATTATAGATATTTATTTTATATTCTGTATCAGGTGAATAGGAAAACGCCATATACGTGTTTACCAAATGATCGGTAAATGACATCTCAATACACTTTAAATGATCCAACTAACAGGAGAGCAGATACCAAAAAATAACAATGATTTTAATAGTATTCGGTAAGTCACGGAGCGCCCGACGCGCGCTACCATGGCAACGGGTGGAAAATAAGCACTAACCAGGTCGTAAGAAAATAGTATAATATAATAGTATAATGGACTGCGAGCATAACCTATCTTTACGGCTTGTTAATACTATACAATACAACATATATTGTTTATTGTATCTTATTAATAATACAATAATAATAATAATAATAATATAAATAATAATAATAATAAAAAATGTTACACCACTTAATCTACAAGGCAATCCTAACAATGTCAAAATAAGAAATAACCAAGTCCTTTGAAAATCCCCAACTAAATAAGAAAAAATCTTTACTCTGGTTAACCCAAGGACAGCTTCATGTAGAAACTAAGGGATTTATCATTGCCATCCAAGACGGAGTTATCAAGACAAGGAATTACCGTAAACACATTTTAAAGGAAAGATTATCTGATATTTGTAGGAAATGTTATGGCCCAGGAGAAACTATTGACCACATTATTGCGGGATGTTCTAGACTATCAGATACTGCATATCTTGGTAGACATAATCAGATTGCCAAGCTAATACATATCCAACTGGTGAAAAAATATAATATAATAGAGTACCCTGATCCATATTATAAATATCAGGCTCAACCAGTACTTGAATCAAAGAACGTCCTCATATACTGGGATAGAATTATAATGACGAATCGTACAGCGGACTTCAACCGACCGGATATAGTTATTATAGAGAAAAATGATAAAAAAGCATTTATAGTTGATATTGCGTGTCCCCTTACACAAAATTTAATAAAAACAGAGACCGAAAATATTAATAAATATGCTAATCTTGCAATAGAGCTAAAACATATTTGGCAAATACAAGTGGTTACCATTGTACCCATCGTTGTATCTGGGACAGGAGCCATCTCGGTAAATCTTGAAAAACATCTTGAGAAGCTAGATATTGAGGAGAATATTATTCAACATCTACAAAGAATAGAAATTTTGCAGACGTGCCATATTGTTAGAAAATTTATAAACAATTAGGTTTATAGGTGGAGCAGGGTGAATTCCCTTACCACCTTTTTAACACAACTATTCTCTCTTACTTACTCTTACTTTAATTTTATTTACCATATACAAAATTTTATATACCAACGTGAGATAGTTTAGTTTTACCAGTTCTAATCTGAGAGAAAATAATAATAATAATAATAATATCTTATTAGTAAGATAATAAGAACTTACTGTTTAATATTTTGATGTTCAATGATAATAAATTTCAATACATTATAAATTGCATCATCTTTGTTTTCATATAAATGCTTCCTTTCTTCTGCAAATTTTTCCATGTTAATACATGCGATAGAACTTTTAATAGCGCCACAATACATGAAACAATTGATATTAAAGCCCCTTGGCCAAGGGTATAGTATAAAGTGACACATATAGTACCAGAGAACTTTATTAATATCAAAAGTCTCCTATCTTCACTTATTCCATACAAATACAAAGAAGTCATTGAATACTTTTTACCTGCTCTATAGTTTAGACTCTCGCATATATATAAAATTATAGTTGACATCAAAATACCTGCATAAAAAACTTTAGAAAAAAGTAATACTTTGTTAATATAAATCACGTATATATCATTTATATTTTTAGTACTCTTTTTTATTCGTTCTTCGTATTCAAGGATTCCTAACAAGATAGGTTTAAAGTACTTTTTCCTCAAACAATATACCTTCATGGACAATCCAATACATAGACATACTGATGCTATGTTTATAACATATAAAAACATTAACAGATGAAGTTGCTCATCTAAATAATACACTGGCCAACAAAGTGTCTGAAAATGCAAATAATATTGCAAAGATGCAAAATGAAATTGAGAAACTGAAATCTAACCAAAATATAACTTTTGATCAGTTTTCTATTAATTCTCTAATATCAGAACTAAATGAGAGAAAAAATCGAGAATGTAACGTGCTAATTAATGGATTAATGGATCATGCCACTGATAACACTGATGTTCCTGCTCTTGTCAAATCTATTAACGAGAATATTATTTGTAAAAAAATTGTCCGAATTGGGAAGAATAATGGCAGATATCCGAGATTAGTCAAAATTACTTTAAACAATAAAGATGATGCTATGTTCCTAGTTAAAAATAGCAAAAAACTGAAAAATACGGATAAATATAAGCATGCTTTTATAAGACAGGATTTAACCATTTGTCAAAGACAGAATCTAAAATCTGTCCTAGACGAAATAAAAATCCGTAAAGAAAATGGTGAAAATGTTTACTTAAAATATTTTAATTCTCAGCCAACTGTAGGTGTATCTCAATCTGATATACAGGGTGCATCGGAAAATGTTGCTGAACATCAGAGTACCTCAGCAAAAAAGTAATCAACGTAGAACAAAGCCTCACCTGTTGCTATCAAAATGTTAGAGGTTTAAATACCAAAACGCATATATTTTTTAATTCTATCTGTACAAATAATTATGATTTAGTTGCATGTACAGAAACTGGTTTATCAAACAGTGTTTTAGACAGTGAACTATGTCCAAATGGTTATTTTATGTATAGAGCTGATAGATCTGATGGTAGAAGAGGTGGAGGCGCCTGTTTACTAGTATCTAGTAATTTTACTTCTGAAAAAGTCGAACTTGATTTTCAACTAGAGTGCATTGATTTGTTGTGTGTAAGGGTAAAAGTAGGACAAAAATCTTGTTTTGTAGTTGTGATATATATTCCACCTAAATCTAAAAAAACAATAACTCAAGAGGATGGGAGTAATATATCCATTTACGAACCTTCTAGTAATAATTATGAAACTACTTTTGAATTTATAGGCAACTTAATTAATGGTGAAAGTTTATTACTATTGGGCGATATTAATATCCCGGATTTGGTGACGTTTTACTCTTCTGGTACAGTTGGTCCATTGTGTAAAGTATTTCTTGACTTTTTGAATATGAACGTTTTATCTCAGAGTAATTGGATACCTAATTCGCTAGATAGAATCCTAGATGTCGTAGTTTCATCCAATGAGGTAGTGTGTGAAGTGCTTCGTGAAGAACAACCCTTAGTCAAGGAGGATGACTACCATCCATGTTTGTTGGTAAATGTACAAATTAAAACACCAGAACCAGTTATAAATTTTTCACCCAGAGACAGTTTTAAACTTAATTTTAGAAAAGCAAACTTTAACCAAATAAATACGTTGTTAAGTCAAGTCAATTGGCATGAGCTTTCAGAGTTTAATAGCATTGATGACGCAGTTCAATTTTTTCATAACGTCTTAAACAATATAATTTTTGCTTGTGTTCCGTTAACTAAAATTAAGTCTACTAAATATCCTTTATGGTTTAGTCCTCAAATCATCAAGGCTATTAAAGATAAGAATCGGTATGTAAGACAATTTAGGAAATATAAGTATCTGTACTTGAGGGAAAGGGTAAAAAATTTGCAACGTAAAATTAAACTTGAAGTTGATAATGCCTATTTAATGTTTGTACGCGATTCTGAAGACAATATAAAAAAGGATCCGAAAAAGTTTTGGTCTTACATAAATGCCAAAAACAAAAGCTCTTCAATTCCGGGCTCTTTGAACTTTAATGACAGTGTGGTTTCTGATCCACAGTCCATTGTTAATTCGTTTGCTCAGCACTTTTCTAGTGTATATAACCAAACATTAGATAATGCTAATGCTAATTTTAACTGCAATATTAATTCTACCAATGTTAATGACAATCTTAAAATAAAATGTTTCACTGAAAAACAAATAAAAGATGCTTCAAAAAAATTGAAATCAAATTTTACCAGTGGCCCAGACAACATACCAGCCATATTAATAAAGAATAATCTTGATTACTTGTGTTCACCGTTATGTACTATTTATAATTTAATCTTAAGGGACAAACAATTTCCAACTTTATGGAAAAAATCAAAAGTGTGTCCAATTTTTAAATCAGGTAAAAAAAACGACATAAAAAATTACAGGCCAGTAGCACTAATTTCTAATTTTTCAAAAATTTTTGAGATAATATTATCTGACTTCATTTATAATCACATAAAACACAAAATAAACATATTTCAACATGGATTTTTTAAAGGACGTAGTACTGTTACAAATCTTAGCCTTTTCTCTCAAATTATATCTTCTGAATTGGACATTCGTAATCAGATTGACGTAATTCACACCGATTTTAGTAAAGCATTTGATAAAGTACCGCATCCAATATTGCTTAATAAGGTTCATTCGTTTGGTATATGTGATGATATTGTACTGATATTAGCGTCTTACTTAAAAGATAGGGAACAGTATGTAGAATATAAAGGAATTAGGTCTATAATTTATTTAGCTCTCTCAGGGGTTCCGCAAGGATCTAATCTAGGACCTTTGTTATTCCTCATATTTATTGATGACATTTACCTATTTCTTAAGTGTTGCTTGTTGCTTTACGCAGATGACCTTAAGATATTTTTTGTCATTAAGTCTATTAATGATTGTTTATTATTGCAACGTGACCTAGATAACTTAGTCAATTGGTGTTTCATTAATAAATTAGCATTAAATCCAGAGAAATGTAAAATAATGACTTTTTCTCGAAAAACTTTAAATATAACGTTTAATTATGACATTAATCGCATTGTATTAAAAAGAGTCAATGAAGTAAAAGATTTGGGCATTACTTTTGACACAGCGTTAACTTTCAATTCTCACATCGAAAAAATATGTGCTAAAGCTACTAGGACTCTAGGGTTTGTCATTCGCAATAGCAAAAATTTTGTAAATATTGACTCAATTAAAACATTATACTACTCTTACGTGAGAAGCAAATTGGAATATGCTTGCATTGTGTGGAATCCGTTCTACACAAAATATATTGATATGATTGAAAGGGTACAAAAAAAGTTTCTGAAATTCTTGTACTTTAAAAAATATAATATATATCCCAATAATGCTGATTACAAAGAGTTACTTATCGAATTTAATATGCAATCATTAAAAGAAAGGCGCACATATCATTTGGTTGTCTTTTTGTATAAGCTTTTACATGGCATTGTTGATGTACCGGATTTGTTAAATATGTTAAATATATCAGTGCCTAGGTCATCCATACGTATATCAAAATGTTTTTATATAAATAAAACAAATACATTACACCATTTAAATTCGCCTGTAAATGATATGTGCATAGCCTATAATAATATATGTCAGGATATAGATATATTTAATAATAATTTTAATAGCTTTAAAAGATTATTGTCACCCATCATAAAAAGTACCTGTTCCGTTCCCGAAGTTTAAGTGTAATTATTTAAGTTTGTACTAGTACTTTAAAGTTGTATCTAAATAATTGTTAAGAACCCTGTAATTAGGTTAGCCTGTTGGGTTTAAATAAATAAATAAATAAATAAATAAATAAATAAATAAATAAATAAATAAATAAACATCCGTTTCGTTTCCTTTCCAATAGTCAACAATTGTTCCTATGTAAAGGCTCACCGTGAAAAATATAAAACAATTTAAGATTAATAGTGACCCATATCGTATAAATGTGCTTTTTATTTTGTTATAAGTCATGAAAAAGGGCCATGCTCCTGATGGCAATTAAATATTTTACATCTTGTAAGCAAGAAACAATTTTTTCTGAACCCATGATAAATATGAAACAAAAATAGGTATAGCATAAAATGATATCCTATTTAAAGTAATAAGCAATGCCTAAGGAAGTTTAAACTAAATTAAACCGCATAATGTTGTAAAGAGAGTTAAAACTTCATTACAATATTCAAAACAATTACCGCATATTTTTTCAAAATTATTTATTTTGAACAACAGTGAAAACTGACTTTGTTGAAATACGTTTTTAAATAATTTTGATATTTTTAAAGAACTTTCGAAAAAAGTATCCCATATTTTTTGCAAAAAAAAGACTAATAAAACACAATTTAATATAAATAGTTCTTTTCCCAAAATTATTTAAGTTAAGCTTGTCTCGGGTTAGGGGAAATTCAGAATTTTGTCTCCTTCATTGGTATCAAACATGGCAGGTCGTAAAACGTTTTATTGTTATAATTTTTAAAAGATTTTAATATTTCAAATAAATATAGATTTTTTGATGACTCAGAATTAGCTTTGTTGATTAATATTAAAGATTGATGCTCTGAAGAAGGGTAAATATATGCCCGAAACCGGTAAGCTGATCTAATACTGTTTTTTATTTAACTTTCCCCTAACCCGAGACAAGCGTAACTTAAAACACAATTTAGTTAAATGGCTCATACACGTTATTTTAACCCCTTCGGCCACAGAGGGTTTTTTAAGGTATAGGGACCTATACTGCCCGGCTCTGGTAGAAAAGAGCGCTGGTTTTAATATCGTGTTTCAAAATAGCGCGTTATAAATAGCGCTTTTATAAAATAGCGAGTGACAAAATAGGGCTTGTTGAAAAAGCGCGTGCCGGAACAGCGCGTGGTTTAAAAAGTGCGTGTGCCTACAGCGTTTGTCAAAATAGCGTATTTCAGAATAGCGCGTACTAAATAGCGCTTATCAAAATTGATCATAAAAAAACAGCGCGTGACAACCGTACGATGAATATATATATAAAAGCGCTATTATAACCAGCAATTATTATTATAATTTTAGTTAGATCGGATTATCATTTCTACCAGGGTCACTTCTGTAACGAGTAGCTTTTTTCTACCCAGAATATAGTTAAGAAGGAATAACTAATAACTCACCAAGACAGAGTAATACCCTTTATTATTATGTTCAGTACAGCTTTTAGCATTTTATAGTCACGTATTAGATATATTAACCATTGTCTAAGTTCCAGTCTCGATACCCCATTTCTGGTTCATGTCGCAACAGATATGTCTGGAAGGTCTGGAATAAGAAAAGAAACTCAGTTAATGACACATTATATGTACGAATTAGGAGCCCTAAGGTTATTAACCTACCTACCTATTAATAATCAGCCCTAACGATTTCGCTTTATAAAAGTTAGGTTATTTTTCTAATAAATGTTTGAAGTTAAAGTTAAATTAGTTAAATTAGTTAAATAAATTAAATACATACCTTCTTTAATCATGCTACGTAGATTTGGGACAAGTTAACCCATTATATTACTTGGTATATAATTCCCTTCCTTGACAAGCCATTATTATTTCTAGAATAGAAATATCCCTGTTGTTGTTTTCGTAGTTAAATTGTGGTTTTAACATAGTCGAATGTGTTTAGGATCCATTAGTAGTAGTATTTTTACCTAAGATAGTAGGTATAATAAGCACTTTCCACTTTTAGACTTTAAAAGCCGCAATTTTCGATATTATGCTGTCAAAAAAGATAATTTTATGTTTAAGGCGTATACGAGTCTTAGGAGTGATTTTCCGGTTGTGTAACCGAGGATGTGACGTCACGAATCATTCAGATTGCAATAAATTATAATTTGATAAATATTATTTATTTATTTGTAGTATATGTCGTTGTATGACGAATTTCTAATGTCTTTGTTTAGTTCAAGCCATGTTATGAGCCAATATTGGACTAGCCGTTGTTTAAGGTTGGCAACGCGTGACATATTGATAGCTGTCAAAAACGTCAACAGGCTTCCTTTTTTTTAGAACTGGCGTTCGTCGAGTTAAGAAGGCGAAATTCTTTACAATGTGAAAAGTCTGTGATTTAGTTCAGTTTAGTCAAAATTAGTCAGTCTTTAGTCAGATTAAGTGTGGTCTCATCAGTTATGATTAAGTACAAAATGGCGGACGAATCCCATTTCGGAATCGTATAAGGATATATTGGAGATGGCCTACCTCTTTGAAGCCAGTACACCAATCCAAATTCAGAACCAAAGGCTCCTTTTGTAGTCATCATCATCATCATCATCACTTTTGTAGTACTACGTAGTATTACACGTAGCATCCTATACATGGCCCCTGCCTTCTCAGTGCTTCGTAGTAGTCTTCTTGAAACACAGAATAAGATGTCATATCTGATGTGAGACGCCCCTGGATACTGACTCGATAAGTACCAATTTAGACTTAAATAATTTATCCTGCAACTTTAAGCTATGGAATAGCTATGATTTTAGTAATTAATGATTAGAATGATTAAAACCAGCTCGTAAGCTGTCCCCATGTTTTGACTGAGATATGCTAAAATTCTCTTTAATGTTTAGTGTTTAATTATACATATATATGTGAACCATAGTTAACCAAGGGTTTTTTTATGTTTATTTGTTTATTTATTCGGTTATGAATATTTCTGCATAATACCTATGCTCTGTGCATATGCTTATAATTAGCGTTATTATTATATGAAGAGTTTCTTATTAAATATCTATGTTAACAATAATCATTTTTATTCGACTCCAGTTTGGAGTCTGGCGCCCAAGTTTTAGTTTCAGGAACCTTCGCCCTGCCTCCGAGTACGGCTGTCGCGCATGTGGTAAATCCCATTTTTGAATTTTGCCACACTTCCCAGCAGAAGAATAAATTATTTGTAATATTTAAATGAACAGTTAGAGATTTCATTAAAAATTAAGTCTAAACTGTCTTTGTTACCAAGGATTTTTAAAAATTATGAAAGTCAACAAAACCGCGTCAGTATATTGAAATTTGATTTATGTTAAATGCAAAAATGAATAACCAGTCATTTTCACAAAAAAAAAAAGAAATACTAATACATAATGGGTATAGATTTTAGTGTAAAAGACCGAAATGTAGAAATTCTCCGGAGAATGTCAGAAAAACTAAAAAAAAGCAGGCGCAAAACCAGCGTTAACGTAAGTCAATGCTCCCCATTAAAAAAAACACCAAAACAGCCAAAAACCAAAAAAACCAACGTTAACGTAAACTAACGCCCCCCCCCCCATTATTTTAGTTTTCGAACATTCTCCGGTGAATTTCACAGTAACATAGATACTGAAAAGATAGAAGTCATGCTAATAGTACAACTTGGCGTTGTACCGAGCCACATTGTAAAGGGCGCCTTA
>OY294050.1:42020592-42105532 GCA_958510825.1 Brachypterus glaber | reverse complement strand
AAAGAAGTCATATATTTTTTATTATTTTTATTTTAGTGAGCGAACTTGGCGATTTTAAGGAAAAATACAAAACCTGAAATAACTTTTAAATCATCAACAATTGGATAACAAAATATATGGTTATTTTGATTCAAAATGGCTTCTTTCACCATCCCCTTTCGTTTGATCGTCTACTTTTGGGACACCCTGTATTTGCCGCAAAAATGGGTAACAAGTTTACAGAAAATGTAAGTATACTTAGTAAGTGGAAAGTGTATTTTTTATATACACTAGGAAAAAAATTAAAGGATAAAAAAAAATTCCAAATTTTTAGCGATTTTTCAAATGGCTGTATCTTTTTAAAAAGTAGACGTATAGGAGTCATGAAAAAAAGCAATTTGAAGCTTGAAGTCTCTAGTTTTGAGATTTTAGGACAAACATTTTTTTCGAACAGCAAGTATCGCGCAATCCTAATGAGTACCGTGAAGAAAAAATTTTTGAATTTTTTTTTGTTTTTCTTTTTGGTCCACGGACTTTAAAAATTTTTTTCCGACTAAACCACTATGTGGATCGGATAGGTTGTTTATTCAGCTTTAATTGGATTTTTTGTAAGCTTTGATACGACTATTTCTCGCTGAGCTATCGGACTTTGAATGGAAATGGATCATTTTGTCTTGGATCATCGATATCTCAGCAACCAGTGGTCCCACAGAGAATTGAAGATGGGTTTCAAAAACTTGAATAAATTCTCTACAAGGTTTGGCCATCGTTTTTTTTTTTAATTTTGCATTCTTAACATGATTTTGAAAAATCGCGAAAAAATGGGCTTTTGGAGGTTTTTTGGAAAATCATTCGCTGAATTAAGAATATTGCAAAAACGACTAATGTTAATTGTGCCTTTTACAGCCCAATATACCCACAAAAACCCTACAAAGTTTCAATTCGATCCATCCAGCCGTTGTTTTGTTTCATTCGATTGAATTTTTGAAAAAATTAAAGGATCACGTTTTTTTTCTTAAACGCTGATAATCTCTAAAAATACGAAAAAAAATTCTCTCGATTTTTTTTCATATTTTTATCGCGACCAGCGTTTAAAGTTACTACAAAAAAAAAGTTTTTCTCAAAATTAAAAAAAAAAAAAATTGAAATTTTTTCCAATTTTTTTTTTGATTCACTTCATAAAATTTATCTAAACAATCTCTTATGATTTCCAACGCGATTTCGCTACTGCGTTCCGTGATTCTGCTGACCAACTTTTAATTAAATTAAAAAAAAAAAGTTAAATTTCGACCTCAATTCCACTTTTCAGAAATTATTTTACTATACTTTTTTTTGAACCAATGGCGTAACTACCGGGGGTGCAGGGGTGCGGTGCGGAGGGGGCCCGGCCTTTAGGGGGCCCCACGGCGTCGAATATAAAAGCACTGTTAATGTTCAATATTTTTAAAAATAATTCATTAAAAATAAAAATCTTAACTATAATTTGCGGTAGCATCTAAGTAAAAAGGGCGAGTGGTACATTGGCGGTTATATCAAAGGAACCGCTTAAAGACTGCCGACTTTTTATGAGAAGGCATTTTTATTTTTTTTTACTTTTTTCCTTGTTTACTTAACCTAATAAAAAACTTTAAACATTTCAGTTGTTTTTTTATATTGGATAGGGGACGCACACACGTGTGTGAAAAGAGCGTAAATCCTACAGTGCGACCTCCACGTGGTAAATACGCTTTAGCTAACGCTAATGCCGGCGTTTTTTTTTTGAAATTTCCGGAAATCATATATTTTTTTTTTTTTTAATTTTGAATTTTTTTTTGTCGTAATTTTAAACGCTGGTCGCGATAAAAATGTGAAAAAAATCGAGATAATTTTTTTTCAGTTTTTTTAGAGATTATCAGCGTTTAAGAAAAAAAACCTGATCCTTTAACTTTTTCAAAAATTCAATCGAATGAAAAAACAACGGCTGGATGGATCGAATCGAAACTTGGTAGGGTTTTTGTGGGTATATTGAGCTGTAAAAGGCACACTTAACATTAGTCGTTTTCGCAATATTCTTAATTCAGCGCGTGATTTTCCAAAAAACCTCAAAAAGCCCATTTTTTGCGATTTTTCAAAATCATGTTAAGGATGAAAAATTAAAAAAAAAGAAAAAACGATGGCCAAACCTTGTAGAGAATTTATTCAAGTTTCTGAAACCCATCTTCAATTCTCTGTGGGACCACTGGTTGCTGAGATATCGATGATCCAAGACAAAATGATCCATTTCCATTCAAAGTCCGATAGCTCAGCGAGAAATGGTCGTATCAAAGCTTACAAAAAATCCAATTAAAGCTGAAAAAACAACCTATCTGATCCATATAGTGGTTTAGTCGGAAAAAAAATTTTAAAGTCCGTGGACCAAAAACAAAAACAAAAAAAAATTCAAAAATTTTTTCTTCACGGTACTCATTAGGATTGCGCGATACTTGCTTGTTCGAAAAAAATTTTTGTCCTAAAATCTCAAAACTAGAGACTTCAAGCTTCAAATTGCTTTTTTCATGACTCCTATACGTCTATTTTTCACAAAGATGCAGCCATTTGAAAAATCGCTAAAAATTTGGAATTTTTTTTTGATCCTTTAATTTTTTGTCCTAGTGTATGATATATAGAAAATTGGCTAAGAATAGGACATGGCCTGTAAACTGGTTAATTCACCCTACCCAATAAAAAAATTGCAACATAGATTTACTAAAAAAACATGCGGTGCCTTAAATCTTTGTAACCATGTAGGTCCATGGTTGAGAATATTTGTATGGGGTACTTATATTTATTTATCAATTTATATAGTCATCTGACATGCCAAATCTGTTTAATCTATATTTAGAAACAAAAAGGACCACTTGTGATAAAAGGTAACACATAATTTTAATCACTTTTCCGGGCAAAGAAATTAGCTTAAACCTGGGAACCAAGGCAACAGTTTTCTAAGCGGAAATCTATGCGATTTATGTCTACGCACAAGAAATGGTATCGGAGTCCTACACAGATAGGACAGTAAATATCATTTCAGACAGCCAGGCAGCAATAAAGGCATTAGATTCATATGCCTTCATATGCTCGGAGCTGGTATATGAATGTCACAGCGATCTATGTAGACTGGCTGAACATAACAAAGTAAATTTGATATGGGTACCAGGACATCAAGGTATAGATTGCAATGAGAAGGCAGACGATCTTGCAAGAAAGGGGAGTGAAGCCGTACTCACAGGACCAGAACCGTGCTGTGGGGTATCATATTCCACTGCCAGACACGAGGTCAGGAAAATTTTGCGGAATGAACACCAGCAACATTGGATAGATGCACCTAAAATGAGGCACTCTAAACTCTTTCTAGGGGGGGGCAACCAAGAAAAGAACTAGCTTACTTCTAGGCATGTCCAGGAATCAACTGAGAGCAATAACAGGTATAATAACTGGGCACTGCTTACTGAAGAAGCACCGACACCAAATGGGACAGACTACGAGCCCCGTGTGCAGGAGATGTGGGGAAGGGGACGAGGAGCCCTACCACCTCATATGTGAATGTCGATCCCTAATAGGCCTAAGATGGAGGTACTTTGGCAACGACTCGCTGGAACCAAACGAGATCATGAACACTCCCCTGAAACCGTACCTGGACTTTATAAAAGAAACAGGGATGATATGAGGAGATCTGTGCGGTTAACACAAAGGTCCCTAGGGACCAGGGGTTGAGGGCTGTGAACCCCGCACTGAACTAAACTAAACTAATCACTTTTCAGAAATATTAAATTCAGCATTTGAGTTTTCTAAAAAGTAAATTTGGGTAAACACGCAGAAGTTTAGCTTAAAAAAAATAAACATGTTATAAATTTATTTAATCCAGTACTATAATATCGTATAATATAATTATAAAATTATTATAAAATTAAGTTATACCTAATAATTATTTATTTATAATTGGATAGGGGGAGATACCCATGAATGGGACACCTTTTTTAAATGGCTGCCAAAACTTTATTTTTAATCTTTTATATATTTTTTTAGGTATTATATTTGGAAATAAAAGAACACAGTCCAAGTATTAAACCTGAATAATATTTATTTTCACCAAAACTACAAGCATTTAAACAAAAAACTAACTTGTCCCATTCAAGAACATATTATTGAATGGGACACAAATATAAAATTGCTAGTAAAGATAACAAATTATGAAAGTAGGTATTATTATCACTATTACTACGTATAATATTATTATAAAATTATTATAAAATTAAGTTATACCTAATAATTATTAATAAAATTAATGAAATTAGTGTTGATTTCTAGTATTAACCCGTCTGAGTTAAAGCATATCATGGCTATTGTCTACATAATAATTTATTTATATTTAGATAGGGAGAGATACCCATGAATGGGACACTTTTTTTAAATGGCTGCAAAAACTTTATTTTTAATCTTTTATATTCTTTTTTAGGTATTATATTTGGAAATAAAAAACACAGTCCAAGTATTAAACCTGAATAATATTTATTTTTACCAAAACTACAATCATTTAAACAAAAAACTAACTTGTCCCATTCAAGAACACGGTATTATTGAATATAAAATATATAAAATTACTATTAAAGATAACAAATCATGAAAGTAGGTATTATTATTACTATAACAATAAACATATAATGTTATTTCATAACAAAAAAATAGCTGTTAGTCTTACATTCTTTTTTTACATAGAATTTACTTTAAATAATTTTACCAAACTTTGGTTCATGTTTTCTTGAATCAATATCAAATATTAGTTTGTTTTGAGTTCTAACTGTTTTAAGTTGTTGTATGGGTGGTATCCTAGACATTTTCTGTCCTTTTAGAGTTAATTCTTATTTAAAAGAGATAAATGAAAATGAAATAGGGTAACCCACAATTATTGGCACTTTAAGAAATTTTCCACATATATTTCATTATAACTTATTAAATATTTCATGTTATCAAGAATAAAATATTTTACATCATTTAGTAGTTATTCTATTTTATATATTATATAAAATTGAAACTGAGATCTTAATAGTATTAAAGAGTTTTTTAAATTAATTATTAGAATACAAAATTTCGTATTTTTGCTAAGGATTGTCATTCAGATTTTCCTACATTGACACCTAATTTTTGCTTTGAAGCAACGGAAAAAAAATACTGAGTAGGGTAAAACCCCCAATTGTTGGCACTCCGTTAATTATTGGCACTGGAGTGATATTTTCGTTTATATAAAAAAAATCTCCATTGGTACCTTAATCTAACTATATTTTTTACGGAGGCAATATTGCTAAATATTATACTTTAAATGCGATAAACATATTTCCCCCCCCCTGGGCCTTCTTAGCAGTTTCGTGTGAACTACGTAAGTGTGAATTTTTAAGGTTTATGTTAAGGATGTGCTTTAAATAAAAGGTTAGTAAAAGATGTTTATTATGGACTTACTATTTTTTCTCCATAATTTTAGTAAGTATATGCATTCTACTTATTAATTAGCCTTAAAAACTTTATTTTTCTTTACATTTTTATTTAATATCGACAGTTCTGATAATTGGTATAAAAATTAAACTAAATTCTAATTATTGCCAATAATCAGCTTCTTTAGTAAAAATCCTATTCCAATTATTGGCAACCAGTTAAAATGCTAAATTAATAGAATAAATAAAATAAAATTGAAAAGATTTATTACTTGTACGGTTAAATATACATACCTATTGCCACATCTGATATAAGACAAAACCAAATCCATATTTTAAAGCGAGTGGGCTATTATATAAAAGATACATTTGTTGCTAAAAACCTATTTCAAATAAATGAGTTCTAAACAGCTTTTAATGAAAAACTCAATACATATGTACGTATATAAATTTTACACTTAATTTTGTCTATAAACATATTTTTTCTTTAGAATTTAATTTTTTATGACGGTGCCCATAATAGGTGTCCAAATTATATTAAATTCCTATTATTGGCACAGGTTTATTGTATGCAAAACTTGCGCATCAAAATTAGTCTAAAAACCCAATAATTCTTTTAGATAAGTGTACCTAGGTAACTAGGTATTATTTTATGGATACCAATTAGTATTAGGTAACTATCAGGTAACTAATATTTTAACTTTAATCTAGAGATATTTAAAATTTTGTAATTGTAAAATATATTTGAGTTTTTGTTTACAGACTTTAGTTAATATACAATATATAAAACTGCATTATTTCATTTTAAATATTTTATTTTCATACTAAAATGTTTATTATTTAACAAAAAGTAGGTACTCAGTAATTTTTTTCCCTTGCTTCAAAGCAAAAATTAGGTGCCAATAATAGGAAAATCTGGATGCCAATCATTCGCAAAAAGGTGCCAATAATACGAAATTGTGTATTCTTGTAATTAATTTAAAAAATTCTTTAATCTTACTAAGATCTCAAAATAAAATATTTAAATTGGCTGTAAACAAAAACTCAAATTTATTTTATAATTACATACTTCATACTTTATTTATATTTTAAATATCTCTATATTAAAATTAAAATATTAAGTATTAATACTAATTTGTATCCATTAAATGATACCTAGGTACCTAGGTACACTTATCTAAAAGAATTATTAGGCTTTTAGACTAATTTTGATGCGCAAGTTTTGCATACAATAAACCTGTGCCAATAATAGGAATTTAATATAATTTGGACACCTAGGGCAAAACCCCCAATTATTGGCACTTTAAGAAATTTTCCACATATATATCATTATAACTTATTAAATATTTCATGTTATTAAGAATAAAATATTTTACATCATTTAGTAGTTATTCTATTTTATATATTATATAAAGTTTAAACTGAGATCTTAATAATATTAAAGAATTTTTTTAATTAATTACAAGAATACACAATTTCGTATTATTGGCACCTTTTTGCTAATGATTGGCATCCAGAGTATCCTATTATTGGCACCTAATTTTTGATTTGAAGCAACGGAAAAAAATTATAGAGTACCTACTTTTTGTTGAATAATAAACATTTTAGTATGAAAAAAAATATTTAAATTGGAATATTGCAGTTTAATACATATTAACTAAAGTCTGTAAACAAAAACTCAAATTTATTTTAGAAATAAAATATTTTAAATATCTCTATATTAAAGTTAAAATATTAGTTACCTAATAGTTACCCAATACTAATTGGTATCCATAAAATAATACCTAGTTACCTAAGTACACTTATCTAAAAGAATTATTTGGTTTTTAGACTAATTTTGATGCACAAGTTTTGCATAAAATAAACCTGTGCCAATAACACTGTCCCACAGAGAAAATATACTTTTTTTCTGACATATCTTATCTTGAAGCATTTTTTCTTCTGATTTCAAATCTGTTTTCAGATTTGGGCTACGACCGCACAGTTTTTATATACAGGGTGTTTTAGAAAAAAAAAACATAAATGTAGAATTTGCTTTTATGAATATTTTTTAATCAAATTCGGGCCACTTAAGACTTTGGAAGATTTTTTTAAATGTCAACCTCCAATTTTTTTTTACACTGAAAAAAAATTTTTTTTTTGCTGTCAAATTTTTAAAAGATGGATTTTTTTTACGTTACCCATATTAAAACATTCTCTATTTATCTGGCTTCATTTTGCTTTTTGAATTTTTAATGGGGAGCTTCTAGAAGTGGCGCTACATTAATTTTCAGTGCTTCGTGTCGGAAAGTTTAACACCAATATGCATGGTAGGAGCACTTTCGAGCTTGTCGATATTTTTTTAACCCCACCATTAGTTAAATTAAAACATATAACGTTAACATAACTTGTATATTCATTAGTTAATGCCTTAATGTCATTATGCCTTGTTTAAATTCTACGGAAAATTTCTGCTAAGTTTGTGAAAGCTATAAACATTTACGTTGTATCGAGTTTTCTTGGGGAACTATAAAATAAAGTTATTAGACTGGGCACTTGTTCCCAAGGTACTCGAGTGCGGACGGCTAGCAGGCATCAGCGGGGCAATTGGGCAATGAGTCGGCAAATATGGTAGGCCTTGAGCGCCAGGAGTTTTGAAAAACAAAACAATAAACTATAGTATGAGTAAAAAACTCCAAATACTCATATCGGTTAAATATATATATATATATATATATATATCCAAAAATACTATGTGTAGGGTTGGTAACAGTAACTAAAAACAGTATATAATTAATGGCACACTTTTAATAAAACAAAATATATTACATACGTATGTATGCATAGTCGAAAATATGCATATTAGCAAAACTTGAAATTGTTTGTACTTAAATAGTTAATAATTACATTTTCTGAAAATTAAACATAGAAAAATAGGTATATCCATTAAGGATTTACGGTACTTAATCGGGTAATAGCTATTATTCCGTTACAAATAAAAATATTAAACATAAGAACAAATTTCATTACTTTCGAGAACCTTTCGTTAAGTTTAAAAATTAAACTTAAATCTTAATAAAATTTGTCCTGTGCTTTAAATTGAATTTAACTGATACATATCTGTTTAAAATCCTGGATTTTCAAAAACATTATCTGTCGGTACTTCAGACGTAGCATCCAGCCTCTCGAACAAAGCTCGGATATGATACAGACAACATATGTCAACACTGCAGCATAAACACCGTTAGCGGCTCAGAGTATACTTCAACAAAAATCAGAATAGCGGTCCTGAACTTCGGAACTACCCATAGGCATCCTTCTATAGATATATAGGTCAATAGGTTACAATTTTCCCCATAGCTGTCGGTCAAGGTCACAACAAAAATCTTAGGCCTTAAGCACAATTTTAGCCACAATTAAAACTTCAGCTACAACGAAAAACTTCGGTCGAAAAGAAAAACCCTGAAACAATAGGCCTAAGTAAGTAAAAGCCTTTGGTTTAAAAACAAAATATACGAACCCTTTCTCGAAGAGGTTTTTCTTATTATTCCAAATTGACAAAAACAAATCAGCCATAGGTCGTTTTTTTGGATTTTGATAGAGTCTTAATCACTCGAGACTAAAATAAAATTAGGATTTACCATCAAAAATAAATGGTCACTTGAAAGTTCGTACTTACAGATTGGAATCATTTTTATCAGCGAAATACTTCAGTTAAGCAACACAAAATGCATATCAATACATAGAACAATAGATGCACTATCTAAATCACTTAATTTAAACTGATTTTACCATAATATCTAATGGATGATTCCAGATAAACATCTCGCAGACCTTTCCGCTCGGGCCATTAAAAATCTATGCCGGAAATCTCTTCCGAATTCAAATTTCTCCACCCAAATCGAATAGTCTAGAAAACTAAGAGCGATGGACTTATATGGACTAAACTATCACAGATAAAGATAGCCAACGGAAACGCTCTTGAAACCTGCAAGTTCAAGATACGACGTACTCTAGTATATCTGTTCACTCCAATCCTACAGCGGTTGAATTATCCAGGCGAACCTAGTTCAGACATACGTAACACTGACTGACATAACCTAATATCTGCCAAACAGTTATTTAAAAATAAACAATAATATTAAGGATAATGTTTATATTTCGAAAAATTGATGAGACACATTATAAATGTGGTGTGCTTAAGTTAATATTACAGTGGAGCCATAATACTATAAATACTAGTGTAGGAATAAGCTTTTGTTTACTACTTTAGAAACAAAGTTATGAGATATTACTTATATAAAACCACAGGACAAGGATTACTAACTGAAATTACAATACAAGGCAAGTTATTAACTAACTATAAGTTAATCCCAACTCGGATAATGAATAAGCAAAGAAATTATGTTATTAGGACCATTTGTACCACTCGTAACACAAGTTTGCTAATATACCCCCAAAACAAAAGTAAGTATTCTATGTATTCTAAATAATAAAGAATGTGGCATTTTACACATGCTACACAGCCTTCCTCCCCGGAAATAAAAAATATTTATTCCCAAAAATATTTTTTCATTAAAAGGAATTTCCTTTTTTATGAAAACCATAATAGTGAACTTTAAATTATTTTAAAGTTACATCAAACATTTCTACTTAAATCATTAACCAATCAAAACTCAAAACAAAATTACTATTATATTTAAACTTCTTTTAGTTTAAATATCATTACAATAAATTTACAATTAACATCTTAGCAAGACCAGAAAGATAAATACTTTAGAATTTTATCTCCTCAAAACTCAAAATGATTTTCAGCTGTTGTGAACTTTTGATAACTTCGTGTACCACACGCCTTGTTATACTACAAGGGACATAATCGAGAAAGTGACATAATCGGGAAAGTGACATAATCGAGAAAGTGACATAATCGGGAAAAGTCTCTCACAAAGCCTAATCGAATGAACATCTTAAATTAAATTTTATACAAAGATTAACTTTTTTCACATTACTAATTCTATTAACTTATCTATTACTTAGTTTAACCTAATCTACTAGTTACTAAAACTTCACTATATATTTCGTACGTACTTGTCATAATCGGGATTTTAATTTTTCTAGGATCCTATTATACTAATACTGTCAATGTTAATGAATGATCGATCATTCAATTTAAAAATTCATAATTCTATCCTACAGACACATCGCTATTAGAGCCAAAATGCTGCTTCAAATCTTTAACGTGCCAATCACCAATACAATTTCCTTTCTTATCACTTAATTCATAAACTAATTTTGACTTTTTACTTATAACTTTACATAAAGTATATTTAGGTGCTAATTTAGCTGCAAAATAATTAGCTGCACTTGAAAGTACTTTATTTCTTTTCCAGACTTTATCGCCTACCATAAATGAAATTTCGCGCTTCCTAAAGTCATAGGATTTTTTATTCCGCTCGTAAGCATCATGTAAACGATTTTTTATGTCGCTAAAAATATCCTTTAACCCCGCTAAATCATTGCCATACAGTTCTCTGTCGCCAGGTTTTAATTCAACGCCGTCAGTTGACGGAATTTTGCCATAATAAGTCCCCGTAAGAGGTACGTTTCTACCGAAGTTAAGAAACGCTGGCGAAAAACCTGTGACTTCATTAACTGCTGTACGTAATGCTACACCTAATTTACTTAAATTTTTACACCAATGCCGATGATTATCTTTTATGTACGAACGTATTGCTGTACCAATTGTACGGTTCTGCCTTTCGGTCGGGTTAACTTGGCTATGAAATTTGGCATTATACCAAATCTTTTGCACTTCATATTCCTGACAAAGCTTTTTAAATATTTTACCCGCAAATTGTGTACCGTTGTCAACTAAAATAAACTGCGGCACCCCATAAACTAAAAATACTTCATTTTCCATAAACTTAACTACTGCTTGAGCAGTTGCAGCCCTTACCGGATGTAATAAGGTATATTTCGTAAACCAATCCGAGACGACTAACAAATGCGTAAAACCCCCTGTCGATCTAGGAAATGGTCCGATAAAGTCCGCCGAAATAACCTGCCACGGAAAACGTACATCTTTTTCTTTACCCATAAAACCAGGTCGTGCTACATTACTAACTTTTTGTTCTGCACATATATTGCAAGACTTACAATACTTTAAAATATCGCCCCTCATACGCGGCCAATAATATTCCTGAGAAACTCTCTTTAAAGTCTTGAAAAATCCTAAGTGCGCAGCCAAAACATTATCGTGACACTCTTGTAAGACATTTTTTCTATAAAATTCTGGAACTAATAACCGCCACTCTACTATATTACTTTTAACCCCTAAATTAGATGGATAATATTTATAAATTTTACCATCTATAACTTTAAATTCTTTATGTTGCTCTGGATTCTTGGATATTTTTTCTTTTAATGACACATAATATTTATCTTTATTACAATTTTCTATATCAAAAGAAACTAAACTAACTGATGGAAAACTAACTTTTTCCGGTTCAACCTCATCGAAAGCTCTACTCAGTGCGTCTGGCACTACATTAAGTTTACCTTTCCTAAATTTTATATCTACATCATACTGTTGTAATTTTAAAGCCCATCTAGCTAATCGACCTGTAGGGTCCTTAAGATTACTTAAGTATTTTAAACTAGAATGATCGGTTATCGCCTCGAATCTAACGCCTTCCACATAACCCCTAAACCGCTCTATCGCATATATCAAACTAAGAAGTTCCCGTTCTCCCACCGAATAATTTCTTTCTGCTCTAGACAATGATCTACTTGCGTAGGCAATGACACGCTCTTTTTTATCTTGTAACTGCGTTAATACCGAGCCAATTCCGACATTACTAGCATCGGATTGAATAGTAAAACGGAGAGAAAAATTAGGGGTAGCTAAAACTGGTGCTGAAATTAAAGCTTCTTTAATATTTTTGAAAGCTAGTTCCGCTTCGTCATTCCATTTAATTGGTTTTCTTTTACCTAATCCTTTTAATAACGCGTTTAGTGGAGCTACTAACGTTGAGAAATGAGAGATAAACCTTCTGTACCAAGAACAGAGTCCAAGAAATCTTTTAACTTCAGTGGTAGTTGTTGGTCTTTTATAATTTATCATATCTTGTACTTTTGAACTGTCCGTCTGTAAACCGTCTTTATTTAAAACAAAACCTAAATAATTTATTGATTCCCTAAATAATCTACATTTTTCATAATTAACTGTTAAATTAGCATTTCTTAAAACTTCAAAAACTTTTTTAAGTAGTTCTATATGCTCTTCAAAAGAAGAAGATACAAGAATTATATCGTCAAGATAAACAAACAAATACGGCTCCCAGGATGGCCCAAATAACTTGTCCATTAATCTTTGTTGTCGTTGAGCTGCATTTGCCAACCCAAATGGCATTACATTAAAATGATATAGTCCATATCCAGGAACTGTAAATGCTGTTTTTACTTTTGACGAATTAGTCAGTGGGATTTGCCAGAATGCTTTTTTCAAATCGATAGTCGAGATATACTTAGCTTTGCCTAATGTTTTTAAAATCCTATCAATACGCGGTAATGGATATGAATCTTTTTTAGTTACAGAGTTAAGTTTGCGCCCGTCAAAACAAAGTCTTTGAGTACCATCTGATTTTTTAACTAATAAAACGGGACTATTATATTCACTATGTGATGGTGAAACTACGCCTTGTTTCAACATCTCTTTTAGCTCCTTAACTAAAATATCTAACATGTACGGTGACATACTATATTGTCTCATTTTAAATGGCTTACTATCCCCTGTATCAATATCGTGTTGCATTACATTTGTTCTACCTAACTTTTCCCCACTTATCTTTTTAAACAAATTATGAATTTCTTTAGCTTTAATTTTTTCCTGTTCATTTAACTCAACTAAACCACTGTCTTTTTTATTACTATCGCTATCACTAATCATACTAATATTATTACTATTAAATTTCCAAGAATCGTTCGCAAAATTTAACGAAAGTGAGAATAATCTAATAAAATCCATACCTAAAATAAAATTTGTCTTTACTGTAGGTGCTACTAAACATGATAAAATTTTCACCTTATCATTAACTTTTATAGGTAAATCAATCATACCTAAAACTTCTTGTTTTTTCTTATCAGCTGTTGTCACAAAATTAATTTTACTTTTTGAAATATTTAAACCTAAACTTTTAAGTAATTTTAAACCTATATCACCTATTATTGAACAATTTGCCCCTGTATCTAACAACGCAATAATACTATTATCAAAAATACTAATTTTCATATAGGGTCTATTATCTTCTTTTACTTTTTGAAACGGATTTACATTTACTATTGATATATGTGGATTTTTAAATTCTTTAAAAAATGACTTTACCTTATCTAACCAATTTTTCCACTCCGATTTTGAAAAATAGTTATTAGACTCGGCTTTACTAAAACTATTTTTATTTAAATTTCTATCAAAATTTGAATTTTTACTATGGTTAATTAAATTTACATTTTTATAATCGATCACAGCCCTAGGATAATGTGAATGTCGGCTATTCATTCGCACTCCTTCAACTAGTTTTTTTGAACAGTTTGGACAGTCTTTTACCATCACATCTTTTTTTCCACATTTAAAACAAAATATGCTACGTTTAGCCAGACATTTACTAAACACATGGTTAGGCTGTGAGCAATTATAGCATATAATCTGTTTAGGCTGAATATTATTTTCAGTTCTAGCATTGCTATTAGTATTATCGCTATTTCTGTTATTTCCAAAATTACTTTTATAACCGTTTCTAACATTATTATTAAATCTACTATTTGAATTACTATTATAGTTACTATACCTATTGTTGGCATTGTTATAATTATTATACCGATTACTAGTATTATCATAACTATTATATTTATTATTTGCATTATAATTATTATTATTTGTGTTACTTTTATTGGCATTATTTTGACTACAGCTGACTTGACAAACATTATTTTGACTAATATTTTCTTCTCTACAAATATTTCTACTTGATTCAGGCCTTTCACAACAACAGTTTACTGAATTTTCTAAACTTTCAACAACATTAATTTTTGGATTTACTTTTTTAGCAACCGCATTTTTATTTGATACACATTTTTGTTTCCATGCATATGCATCGTCCAACTTTTTACAATATTTTCTTAAGTCATTTAATGAATTTATATCAACCAATGAAAGAGGAGTAAAGTAATGCGGAAGTATACGTTCCCTAATACTTTTCAATTTTGTATAATCACTAGGTTTTCGCAATAACCGATTAAATAAAGTTTCCATAGAACCTATAAAAACCGATATTGACTCGTCCTGTTTTTGATATCTACTTCTTATATCATCCCAAGTACGGTCATCCACGCTTGCAGATAAAAATTCCTTTTTCAAACACTCAACCAGATCGGACCAACTATTTACTGAACTTCTAACCGATAAAAACCACGAAAGGGCTGGTTCCTTAAACAAATCGTAGGCAGTTTTGAACAACATGTCATCTGATACATTTCTACATATTTTTAGGTAGTCAACTTTTTCAATAAATGATAAAACATCAGATGTTCCATCAAAACTAACCCCCCACTTGTAAACTGGAACTGGTTTTATAAAATCTTGGTCCAATCTGACCGTTGTATTTGCTAAAGGTTGAATTACTGTGCTATTTAAATTAATGTTATTATCACAAACCCCTTTTGCTACAAATTTTTCATGCGCGTCCACTAAATCTGCTTCTATTTCTAAACAATTAGCTCTATTTATTTTAATAAATTTATCTCTATTTTGTTCTTCATCTTTTACCAATGGAAACCTATTTAATCGTTTATTAATATGTGCTAAATTTGATTTAATTCGAATAAGTTGTGACATACCATACTCAAATTCATTAACTTCTTTAATTAAATTTCTAACCACCTCTATATTATCCTCTATAATTTTCATTTCCCCTTTATAATCGAATTCAGGATCAACATATTTACTATCATCAGTATCTTGTGCTATTGCCCTACCCAGAGTTTTAATTTTTGAATTTCTATCATTCCGCGGTATTAAAGATCTGATGCGTAGCTCATAATTTAATTGGTCAACTGTTAAATAACGAAGATCCATTTTATTTAAATCCTCCATTTTGAAAATTATTTATTTATTTTATAAAACTGAAATTTATTTCAAAACTATTTTTTACTTTAATATCTACCCTCGTATAAAATTTTGTACCTAAATTTAATCTTTACCTAAAATTGTGAGAAGAAAACACTGTCAAAATTATTTTCACTTTCTTTTTCTATTTTATTTTTAGAAAAAAATTCAAAAATTTAATTTTTCTACTACTAAAAAATTTTTTCAATGTCACGGCGTATGCTAGTACCACCCTGTATACTACTATTTCCAAAAAATATTACTTTTTATTTTCTAATAAAAGTTACTAACTTTTTAATTTACCCCTGTATATATTTTACAGTTATTTTCCAAAAATACTAAAAAATTCTATTCTATTGGCTTAAGAATGGCACGCTAAATCTTTGCAAAAACTAATAGCGCTATGTACTCTACTTGCACAAAATTTTTATCAAATATTCTCAAAAAAATTTTTTTCTCAAAATTTTTTCTACAACTCACAAAATCGTACTCAAAAATACCCAAAAAAATAATTTCCCAGATTTATGTATTCTAAACCCGAAAAAAAATATTAATCTAAACTATTGAAATATATGTGCTCTACTGGCCTCATAAAATTTCAAAAAAATACTTTATTGTACTCTATTGGAACAATAAGTATACAAAAAACTACTAAATTTGTTGCTTGGTAAGGTTAAAATTTTGAATAGCTTCGGCTAAAGTGTCCTAAAATTTCAAGCAATCAAATTATAAACCATCCTCTACCGGCTGGCAACCCTATAAATGCTGTACAGTATAACCGTGTTCTGGCTCTATAAAATATGAAATAAAATTCCCCCTCCACTCAGGTTACAAAAACGCACAGGATATACTATTTGGTAGCCTCTATCTCGGCTATACAAGGTCTGTAAAGAGTACCCTCAAATGTTTCCTCACTACCAGAGTAAAGAAAAAATACTATATTCTCAGCGAAATTTTTCTTTTCATTGAAAAAAACGCTCAATCCATATAAACGGAAAGACTGTACAGCTTAACGACATACCTCTGACCAAAATTTTTATTTATTTGTTCTATTGACCAATAAATATAAAAAATATTCACACCTGATATTTCTTACTCTACTGCATCTCAAAACTATTGACCTCTCTGCTATGTTAAACCTATATAAAAAAATATAAAAAATACTTATTTTCCCAAAACTTATTTTTGGAACCAAAATTCAAAAATATTTAATATATTTTTTTTTTTAATCCTAATGTTCCGCAATGTACCGATAAAGTGTACCTTCTATCATATACAGTTTCCCATATTATCAAACCACACAAAATACTTTTTGGATATATTGTTCAAATTTTACTAAACATAACTATACTGATATACTATCTCATATACTAACTTTACAAATACTATCTTTTCAAAAAAATATAAAAAATCTACCACATTTGCATAACCCACGTATTAAAGGGCGCCACGTTGGGCGCCACTTTGTATCGAGTTTTCTTGGGGAACTATAAAATAAAGTTATTAGACTGGGCACTTGTTCCCAAGGTACTCGAGTGCGGACGGCTAGCAGGCATCAGCGGGGCAATTGGGCAATGAGTCGGCAAATATGGTAGGCCTTGAGCGCCAGGAGTTTTGAAAAACAAAACAATAAACTATAGTATGAGTAAAAAACTCCAAATACTCATATCGGTTAAATATATATATATATATATATATATATCCAAAAATACTATGTGTAGGGTTGGTAACAGTAACTAAAAACAGTATATAATTAATGGCACACTTTTAATAAAACAAAATATATTACATACGTATGTATGCATAGTCGAAAATATGCATATTAGCAAAACTTGAAATTGTTTGTACTTAAATAGTTAATAATTACATTTTCTGAAAATTAAACATAGAAAAATAGGTATATCCATTAAGGATTTACGGTACTTAATCGGGTAATAGCTATTATTCCGTTACAAATAAAAATATTAAACATAAGAACAAATTTCATTACTTTCGAGAACCTTTCGTTAAGTTTAAAAATTAAACTTAAATCTTAATAAAATTTGTCCTGTGCTTTAAATTGAATTTAACTGATACATATCTGTTTAAAATCCTGGATTTTCAAAAACATTATCTGTCGGTACTTCAGACGTAGCATCCAGCCTCTCGAACAAAGCTCGGATATGATACAGACAACATATGTCAACACTGCAGCATAAACACCGTTAGCGGCTCAGAGTATACTTCAACAAAAATCAGAATAGCGGTCCTGAACTTCGGAACTACCCATAGGCATCCTTCTATAGATATATAGGTCAATAGGTTACAATTTTCCCCATAGCTGTCGGTCAAGGTCACAACAAAAATCTTAGGCCTTAAGCACAATTTTAGCCACAATTAAAACTTCAGCTACAACGAAAAACTTCGGTCGAAAAGAAAAACCCTGAAACAATAGGCCTAAGTAAGTAAAAGCCTTTGGTTTAAAAACAAAATATACGAACCCTTTCTCGAAGAGGTTTTTCTTATTATTCCAAATTGACAAAAACAAATCAGCCATAGGTCGTTTTTTTGGATTTTGATAGAGTCTTAATCACTCGAGACTAAAATAAAATTAGGATTTACCATCAAAAATAAATGGTCACTTGAAAGTTCGTACTTACAGATTGGAATCATTTTTATCAGCGAAATACTTCAGTTAAGCAACACAAAATGCATATCAATACATAGAACAATAGATGCACTATCTAAATCACTTAATTTAAACTGATTTTACCATAATATCTAATGGATGATTCCAGATAAACATCTCGCAGACCTTTCCGCTCGGGCCATTAAAAATCTATGCCGGAAATCTCTTCCGAATTCAAATTTCTCCACCCAAATCGAATAGTCTAGAAAACTAAGAGCGATGGACTTATATGGACTAAACTATCACAGATAAAGATAGCCAACGGAAACGCTCTTGAAACCTGCAAGTTCAAGATACGACGTACTCTAGTATATCTGTTCACTCCAATCCTACAGCGGTTGAATTATCCAGGCGAACCTAGTTCAGACATACGTAACACTGACTGACATAACCTAATATCTGCCAAACAGTTATTTAAAAATAAACAATAATATTAAGGATAATGTTTATATTTCGAAAAATTGATGAGACACATTATAAATGTGGTGTGCTTAAGTTAATATTACAGTGGAGCCATAATACTATAAATACTAGTGTAGGAATAAGCTTTTGTTTACTACTTTAGAAACAAAGTTATGAGATATTACTTATATAAAACCACAGGACAAGGATTACTAACTGAAATTACAATACAAGGCAAGTTATTAACTAACTATAAGTTAATCCCAACTCGGATAATGAATAAGCAAAGAAATTATGTTATTAGGACCATTTGTACCACTCGTAACACAAGTTTGCTAATATACCCCCAAAACAAAAGTAAGTATTCTATGTATTCTAAATAATAAAGAATGTGGCATTTTACACATGCTACAACGTCCAATTTCAGAATTAACAAAAAAGTCATACTTACGAGTATTTGGACGAAGGGTTCTAAATTTGGAAAAGGACTGGACACCCAACAAGTGTTGTAATTCATGTTACATAAAAATAAATAATAACTCTATTCAGTTTTTAACTCATTGTGGCATAAACCTTATAACCACCACGAAGATTGCTATTTTTGTTTAACCAAGATTGGACGTGGGCCAAATTGGAAAGGCAAAAGTAACATTGTTTATCCTAATGTAAAATCTGTAACGTTGCCAACATTAAAAGAAAATGTTAGTTACACAAATGTTTTGAAGCAAGATATTGAAATGGAAGAACAAGATATTGAAATAAACGAAAATGTAAATGATGAATCTAAAGATATTGAAATGGGGGAGTATATGACTGCGACATCTCAAGATTTGCCATTTGACTATAATGAAATTCATTTGTTAGAGCAAGATGACCTGGATAGTTTGGTGCGAGACTTGGGATTATGTAAAGAAAAATCTGAACTTTTGGGTTCAAGGCTAAAACAGTTTAACCTACTACAAAAAGACACAAAGATTACTGTATACCGTAATCGAGAGCTTAAGTTTTCCCGCTTTTATGAAATGAAGGACGATCTTTTTTATTGTAATAACATACAAGGATTAATGGACCAAATGCAGATTAAACATCCATATAATAGGCCATCTGAGTGGCGTCTTTTTGCAGATGCTTCAAAATCTAGTTTGAAGGTTGTTTTATTACACAATGGAAACAAGAAGCCTTCAATTCCTATTGCGTATTCTACAAACATGAAAGAATCATATGAAAATATGAAAATAGTTTTGGATAAAATTAAGTATGAAGAACACAAATGGCAGATTTGTGGGGATTTGAAAATGGTAGCAATTTTGTTAGGAATGCAAGGTGGGTTTACTAAATATTCTTGTTTTTTTGTGCTTATGGGATAGCCGAGCTGTAAAAAAGCATTACAAAATTAAAAAGTGGGAAAAAAGAAAAACGTTTGCACCAGATTGTAATAATGTTATGAACAATCCACTAGTTGACCCAAAAAAAATTACCCCCTCTACATATTAAATTGGGACTAATGAAAAATTTCGTAAAGGCATTGAAACAGGAAGGGGAACCATTTTTGTACCTAAAGGAAAAGTTCCCGAACCTGTCAGAAGCCAAAATTAAAGCGGGCGTATTTGTAGGACCACAAATCAGAAAAATTCTTAAAGATAGTAATTTTGAGTCAAAACTTTCAAAGACTGAGAGGTTGGCCTGGCATTCATTTAAACTTGTTATCTCTGGGTTTTTGGGTAATAAAAGGGAAAAAATTATGTAGCTTGGGTAAAATCTCTTTTAAGAAACTACCGATTGATGGGATGTAGAATGTCCCTTAAAATACATTTTCTACATTCACATCTGGATTACTTTCCACTTAATCTCGGCGCCATCAGTGAGGAGCAAGGTGAAAGATTTCACCAACAAATTGCGAATATGGAAAAGCGATATCAGGGAAAAGGAAATCCTGCTATGATGGGTGATTACTGTTGGTCCGTAGTAGAAGTTGATAGAACTGCATACAAAAGAAAAAAAGGTAAGAAACATTTACATTATTTTTAGGTTAAAATATATGTTTGTTAACGCAAGCCATTAAGACTGGTAGATAAAATTAAGCTAAATACATTGTTTTTTTGTATAATCATTTATTTAATAAACGAATACTGTATATTTTATAGTTTAAATACCTACGACTAGCTACGTACTGCTCCGGCTCGCTGAATAGCGCTCATACCGGTGTTAAAATTTCCGTCTTGACGCACTTAAAATTTATGTAGCGCCACTTCTGGAAGCTCCCTATTAAAAATTCAAAAAACAAAATAAAGCCAGATAAATACAAAATGTTTTAATTGGGGTTACGTAAAAAAAATCCATCTTTTGAAAATTTGACAGCGAAAAAAATATTTTTTTTCAGTGTAAAAAAAATGGGGGTCGATATTTAAAAAAATCTTCCAAAATCTTAAAAGCACATCCTTTTTTTATAACTGACCCGAATTTTATTAAAAAATATTCATAAAAATAAATTCTACAGTCATTTGGAAAAAGGTGTTTTTTTTTTCTAAAAAACTCTGTATATAAAAACTGTGCGGTCGTAGCCCAAATCTGAAAAAAGATTCAGAATCAGGAGAAAAAATGCTTTAAGATAGGTTATGTTAGAAAAAAAGTATGCTTCAAAAATTTCGTTTTGTGGGATAGTGTAATAGGACTTTAATATAATTTAGACACCTATTATGGACACCGTGATAAAAAATTAAATTCTAAAGAAAAATTAAGTTTATAGACAAAATTAAGTGTAAAATTTATATACGTTTATATGCATTGAGGAAAAACTGTAAGTTTTTCATTAAACGCTGTTTAGAATTCATTTATTTGAAATAGGTTTTTAGCAACAACTGTATCTTTTGTATAATAGCCCATTCCCTTTAAAATATAGATTTGGTTTTGTCTTATATCATATGTGGCAATACGTATGTATATTTAACCGTACAAGTAATAAATCTATTCAATTTTATTTTATTTATTTAGCATTTTAACTGGTTGCCAATAATTGGAATAGGATTTTTACTAAAGAGGCTAATTAATTAATTAATTAGAATTTAGTTTAATTTTGTATACCAATTGTTAGCACCGTCGAAATTAAATAAAAGTGTAAAGGAAAATAAAGTTTTTAAGGCTAATTAATAAGTAGAATGCATATACTTATTAAAATTATAGAGAAAAAATAGTAAGTCCATCAATAAACATCTTTTATTAACCTTCTACTTAAAGCAATTCCTTAGAATAAACCTTAAAAATTCACACTTACGCAGTTTACACGAAACTGCTGAGATTCTACTGCCCAGGGGGGGAAAATATATTTATCGCATTTAAAGTATAATCTTTAGCAATATTGCCACTTCGTAAAAAATAAAGTTAGATTAAGGTACCAATGGAAATTTTTTTTATATAAACGAAAATATCACTCCAGTGCCAATAATTAGCGGAGTGCCAATGATTGGGGGTTTTACCCTATTATGGGATAAAAAATTAAATTCTAAAGAAAAATTAAGTTTATAGAAAAAATTAAGTGTTAAATGTACATAGGTACGTGCATATGTATTGAGAAAAAACTGTCAGGTGTGGCAATACGTATATATATTTAACCGTACAAGTAATAAATCTATTCAATTTTATTTTATTTATTCTATTAATCTAGAATTTTAACTGGTTGATAATAATTGGAATAGGATTTTTACTAAAGAAGCTAATTATTGGCACCTGTGTCAATAATTAGAATTTAGTTTAATTTTGTATACCATTTGTTGTCACAGTCGAAATTAAATAAAAATGCAAAGAAAAATAAAATGTTTAAGGCTTGTTAATAACTGAATGCATATACTTACTAAAATTATCGAGAAAAAATAGTAAGTCTATCAATAAACGTCTTTTACCAACCTTCTATTTAAAGCACTCCCTTACCACAAACCTCAAAAATTCACATTTACGTAGTTCACACGAAACTGCTAAGACTCTTCTGTACGGGGGGGCGGGGAAATATGTTTTTCGTATTTAAAGTATAATATTTAGCAATATTGCCACATCATAAAAAAATAGTACATTAAGGTACCAAGGAGAGTTTTTTTTATATAAACGAAAAAATCACTCCAGTGCCAATAAATAGCGGAGTGCAGTAAAATAGTTGTCCCATTCAAGGAAACGAAGTTTGACCCATTCAAGAACACTAAAAATATTATAAAAAAACAGGCTTAAAATATTTACCTTTATAATATTCGATTATTTGGTATATGTTTCATGTTGTTCTAGACTATTACATAAGCCAAACTTAAACTATTTCTTTTGCCTTTCGTCAATAAAATATCTTTCAAAATTATTAAAAGATTTACTTTTGACTTGGTAAATTTGTCAAAAATACAGCTGCCTAAACTTTGCCATTTTTTATTATTTTTTAACTGCACATGTAGGGCCATCTAAGCATAGTAAAAAAAAATTGGAATAGGATTTTTACTAAAGAAGCTAATTATTGGCACCTGTGTCAATAATTAGAATTTAGTTTAATTTTGTATACCATTTGTTTTCACAGTCGAAATTAAATAAAAATGTAAAGAAAAATAAAATGTTTAAGGCTTGTTAATAACTGAATGCATATACTTACTAAAATTATCGAGAAAAAATAGTAAGTCTATCAATAAACGTCTTTTACCAACCTTCTATTTAAAGCACTCCCTTACCACAAACCTTAAAAATTCACATTTACGTAGTTCACACGAAACTGCTAAGACTCTTCTGTACGGGGGGGCGGGGAAATATGTTTTTCGTATTTAAAGTATAATATTTAGCAATATTGCCACATCATAAAAAAATAGTACATTAAGGTACCAAGGAGATTTTTTTTTTATATAAACGAAAAAATCACTCCAGTGCCAATAAATAGCGGAGTGCAGTAAAATAGTTGTCCCATTCAAGGAAACGAAGTTTGACCCATTCAAGAACACTAAAAATATTATAAAAAAAACAGGCTTAAAATATTTACCTTTATCTATAATATTCGATTATTTGGTATATGTTTCATGTTGTTCTAGACTATTACATAAGCCAAACTTAAACTATTTCTTTTGCCTTTCGTCAATAAAATATCTTTCAAAATTATTAAAAGATTTACTTTTGACTTGGTAAATTTGTGAAAAATACAGCTGCCTAAACTTTGCCATTTTTTATTATTTTTTAACTGCACCTGTAGGGCCATCTAAGCATGGTAAAAAAAAACAAAAATACGAAGCATAGTTCAGAAACAGGCATTGTCCCAATCAATAATATGTCCCATTCATGGGTATTTTCCCCTATAACTATAATTAAATTATACCTAACCAATAAAAGAGAAAAAACCTGTGTTGGATGTAAACCCTAAATCAAATAAAATATATATAAAAGAGTAAACATACCGAAGGGTGAAATTCAGATGGATTCAAGAGGCTATAAAGCGTATAAATAAATATTAATATTAGTAAGAGAAATAATTTTTTTAATTATTATACCTTATTATAAATAAACTGTTATATAGACAATAGCCATGACATGGTTTAACCCACACGGGTTAATAATCAGTGATCGGACTTTGGATTTTTTAATAGGTTCGTCTTAAGGAAAACAAAGAATAATTTCATAAAACATTAAAAGTAACAAAAATACATTATTATTGTTATGTAATTCTTGTTTTTTTTTTTAATTTTGTTCTTTTGTATGTTTGAATTATTTTAAATATTCCCGTGAAATCAAACTAAATACATACAGTCAAATAAAATAAAAAGTAAAACAAAAACAGTATACACATAAATATGCTTTTTCCTTTTTTTAGGATAAGCGAACAAATTCCATTATTCTGTGTTGTTCCTAGGTTGTTAAATATAAAATAGAAATTAAGCCACTTATTACAGTGTAATAAATTTACCTTTTTAAGTGTAACTAATTTTTAACTAAAGCAACTGTTTGTTTTTTTCAATATTACTTTCATGCGTTAGTCAACAAAAAATAAATTGCTTTTTAACGTTTTATACAGAAACAAAAAAATTCCGTAAGAAAAATCTGTCTATCTCTCTGAATGGGAAATTTGTGACTACAATAACTCAATTGAGTTCTTAAGAACGCTAAGGACTTTTTGGACCATAGGTTCCTTATCCAAAGTTTTAGATTAAGATATTTTTTGATAAAAACGGGGTAAAACTATTTTTTTTTCAATTTTTTTTTTAGTTTTTGAATAAATAAATGCTTAAAACAAAAATATGAAAAAACAATATTTTTTGTTATAATAAACCTATAAAACATGTAGTGAGTAATAGCTAAAGCGCCACCCTCATAACTAGCGTAAAACATTACAGTGCCGTAATTGGCTTGATGTGCCGTCATATGTTTTGTACGCATAGCTTTTAAAATTATGAGGCTTGCATAGTCTGTGGATGGCGGCTAACTTACTACGCCGCAGACACGAATCAGACCGAAATTACGTGAATCGTACCCGAATTGATATAATATACGCCTTTTGCCACGCTCGAGCGCGCTCTTGCAAATTCTTTTCTCGGCAGCAGTTTTTTTTAACACCATGTTTCCTTTATGCGGACCTGTTAAAAAATCCAAAGTCCGATCACTGTTAATAATAGAAATCAGCTACATTAATTTAATTAACTTAATTAATTTTTTGAAACGGTGTAAGCTACGGTGTAACTAACTAAAACTAAACCTAAAAGCGTTGCATCGCACACAGGCGGAATTTTCTAAATTCATGACCAAAACCCCTAATAAGCTCCAATTTATACCAAAATTTGTATTTAGGGGTTTTTGGGGCTGCTGAATACAAATTTAACATTCAAATTAATTTTTACAAAATGGTGGATCCAATATGGCTGCCGCCTATATCAAAATTTGCAGATTTTTTACTAAAAACCATTGTACAGGGGTTTTTGAGGTCGCTGATTACGAATGTAATACTTATTTTAATTTTTACAAAATGGCGGATCCAATATGGCAGCCGCCTATATCAAAATTTGCAGATGGTGAATATCGAGGTGGGGTAAGGGGGTAAAATGTGATAAAAATATTTTTTTAAACATTTTTTTTATTTTTTCTTTTCGTTTTTCAAAAAAAGAAATTTTTTTCGAAAATTTTTTTTTAAATTATTTTTCAAAAAAAAAATTTTGAAATATTTTTTGAAAAATTTTTGGCTTTTCAATTTTTTTTATTAGTTTATTAATAAACCTAGACCTACAGGGGAAAGTATTATTTTGTTGGCAGTAGTATTTTTTTACTACAAAAATACCTAAAACTAAATCTGCCTGTTTTTAGGGGATACAATACAATTGTATACCGACTTAAACTTAAACTTAAGTTTTAAAAAAAGCAACCAAATATACAGACTAAAACTTATGACTTTCCCTTTTAAACTTAATAATCAAAAACAATACTTTTTTATAAAAAATAAATAGGTACATAACTACGGAATTTAAATCCATTTTAAAAACTGCCTAAAAAATCAACAACCTTGATATTTATATTAAAAAAACTTGATTTTTCGGGAAAAATAAAGTTTCAAAATTAGTTTCTAGAAACCCGATTTTTGAACTGACATTTTCGGTTCATTTGTTTTGATAAAAAAATGACTTTGGCACCATCTATTGGTACAGTTCATAGAGAATATAAAAAACGATAGAGGCAACTATTTGAAGCAATTTCGCTTTCGAGGGCTTTGGCCATGAATTTAGAAAATTCCGCCTGTGTGCAACGATGCTTAAAACATCTTGCCTGCTTGAGTATGAAATTTAAAGATATCTAATTTAAGTACTACATTTTATCTTAAAAAAAATAGTATATTATTTTGTATTTAGTAAAAATGTACCGATGCTGTATGAAGTTTTACAAACCTAAAAAAAAATATTGGTGTAGGATTGGTCTTATAGTCCATTCAAATAATAAATATAAAATGCAATAAATGTACACGGGCTATATTTTAAATAAGAAAGTTATCTATCTGTCGTTAAAATCAAATGGACAGGAAACAGTGAATAGTACCATTTCATCCTTTTTGGGAATCATCAGCACTGTGTATCCTGTATGTTGCTAATATTCAAATAAAACGTTAGATAGATATAAAAGCATGGTGCCATCTATTGATGTGGTCACTGTTATCTGTTCACTTGTTCCCAAAAGGCAAATCGCCACAATTTAGGGTGTACAGTAACGTGCATTCAAAATGCCACGGACCTAAACCATTATATGAACCTTTAGCCGGTTAAGAAGAGTTAAATAAGTTAAGAATTGACAGTCTATAAAAATATATACTGCATGTTTGTCGGTTAATAACCGAAAAATATATATAAGAAAGTTATCTATCTGTCGTTAAAATTAAATGGACAGGAAACAGTGAATAGTACCATTTCATCCTTTTTGGGAATCATCAGCACTGTGTATCCTGTATGTGGCATTTTGAATGCACGTTACTGTACACCCTAAATTGTGGCGATTTGCCTTTTGGGAACAAGTGAACAGATAACAGTGACCACATCAATAGATGGCACCATGCTTTTATATCTATCTAACGTTTTATTTGAATATTAGCAACATACAGGATACACAGTGCTGATGATTCCCAAAAAGGATGAAATGGTACTATTCACTGTTTCCTGTCCATTTGATTTTAACGACAGATAGATAACTTTCTTATATATATTTTTCGGTTATTAACCGACAAACGTGCAGTATATATTTTTATAGACTGTCAATTCTTAACTTATATTTTAAATGGTAGTAGTGGATGGCAACAGAACACTCCTGTTAGTTTTTCACCGGGTGATTTGCGTAAGGGGTTTCCGCTATCTTGAATTTTAGGGGTGAGTTGCTTAATATGCATCTTACAATAAAAATGCATATAACCAATTTTATTAAGGAGCTGATTTTCAACAATTTTTGTTTGGATCATTTTTTTTAATGTATTAATAACAATCGAGTTAATTCAAAAATAGCTATTGTGACAATGTAAACTTTTGAAGAGATTAGGGCGCCGTGTAAGAATACCTTGTTCACTCTCGGGGTGTCAGTGGGTTGCTCAGAGTAAACGAAGAAGTTGATCGACCAGACTTTATTATTATACTGTTGTTTAAACGTAGTAGGTTAGTTAAGGTTCGTATAACTGAAAACTGAAAGTTTAGAAATTAGTATTTTATAAGCAGAAATATTTAAATAAATATTACCTGAAAGCACCAGATAACTCAAATTTCATGAGAAATTTGCCTTAATCCTGAGGATGGTTTCAATAATTCAAGTTACACCAACATCTTATCAATTGGTGTTGTTGATCACGGTAGTCAGTAACAAGTGACCAACTGTCAAACTGTCAAGGATTTTTCCCTAAGAAAGTCCTTGAGAAATATTTAAATTATTGGCGCGAAAAAATTAAATACTATAATTTGGCGAAGGTGCCTTAACTAACCTTCTGTTGATTTTACATATTTTCTAATACAGGGTGTTCATATATTTTATTTATATTACAACTATTACTATTTCGCCTCAACTGCCCCCTAGATTTTAAGATGGTGAATTAAAGAGCCAACCTGAATTAAAAACTATAAAAAGGCGAAAAAACTGGTAAAATCAAAAATTTTCTTTACGGTTCAATATATCTTTTTAAATGAGAGCTATGGAAACGTCCTCTTTCCTCATTGGTTTCGGGATTCACCAGGATAAAAGAGGTAAGACCAATAACCTTCTTTATCCTATATGGACCCTCGAACAGAAGCATAAACTTCTTTGTGACCGCATCTAAAACAGAGGATTTTGGCTCAGCCTTGAGTAAAACCAAGTCCCCAATTTTAAAGTCCGTGTATTTATTTTTTGATCGTGCGAAATTTCGTCGGTCTGCTTTTGACAGCAAGGCCTCTCTCGCCAGATAAACTTTAATATGAGAATCAGCCGCCTGCTGAACTTCTGGAAATTTAATTAAATGGGAAAGTAGTAAAGGTGGAGGTTTCCCGGTATGCAACTCTGTGGGTGTACAATTTGTGGATTCGTGAACAACACAGTTTAACATGTTGGTGAGATGATCAATCTCATAGGCCCATTTTTTGTGCTTAGCATTGCAAAAGGTGCGAAAGAACCTTGAAAGTTCTTTCATTATTCTTTCGGAAGGATTAGCCTCCGGGTGCCTCACTGAAGATTTTACGACCTGAATACCAAGTCTTTCTAAATTGGAATTCCACGCATGCGCCGTGAATTGCGTGCCGTGATCAGTCAAAATACGCTTTGGTTGACCATATTTCGGGAAATAATCGTTTCTTAGACGATTTAAAATAGAAAGCGTTGTAGCCCTTTTAAGGGGATACAAAATTACCAATTTTGAAAAGACATCTAGGCAAACACAAATATAGGTCACGCCGCCCCTAGATTTTGGAAGCGGGCCGTATAGGTCTAGGGCCATAAGATCCCTTGGACCTTCGGGAATAATACTTTCAAAGGGTGGTTTTGGAAGAATGGTGGTTTTTGCCATCTGACAAATTTGGCAGGTTTTTACTATGGATTTTACGCTGGAATGCATATTCTGCCACCAAACTTCCCGTTTTAAGGCAGCCCAGGTCTTGTAGACACCGAAATGTCCCAAAGACTCGTGAAAAGCCTTAACAAAGTCGGTAATCCTCTTTTTTGGAATACATAGGCGACATGGTTCTTCCTCGGACTGTCTAAGAAAGAGCATATCTTGGAAGATGACGAACTTTGGATGCTGTGCGGGGTTGATTTCAATATTACGCCGAATTTCTGAAAGTTTAGGGTCTTGTTTTTGATCCTCGGTTATAGAAGCAATAACAGGCGCGAAATTTGGTCCAAGTTTTACCATGAAACAAATGCGGAAGCATTTGTCGTCTGGTACCGGCAACCGAGCTATTGGGAATCGTGAAAGCGCGTCGCTGACCACGTTCTCTGAGCCCTTAATGTAACGGATTTCGTATGAGTATTCTTGGAAGGCCAGAGCCCAACGCGTAAGGCGGGGGGAAAGCAGCCTACACGTCTGTAAATAGGTTAAGGCACGGTGATCAGAAAGAATAATGAAGTGATTTCCCAGTAGGAAAACCCTCCATTTGGACAGTGCCCAAACCACAGCCAAGGCCTCCTTTTCGGCGATGCAATAGGATTTCTCTCGATCAAGGAGCAAACGACTAGCATATGCCACTACTCGTTTTTGACCATTCTGTATCTGAAATAATTGGGCACCAAGCCCTACATCACTCGAATCCGTTTGAACCCAATATTGAAGGTTCTGATCAGCATGATAGAGAAGTACTTCCTGAGCAATGAGATTTTTAAGCCCTTGAAACGCTTGTGCTTGTTCATCAGACCAAGTCCACTTGACCTTTTTTCTGAGTAGTTTACAAAGAGGTTCTGCGAGTGACGCAAATTTTTCACAAAAAATTCTGTCAAAATTACACAAGCCCAAGAAGGATTGTAAATGTTTTTTATCCCTGGGTTGTGGAAACTCAGACACGGCACGGACTCTATCCTTATCGGATCTGATCCCATGCTGATCCAGAATATAACCTAAAAATTTCATTTCTCTTTGAAGAAACTGACATTTTTTTAACCGAAGTGTTAAGCCTGCAGATGCCAAACGAGTAAAAAGCCTATCTAAATGCTCTAAATGTTGGTCTAGGGTTTCTGAGATGACCAGAAGGTCATCCACGTAGGGTACTACGAATTCGCTAAACTCAGTCCCCAAAATCTTGTCCATGGCCCTGGAAAACGAACTAATTGCCGTTTTTAAACCAAAAGGCAAGACTCGAAATTGATAGGTTTTTGTCGCATGGAGGAAACCTGTGAACTTCTTATCCTCTGGCCTTAATGGAATTTGCCAATAAGAGTGAGTCAAGTCAATGGTGGACATGAATTTAATTTTAGGGGGTAAGGTTCTCAAAATATCGTGTATTTTCCTCGGAAGTTCGGCATCGGATAGCATGACCTTATTAAGACGACGAGCATCCAGTACTACTCGGATGGTACCATCCTTCTTGACAGCCGTAGATAAAGGTGAACTGTATGAGCAAGAATTTGTTCGCTCAATAATACCATACTGTAGCATAGAGTCAATGACCTTTTGCACAGCTTCCCGATGCGCCACTGGAATGGGGTAGGGAGGTTGAAAAAAAGGTGTATCATCCTTTAAATGGATTTCATGAAAATACTCCTGGGTTAAACCAGGTCTATCAGAAAAAATTTGTTTATGCTTTTGCAATAAATTGAAAAAATCATTTTTTTCATTATTTGAGAGGTCTAAAGAAGACATAATTGCACTAATTTCCTCATTTATAGAAGCTGTTTCAGTAATGTGACTATTATTTACAGAGTGGTATTTATTAATTGCAAAAATTTTCTTCAGTGGCTTTGAAATTGGCGCCGAAAAGTCATGATATGGTTTTATTTCCGGGATCTCTACAATATTTTTATCATGCTTAACATACAAACAACTGTGTTCAAGATTTATATTCCCTTTAACCGATCTTAACCAGTCACAACCTAATATAACGGGGTATACTAAGTCAGGGATAAATAAGAATTCAAACTCGAATTCATTACCAGCTAAGGAAAATTTTAAGAGTGCTTGGTGTGTTATTTTTTTGTGCTTATTTTTAAATGCACCTGACACCCGTACTCCTGTCACTGGGAAAAAGGGTAAGTCATTTGTAATGACTTGATTGCCCACGGTCTCTGAAAAAGCACTTACCTCACTGCCGGAATCTACCAGACAAGGGTACTGAACATTTTTTATAGTGATGGCTATGATTGGAGTACGGCCTAAATCCCACTGAACATGGTTAAAGTCACATTCACTTAACAAATCCTCACGGGGATTATTTACAAGATAATTTACAGAATCAGTCCTAGAAATGTTCCCCAAGGGCGGACTGGACGGGTGGGAAACCATTAGTTTTCCGAAGGTTCTTCTTCCGGACCTTCGAATTGCACATGATTAAGTTTTTTAAATGGTCTCGGGGAAGACGAATAGTTTTTATTATGATTTGGAGACACATTTGGATTTTTATAGGTAATGTTTTCTTTCGACTTTTCCCATTTGTTCAAAAACTCTGACTTGGTAGTTCTAATGTCCCCCGATCTAGTATTGTTATCGACCGAAGAAGAAGAAGAAGCCGATGCAAAATCATAATCAAAATGTTCTGCCTGTCGGAGTCTAATGAGTGCATCATTTATTGTTAATGCACCTATTAAACAACAAGAAATAGCTGGTGGAAAATGCCTGGAAATTAAAGCTATTAGCTCTAGTTCTGTGTATGGTGGTAACAAGTGTTTCGCCCTAGTAACTTGTTTTAAAAAATAGTTTACATACCCTGAACGATCATATTTATTTGTGTCTAAGGCTAAGCGAACCTGTGTTTGTCTTGTACGCGACCAAAATTGTTCTATAAAAGCAGTTTTCATAGCCCTAAAGGTATCAAAGGAGTCTATCAGGGCATCGCACCATGGCTTGGCTCGTGCCCCAAAAAGTTCACCTGAAATAGCAGCGACTATTTGCATAGGTAAGTTATAAGTATTTACTATATTCTCTAATTTTTTTATGAAATCGATAGGGTGTGTTTCCCCATCATCCCTAAATGTAGGAAGCAGTTTTGTGGCATGACTTACAATATCTAAGTTACATTGTGGTGGTACCTGTACATTATTTTGTGGTACGTTATAAACTAATTGATATGGTGGAGGCTGTCCCCCATGGGCATTTGCCTGTTGTGGTACAAAACAAGCGTTGTTTGGAGGTTGCCCCCAGTGGGCATTGCCACCGAAACTTGCTGACCCTCTTTCATAGCTGTTGGATTGGGCTCGGGTTTGGCCCAATATTGGTCGAAATTCATCTTGCGCCCTGTGCGCCTCAAAACTATTGGTATTTGATGAATTTGACACGCTTATTGTTGTTCTAGGCATACCTGTGGCACTTTGAGGTAGGGTTGTTGTGTTACTTGCCAAATTTACATCAATCTGTGGAGACAGGACTGGCATCCTGTTGACATTGCTTGGGAGATCAAATACCTCCAAGGACCTCCTGTTGAAGCCCCTACTGCGGGTGGTTACCCCCTGACTGTTCACTGGGGTATGGTCGACCGGCATCTTGTTTCTTTGCAGTGATGATTCAGCTGATGAGACTCCAGCTGAAGTTTAACTGGCCTCGAGTTGGGCAACAAAGTTGTGACAATGTAAACTTTTGAAGAGATTAGGGCGCCGTGTAAGAATACCTTGTTCACTCTCGGGGTGTCAGTGGGTTGCTCAGAGTAAACGAAGAAGTTGATCGACCAGACTTTATTATTATACTGTTGTTTAAACGTAGTAGGTTAGTTAAGGTTCGTATAACTGAAAACTGAAAGTTTAGAAATTAGTATTTTATAAGCAGAAATATTTAAATAAATATTACCTGAAAGCACCAGATAACTCAAATTTCATGAGAAATTTGCCTTAATCCTGAGGATGGTTTCAATAATTCAAGTTACACCAACATCTTAACAATTGGTGTTGTTGATCACGGTAGTCAGTAACAAGTGACCAACTGTCAAACTGTCAAGGATTTTTCCCTAAGAAAGTCCTTGAGAAATATTTAAATTATTGGCGCGAAAAAATTAAATACTATAATTTGGCGAAGGTGCCTTAACTAACCTTCTGTTGATTTTACATATTTTCTAATACAGGGTGTTCATATATTTTATTTATATTACAACTATTACTATTTCGCCTCACTATGTTGGAGGTGGAATTGGTTTTTTCCATTTTTCAGCCAAATTATTCATCGGACTATAAAAGTGGTTATGAGAAAACTTATAGCTCTTGAAATTCTCTATAAGTTTCATGTGTTACATATTTTCATAGGTACTGTGGTACGGTTATAGAGGGCTCAACTCTACTTTCAGCGCCCACTGTAACCGTAAGAAAATACTTATGAAAATGCATAATATGTAAAACTTATTGAGAATTTCAAGAGCTACAAGTTTGCTATAATATATAACCACTTTTATCCTCCGATAAATAATTTGGCTGAAAAATCGAAAAAAAAAACAATTTAACATTGCCATTTTTGAATATTTATAACTCGATTGTTATTGATATATTAAAAAAAATTATCCAAACAAAAATTGTTGGAAATTTCCTCTTAACAAAGTTGGTTATAAACATTTTTATCGTAAGATGCACATTTGGCGAGATAATCGCACTCACCCCTAAAATTCAAGATAGCGGACCCCCCTTACGCAAATCACCCGGTGAAAAACTAACAGGAGTGTTCTGTTGCCATCCACTACTACCATTTAAAATATAAGTTAAGAATTGACAGTCTATACAAATATATACTGCACGTTTGTCGGTTAATAACCGAAAAATATATATAAGAAAGTTATCTATCTGTCGTTAAAATCAAATGGACAGGAAACAGTGAATAGTACCATTTCATCCTTTTTGGGAATCATCAGCACTGTGTATCCTGTATGTTGCTAATATTCAAATAAAACGTTAGATAGATATAAAAGCATGGTGCCATCTATTGATGTGGTCACTGTTATCTGTTCACTTGTTCCCAAAAGGCAAATCGCCACAATTTAGGGTGTACAGTAACGTGCATTCAAAATGCCACATACAGGATACACAGTGCCGGTGAAAAACTAACAGGAGTGTTCTGTTACTATCCACTACTACTCTTTAAAATATCAGCCCGTGTACATTTATTGCAATTTAACACTGGAATTTCTAGTTATTTGATTGGACTATACCGGGTGTTTCAGGAAGGTGGTTCACCCCCCTTAACTTGTTTACTTTTTTATGTAGGATCGTGAAATTTGCAGGAGCTATATTATGTATAATTTAGGATTTTTTGACATGGTTAGGCATTTTTGGGCACTTCGGGTTTCACCGGAAATTAATCGAACTTTCGATTTTTAAATGGAACACCCTATATATTTTTACATATTTCGGTTTACAAATCAATTCTGAGAACAAGCATGTGCCACTTGTCAATTTTTGACAGATCATGTCATTTTTTATTTAAATTTTTACTTTAAATCTAGAGTGCCTTAAATTAGTTTATTCGCTTAATTGTTGGTCTAGTATCTTCAGAAAAATACTATTTTGATTTTTTCCCAAACTATAAATGTGGTGGGCTCTTAAAGTTCGAAAATCATACTTTGGTCCATAAGTCATTTTTTTCAAATGGAAAAAGGGGGGCTTATTCGGTTAAAATGAAAGAGAATTTACTTGCGAATATTTTGACACACATGAATAGTTTATTTGGAATAACTTGGCATTAAAACACAAAATATTTAAAATGAAGATTTAACTAAAAAATGACATGATCTGTCAAAATTTGACAAGTGACACATTCTTGTTCTCAGAATTGATTTCTGAATCAAAATATGTAAAAATATACAGGGTGTTCCATTTAAAAATCGAAAGTTCGATTCATTTTCGGTGAAACCGGAAGTGCCAAAAAATGTCGAACTATGTAAAAAAATCTTAAATTATACATAATATAGCTCCTGCAAATTTGAAGATCCTACCTAAAAAAGTTAAAAAGGGTGAACCACCTTCCTGAAACACACGGTATATATTATAAAAATAGTTATTTATAGTTATTTAAGTGCTAAAAGTGAAAATTTATTTTGTGAGAAGTTTGGAGGAAGGCAGGGTGTCCGATCCCTTCGCAAAAAATAAAATCACTTTTAGCACATATCGATACCCCCAAGCAACAAAGCCGTAACTCATATATTGTCATTTTTCATGACAGCTAAATTTCTAAAATATATTTTTTTGTTATTTAAGGGTGGGAAATGATTGAAGTGGAAAAGGAAGGCATGTGATACATCATTTGAAAGCTTATAAAATTCTCTATTAAACTGTATAAGTATTTATTGTTTATTTATTGTTTGTTTCTGATAATATTCGAGTTTAGAATTTCTTGCTTTAGTGTTTTATAGGTAAACTTTTGGTTAAAATGGCCTGTGGAGCAATCTGAGTAGTACCACCATGTGTGTCTTTTTTCAAGGGATTTACTTATGAGAATAACTCAAAATAGGTCTAACTTGAGTTACAACCTTGTTGCATAGGAGTGTCGATATATCATACACTATTTTTTCTACAAACACTATAAAAAGTACAATTCAACTCATTTTTTACGTTAATAAATTTATAAAATATCATTTTGAAAGCCAATTGTCCATGAAGTTTATTGTTGCTAATGAAGTTCAATCGTTTGTTGACAAAAATATTAGGCAAGTTCAGTAAAAAAGTGCTTTTGACATGCTTTGAAGAAAAGTCCAAAATATGGAAATCGTCAACGCTTTGGTCAAATTATTCCATGCTGAAGGCGATGAAAAGAATCAGGACATAAGCAAATATTAAAACTTGTTGCTTTTTTGAAGCGAAAAGGCGAAGGGTATCGACTGAAATTAACTTTTAGCACCGGTGCTAAAAGTAAATTACTTTTGACACCAGTGCCTTAAAATTACATTTTAGACACTGACAGCATGCGTTAAAAATTATACTTTTACTGAAGTTTGTAGAAAAAAAAAATTCTTTAGACGGTTATACTCAAAAGTATAGGTACCATTTAGTTTGGCTTTTTTTTCTTCTGAGGAAGGAAAGTTTTTAAATTATCTATATTCTTGCCTAATACGTAGAATGTGTGATACTGGCCACACCGGTCTGAAAACAATTTTTAGCTCAACTTTCATATAAGTTTTTTTTCATAGTTTAATTATTTAGAGTTTTCGCATATTTTTAAGACCAAATTTTAAAAAATCTATCGATTCGTTTTTGAGAAAAACAATTTTTATTTATTTTAACAACAAAAAAATGATATATTTAAAAATTATTTTAGATATTCAGGTTTTACGCCAAAAACTGAGAAAAAAGTTTTAATAGAGTTATGGAGCTAAAATGCTTTTTAAGGGATATAGCGCATATCTCAGAAACGGTTTTACTTATTAACATGACATTTTTACTGAACTATAGAACCAATAAATGTAAAAACATTTAACGTTTTATTAAAATTATGTTTTTGGCCAGGGGCGTAGATAATGGGTGCCTCATAATTTATATGTAAAACTGTAAGTCCGCCCCTGGTTTAACATTTGATTTATTTCTGTCAAAAAAATTTCAAGACAATAAGTTAAACCGTTCCTGAGTTATAAAGTGAATAATACTCGAAAAATGCCCCCTTAAACCAGTCCTAGCTCCCCTAAGAAGCAATTTAACACAAACGTTTATAGAAACTTTTTGTCTCACTTTTTGACGTAAAATCTGAATATCTATTTTTTTTAATTAGTCATATTTTTTTTGTTAAAACAAATGAAAATCTTTTTTCTCAAAAAAGCATAGATAGATTTTTTTAATTTGGCCTTAAAGATGCCAAAGCTCTAAATAATTAAATTATGAAAAAAAAATGGGTTATGTAAAAGTTGAGCTAAAAATTGTTTCCAGACCGGTGTGTGGTGATACATTAGAGTGGACCTTAAATTTTCATTTAGGTGTAACTAGAATATTCTGAAAATATGAGTGTTCAAACCTCTCTAATTGGGCTTTAAAAATCGTAAAATAACTCATAAATCGTAAACAGTTTTTCAAAATTGTCTGTAAATTTTATTAAGTATAAAATTTAAAGGGCTTGAAACTCATTTTTTTCCTTTTAAGCATACAAAATTATGTTCCAAATTTCAAAATGTTCAAAAGATTCTAACCAATGCCGAAAATCCGTTGCCCTTAACACTGAAATTTACGAATTTCTACCATAAATGTGAGTAAAACGTTAAAAAAAAATGTTAAAAACGTATCAGATCGGACTAAATTTATTTTTATTTAATGCATTCTAACATTTATTTATAATATTAAAATGATTTAACTAAAACAAACGAGGTAAGCGCCAAATAAGGCTATAATGAAGTTGCAAAAATGCTTAAAAGGAGAGGCTAGGGCTGCAGTCTCAGGGATGATGATGATGCCTGATAATTTAGATTTAATAATACATACATTAAAAATGATATTTGGAAGAGTCGATCAGATTATTGTAAAACTGATTTATAAAATCAAAAATATTACTACAATTAAAGAAGCTCATTTACAAAATACACAATTGTTAAAGGAACTAGTTCAAAAGATCTCAGACAATATAAAGTTTCAATGGGGAAAATAGATGTCAAAGAAAAACGGAAAGGTAAATCTTGATGATTTTGCAAAATTTATCAATGAATTAGCAGAAGCAGCTTGCTATATTAGTACTCCAAAATTTGAAAAAACATTTGAAAGCAAGACAAGATATTCAAGTTTTTCAAGGAAAAATGAAATGATGATGTTTACTTTTGAAAAAATGTTTTGTTCATATTGTGATAAAGATCATAAAGTTCAGAATTGTAAAAAGATAGAAGATGACGTAGAGATAAGGTGACAAAAAATCTGTGCTTTTCATGTCTTAATAAAAAACACAAAAAACTTAACTGTAAACAAAAATATGCATGCGGTATAAATGGTTGCAAGAGGACACCATAAACTGCTTCATAAAGATTTTTTATAACAGCGACCAAAATAGAAAACAATGAAAATGTTTTATTGACAGGAAATGGTTCAAAAAATGTTCTTTTAAGAATGATTAAGGTAAAGTTATACGGTGATGATAAAGCAATAGAAGCTGTCGCTCTTTGTGATGAAGCTTCCACTGTGACATTGATTTTAAAAAGCCTTGCAGAGAAGTTAGAAATAAAAGGAAGACAGTAATCAATATGTATTCAATGGACAGGTGACATAGAGGCACAGCATAAAAATTCTCATGTGTAGACGTAAAAATATCAGGGATTGAGAATGGAAAAAATATTTTTACAATGAAGGGGGTAAGAACTGTTGAAAACTTAGCTCTGCCGCTTCAAAACATTGGAAAAGATGACTGGAAAGCATACAAATATTTGGAAGGTATTAACTTTGAAGAAATTACAGAAAGACCAATGATTTTAATAGGACAAGACAATACAAAACTAACACTAGCAAGAAAAGTAATTCAGGGAAGAGAAAATGAGCCAATAGCAACAAAGACGAATTAAGGATGGATCTTGCATGGACCAACTCTATAAAAAAAAGAAAACATACCTAGGCATTATTTATTTCATATTTGTAACAAAGATGTTTATGATCAAGAGCTTCATGAGCTTGTTAAGCAATAATTTTCAACAGACGCGTTTGGAGTTATGAATACCACGAAGAATGTTGACAAATTAGAAGAAAGGGCTTTGAAAATCATGGATAAAACAGCAAATAAAGTAGAAGATAGGTATGAAATCGGCCTGTTGTGGAAGGCAGACAACATCCAGCTTCCTGAAAGTAAATATACAGCTATTCAAAGACTACATTGTGTTTAGAAAAAACTAATTAAAGATAAGAATTTACTAAGAAGTTATTCCAATAAGATTCAATCTTATGTTGACAAGGGTTATGCTCGTAAACGGTCGGAAGAAGAGTCAGAAATAGAAGGTGATAGATGGTGGTATTTGCCACATTTTCCAATGTTTAATCCTAATAAACCACATAAACTTAAATTAGTTTACGTTGCGGCTGCAATCATGGAATAAGTCTTAACGATAATTTACTAGCTGGTCCAGATTTATTACGAAATCTAGTGGAGGTACTCCTTCAATGTAGACAAAGAAAAATTGCATTTTGCAGTGACGTTCGTGAAATGTTTCACCAAGTTCGTATAAGATAAGAAGACCAGTGCTCTCAAAGATTTCTATGAAGGTACGGAAATATAAATGCTCCATACGAAGTTTTTCAAATGCAAGTTATGATATTTGGTGCAACTTGTTCACCGACATGTGCTCAATATATTAAAAATCTAAATGCAAAGCAAAATACAGATGAAAAAGACATTTTGGATGCAATAATTAAGAAACACTATGTCGATGATTATTTAGATTCATCCGATTCTGAGGAAGAAGTTATAGAAAGAATTTTACAAGTTAGAAAGATACAGAAATTGGGAGGATTCTAGTTGGTAAATTGGTTTTTAAACTCAGATTTTGTTATTAAGAAGTTAGCTCAAAATGAAGAAATATGCAAAGATTTAAATTTGGACGAGACTAACATACAAAGAGTAATGGGACTTTACTTTACTGAAAAAAGTCCAAATCCGACGAGTTTTAAAATTAACTTCTATGAAGAAGAAGAAGATTTAAATAGGCATACTAAAAAACTGTTCTAAAACTCTTAATGTCCTTTTTTGATCCGTTGGGGTTTGTTGCAAATTTGGTTATTCGAGGACAAATCTTAATCCAAGATATTTTGAAAAGTGGTATTGGTTGGGATGACACTATAGACGAAGACTTGAATAAGATGTGGTTGCTTTGGATTAACGACTTGAAGCTGGTAACTAAATTGACTGTACCTAGATGTTACTCTTTAAATATTTCGAATGCTACAGAAAAAGAACTACATATCTTTTGTGATGCAAGTAAAAAGGCATTTGCAAGTGTAGTTTATCTTTGAGTTGTAACACATGACAAAGTTGACATCAGTTTGGTTATTTCCAAGGCAAGAGTTGCCCCAATCAAACAGATTACAATACCAAAACTAGAACTTCAAGCGGCTGTAATGCGAAGTAGGTTATTACAAACTGTAAAGAAAACGTTGGAATTTAACTTTGATAGAATTGATATGTGGACAGATTCGACTATTATTTTACATTGGATTAAAAACTGCAACAGTAAATTACGACAATTTGAAGCACACCGCATCGGAGAAATACAAACTCTGATAAACAGTTATGATTGGAGATGGGTGCCTTCAAAGCTGAACAGTGCTGACCTTATGACAAAGATGATAGTGTAGAAGAAGATTTTATGAAATGGCAGTATGGACCTAGTTTTTTTAAGAACGTAGATAAAGATACATGGACTAAAACAAGTATTTTTAGTGAAGATTTAAATAAATCTTATGAATTAAGTTTTAAAGAAGAAATTCTCATGGTTGTAATAGAAAAGAATGAAAATTTATTACCAGACATTACACATTTTTTAAAATGGTATACTTTAATAAGTACTACAGCAAGAGTTTATAAATTTGTCGAAATTTTAAAAGCAAGTATGTATAAAAAATATATTTCATCAGAATTAACAATAGAAGATTTAAAACATGCCGAAAGAAAATGGTTAATACAATGTCAACAAGACTGTTTTGCTGAAGAAATAAAGTTATTAAAAAATGGTAAATCGTGCATCTTGTGTTTTTTTTTAAGATTCTTTGGATGCTTGAATAGCTGCAGGAAGTTAGCAGGAATTTAGGCATGTGGATGAGCATAAAAGTAACCCAAAAACATTGACTTCATTATTGCCTTGGTTTTGTTGGAGACTTCACTGCGTTTTCTTTCCCAAATTGGGAAAAATTTGTCAATCTTTGATAGAATACGTAATTTTTAAATTAAATCTTAATTTTAAATCTAGTTAGCTTTAAAATATTCAAAATTATTCTTAGCTTAGTAATTTTCTTAGAAAAAATATAAACCAACGTTTTATTTAAAGATATTACCATTTAACCACATATTTTTTTCTTAAAAGATAGATATATCATTGTATTTCAATTAAAATTCATTGGGAAAAATTAATATTATTTTTTTTTAAATCAACAATAAAACAACGTTTTTAGTCAGTTATTGTTTTTGTTCTAATTGTTAATATTTTTTTAATTTAAAAAAATATGACATAAAACAAAAACAATGCATTTATAAAAGGAGTATTTTCTGTATTTTAATGATATTTATTTTTTTTTGTAACATAAAACTTAGTTATCTTAGAATTTCTAATAAAAAACAAAAAACGATCGTTGATATGAGTAGTAATTAGTTACTTTAAATGATTAATACTTTAAATTGTTAAAATTATTAAATACAATAAGAAACTATTATTAATTTAAATAACAATAAAATGTATGTAACGTAGGTATAGCTATCAACGATCGTTTTTTGTTTTTTATTAGAAATTCTCAGGTAACTAAGTTTATGTTAAAAAAAAATAAATATTATTAAAATACAAAAAAAAATATGATTTTATAAATGTATTGTTTTTGTTTAATGTTAAATTTTTTGAAATTTAACTTGAAAAAATGTTTACACTTACAACAAAAACAATAACTGACTAAAGAAGTTATTTTATTGTTGATTTTTTTTTTATTTATTTTTAATAGTATTTCTTTGCCAATAAATTTTTATTGAAATGCATTGATATCAAAGAACTAATAACTCTTCTCTTTAGAATACGCATACCGTTAATATAAAGTATCGCCAACATCTCGGTTTGTTTGTAAAAAAATAGTAGGTATATTCAGGCCTGAACAATAACAGTTACCAGTAACTGTTATTGTTGTCTATGTTAGAACAATGCTGTGCGAGTAAGACAGACAAATGTATATGTTGGCTACGTTTTTGTCAGTTTTTACAAATGAAATGCCTATTCTAGAGAGAAGAATTATTAGTTCGTTGATTGATATGGGTATCAATGCAATATGTGATTTAATGGTCCTATAGTACCAGCACCTTCCCATTTAAAAAAATTGAGTTTTATTGAAAAAAATGATTTGTCTAGTTTTAAAGAGATCCAAATTGGCTAATAATTAAATAAAACGTTGTTCCATAGTTTTCCTGAAAAAATTACCAATCCGAGAAAAATTTTGCATAATTCAAAGCTAACTAGATTTAAAATTAAAATTTAATTAAAAAATGACATGTTCTGTCAAAAATTGACAAATTATACATGTTGATACAATACAATTGTATACATGGTTAAACTCAGAAATCAATTTTGAATCAAAATATGTAAAAATATACAGGTTATTTCATTTAAAAATCAAAAGTTGATGTCATTTCTGGCGAAACCGGAAGTGACAAAATATTTTTTTACAATTTCAAAAAATGCAGTTTATTTAATTATTTACATCCTCCAAATTTCATTTTGATAAGTTAATAAACAAAATAGGTTATGGGGGTGTACCACTATTTTGTGGCACCCGGTGTATTGACCTAAAAAACTTGGTCAATACCACAAAGTGTAAATTAATAACTTTACACTAATAAAAAGGATTTATTTGGATCTGGCTTTTATTTTTTTTATTTTTATATTTGGTTGTGAGTAAAAAAATTTATTTGAGTCAAATATTTTAATTTCAAAATGATTTATTAATGGGAACCAAATAGTTTATTTGACACAAATAAAATTTATTTGTCACAACCAAATAATTCAGTTGGCCATATCCAACCAAATATTTTTTTAACACAAATAAACTATTTTATCAGTCTAGGTGCTATATAGCTATACAAAAAAAATCCTAACGCAACCTGAAAAAATCCTGACGCGACCTGACAAATATGGTTACAGGCTTGAAATCTACGACCCAAAATTGACTTAAAAACTTGGCCCGATGCCAGAAAAGTTTTTTCCGTTGTACTGTGTAATTATAACTATTTGTTATACAGTGCGGTCCAAAAGTCACCCCCCCCCCTCTTAACTTTTGAACGAGTTGAGATATCGATTTCAAATTTAGAACTCTTAAATAAGACAACTTAAACTATCTTTAAGCATATATTTGATACTTTTATCTCTTCAAATGTGGGCAGGGGGGCATGGGGGGAAATTTTTTTTAATGGAAAGGGGGGTCGTGTGATACATCATTTTAAAGCCTTTAAAATTCTCTATATAACCATACATTTTTAAATTTTTTAAACATGTTTTTTAAGGTTTTGATTTTTCAGTTTTTGTGCTAAAAAAATAAATTTTTAAGTTTTTTTTTGTTAATTTTTATTTATGTCAACTAAAATTAGTTGAAAAGTATAATTTACTTTTTTTCATTATGAAATTAGGCATTTTTAAAAAATTGTTTGGATTTTTTGGAGAAATTTTGACAAAAATACCCATTTTCAACCCTATTTTAAACCAAAAAAAAAAATGTTTAAAAAAAATATATATATACAGTTAAATGGAGAATTTTATAAGCTTTAAAATGATGTATCACATGACCCACCTTTCCATTTAAAAAAATGTCGCCCCATGCCCCCCTGCCCACATTTTAAGAGCTAAAAGTATCAAATAAATGCTTAAAGATAGTTTAAGTTGTCTTATTTAAGAGTTCTAAATTTGAAGTCGATATCTAAACTCGTTCAAAAGTTAAGAGGGGGGGGGGTGACTTTTGGACCGCTCTGTATGTAGCTTACCTTAAGAAATACTTCTAAGGTCATATCCTGAATTCCGCCTATGCTCAAGGCTAAAGGCCTATTCGTATTAAGCATAAAAAGTTGTACAACTTTTCTACACCTTATATTAAATGTATACCATTTGGTTTGATACATATGAGTAGAAAGTAAAAAACCCTAGAACAAAATAATAGTATGCACCGAGTACGCGAACCTAGTTTTCAGTGCATGAGTGAGCTTATTTTTTTACGAGGCGAAGCCGAAGGTCACTGAAAATGGTTTGCTTCGAGATGCGTATACTATTTTTCCTAAGACCTAACACCTAAACATCCAAAAAACGCAAAAATTGACCAAAAATTAATTTGTCAACTTGAGGTTATGTGTTTGACGTTTACCCATTCTCTGACAACAGATATGTAAAATCAGCTGATTTTCACTTCCCGACCGCGGTCATGGCAACGGGTGGGAAATGAGCACTATACAGGGTGATCAAAAACCGGTATGCCAAAATTTAAGAGGTGATCCCGCATACAAAAATATCAAAAAAAGTTCCTATAAAGGTTGGTCCGCAAATGAGCCTTAAGAGAGCTACGGTCTTTTAAAATTGTAATAAAAATAAGGTTTTTAATTAATAACTCTGATACCCTTACAGCTAGAGCGACGAGCTTTTGTATGTATACACGGAAAAAAAAATTATAGCTAGGAGCGCTATAACACACATACCAAGCAAATTATAATCGCTTATTATATAAATACAAGGCTTTCTCTTACAATTGGTAGTCAGTGTAAAAATTTATATGAAATACTTTAATTGTTTAGTGAATAATAAAATATAACAAATAGTATGGCATTTATAGCTTAAATAGATTTAATTATTGTCCGTGCTAATAATTTTTATAATATAATAAAATTTCTGTAAATTTATAATAGTGCCTGTAATAAATATAATCGTGTCTGTAATATATATAATCGTTTCCAATTTATTTTTAACATTATTAGTTATTGTGTCCCTTATAATCTATAGCTTAAATCACTATAATTTGCCACTGTTACCAAATATCTTATAATGTATAGCGCAGAGCCCACTAATTTCTTTCCGTGTACTAGTATTAATAAGGGCAATAAGTTTATGTTAATTTTTATTTTTGAATTTATCCAGAGGACGGAAAAATATATTAGGCTTAACACATTTTTGCCCCAAACTTTTTTATGTGTACTTTTTTTTGTATTTCTGTAAAAAATATGGATTCCTTGAGTAAAAATACATAAAAAATGTTATATAGTATAACAATGTAGTAGCAACCGTTTAAAAAAATGCAATTAAGAGTAAGTAACATTTTGTGCCACCAAAAACGTTACTTTTTAAAAGGCTATTACTCCTTTAATATGAAATTAAGGTGTTTTAGTGAAAAACACTTTTTTGCTCAGTTTTAAATGAAGAATCACCCTGCAGTATTAAAATTTTATTGATACTTTTTTTTTGTTCCCCATTCAATATGTCATCTTCGAAGGGCCGTAGCTTCCTTAGGGCTCATTTCCGGACCAACCTTCATAGAAACTTTTTTTCATATTTTTTGGTTTATCATATCTTAAATTTTGGCATGGCAGTTACTAATCACTAACTAGGTCGTAGGAAAAATAAATTAATATTATGTAGCGAAATCATAAATAATCGTGATTTTTAGACGATTTATTAAATGAATTAAAAAGGTTTGTCTAAAGAAGCAGAAGAGGAAGAAAAATAACAAGATGAAAAAGAAGACTAAAAGGAGAAAAAAGAGGGAAAAAAGGAGGAAAAGAAGAAGAAGAGGAAGAAGAAGAGGAAGAAGAAGAAGAGGAAGCAGAGGAAGCAGAGGAAGAAAAGAAGATAAAAAAAAGGAAGAGGAAGAAGAGGTATAAGAGGAAGAAGAAGATTTAATAAATTTTAGATAAATCAGTGTTTTTAAAAAGAAAGAAAAAGTAAAAAGACATTAATTTCTAAATTTTCCAACAAAAGTCACATTTTTAACAATAAATTAGATAAATAATTTTTATATTATAAATACAATTGGACTCACCTCTTCCATAATCTGACTGGCATGCCAATAGGTGATGTAGAATTGAAAAAATATAATTACAAAATAAGAGTATAAAAACAAAATATTAAAATCGGATATCTGAAATGAAAAAAAAAAATTAAATATAAGCACATTCCGTAACTTCAGGGTAATTGCTTACGATATTTTAACAAAAAAAATCTATAAACAAGTACATACGCAGTTCTGAGACACCCTCTCAGAACTGCGTACTTCCTTTTACGGAGTAATTTGAAATAAAAAAAAATATTAAAAAAAGTTCAAAAGGGGTTCTAAAAATTCGATTTTTATTTAATAACTCAGGAACCCTTTGTGTTAAAGCAAAAAGGCTTTGCATGTGATCTTTTCTTATTAAGGCCTATTAGCCAGTGGTATTTGCATGTAGTTACTTCAACCAGGAACATCCGAAATGGGGTTCTTATCAATTTTTGCCCCAAACTATTTGCTGCTTAACTTTTTTGTGGGTTTATTATTAAAATACTATTGACCAACTATAATTACATAAAAAAAGTACTTGTTCTAATACAGTAGGATTAACCGTTTTCGAGAAAAATACAATTAAAGGCGAAATTACACGTTTCAAGAAACAAAAAATAAACACTAAAATGCTAAAAAGCTAAATTTTAATAAAGCAGGGTGATTCTAGATAAAAGACGAAGAAAAAAAGTTTCCATACATGTAGTTCCAAAAAACGTTTTTAAGAGTACCATGGCCCCTTAAAAACGGTGTATTTTGGGAGACTACGTGTACAGAAACATTTTTTCTTGGTTTTTGATGTACAGTAACCCTACATCACTAAAATCTTTGTTTTTAATATTTTAGTGTTTAATTTTTGTTTCTCAAAACCTAGTATTTTTCCTTTAATTGTATTTTTCTCGAAAACGGCTTTTTAATGTATTTTTACCCGTGGAATACTATTCTAGTAATAAAGGCACAAAAAAGTAAAGCAGCAAAAAGTTTGGGGCAAAAAAGTGATAAGACCCCTCCCCATTTCGGACGTCCCTGGTTGAAGTAACTATATGCAAATACCATTGGCTAATAGGCCTTAATAAGGAAAGATCACATGCAAAACATAATTGCTTTAACACAAAGGGTTCCTAAGTTATTAAATGAAAATAGAACCCCTTTTAAAGGGGCGTAGCTCCCTTACGAGTCGGTTTTGGAAATGTTATAGGAACTTTTTTTAATAATTTTTTTATTTAGAATCACTCCGTAAAAGGAAGTGCGTCACTTCTGAGACACCCTGTATGTGTCCGAAAAAGTCCGAGATACAGAATGTTGAAAATTACTTTTTTAAGAGATTTTGAACGTTTTCTCAAAATTTTGCAGAAACCTTACGTTAGCAAAGAGCTGCATTTATAGTGTAAACTGAATTTTTATTTGCGGCCAGTGGCATATTTAAGCGTGAATCAGCCGTCGCACTATGTCGTATTCGGGGTCTAAAAGTGACCAAAACTTATCAGATGGCATAGACTGAAATTTTTTACTAACAATTATTATTTGAACTTTCCTTCATCATACTTGGCTATTTTTTTTAATTGCAAATGCTTTGTAAGACAGTGGCGTACTTTTCTTCCAACCAGTGCAAAATATTTAAATTTCATACTGTAAACTTGCACTTACTTTATTTGCTGCAATTTCTGTATATTTACTACTTTTAACACTATATTTGGTCAAATGCTTAAAAATACATTGTTTTAAAGATTTATTAATAAATATACAAAAAATATGGAATCGGGGCACTTACAGGGCGATTCAAATTAAACCTATTTTTTTACATGTTTTTTAATGGAAAAAAATCAAAACGTTATGGTGCTTGGGACTGCTTGGGAATAAATTAAAGTGTATGTTAATACGTACCTTAAAACGTTGCAATAGTGGCACTTTCGGCAAATGACGGCAACATTGAAAAAAAATCCTCGAAAAACAAATTTAAATTTTTTTTTTGATTTTTTGAAAATAATTATTTATAATTATACCAATTTAGTTAGATCAACCATTAAAATTTAAAAAAATAATTAAGATTATTTCAATTTATTGTTTTTATTCAAAATTCTTTGTTATATAACAAAGCTTTCCCCTTAAATTCCAATTTTTTTTTTTTGATTTTTTGAAAATAATTATTTATAATTTTACTAATTTAGTTAGATCAACCATTAAAATTAAAAAAAAATAATAAAAATTATTTCAATTTATTCTTTTCAATCAAAATTCTTTGCTATATAACAAAGCTTTCCCGTTAAATTCCATTTTTTTTTTTTTTTTGAAAATAATTATTAATAATTTTAACAATTTCACCATTAAAATTTTAAAAATTAATACAGATAATTTTAATTTATTGTTTTTAATTCAAATCGGTTAAAAATATTTTATTTTTTATGCGTTTGAATCTGAAATTTTTTATAGGGTTGTTAAAATTTTTTATCTTAAAAAAGTTTCTTTTGTCAAAAAATTAAAAACAAAAGTTGTAGAAAAAATAGATTTTAAATCTTTTTATCCCTTACCCCACTTCTATTTTTTTTCAAATACAATTCCTACCGAGAACTTTGGATAAGGAAACTTTGTTTCAAATTTGAAGTCTTCTCGAGTTATTGTGGATACAAACTTTTCCTTACAGACAGACAGACAGACCGGCAGATAGATTTTTTTCTCGGAACTCAACTTATTGCATATGAAACGTCGCGATGCGTCGATAAATGTGAAAAAAATACAATATTTTTTTATTTCTTTTTTTTCTAACGCAAAGCTTTCCCTCTAAGTACCCAGGGGAAAGTAAAATTATTTAAAAATATTTATTTACTGTTAAAAAAGACATTTTCCTGCAATATGACCATCATGATGGGTAGCTATAGTTTTGGTCCCTTTTAGACCCCAAATACGACATAGCGCGTCGTTACAAGGGACCGTCGTTACGTTTAGACACAATTAGTGGGATTTGGATCAAGGTCTTTGAGATCAGTTCCTGCAAATTTGAGGTTAGGTATTGTATATGTTATTGTACAAATCTAAAATGTTTAGTCTGAGATATAATTAAAAACAATTAAGATAATATTAGGAACCGTCGTTATTCATTAAAAAAGTACGCATTAAAATAACATCGCTTAAACTAAATTTATTAAATGCATATTTACAATTAGAAGTATTTACCGCTCTTAACACGTAATGAAAATACTTGGCACTGATCTTCTACTAATAATTTTGACGTACCACCATCGGCATTCTAGCAGTTTCGGATTTTACTAATATACGAAGCTCTCGATTAAAATTGGGAGACATAAGTTATTATTTTTTTTATTCAACCCAGTATAAGATTTTCCAAGTAAATAAGTCTTATGACGTAAGTTAACAGTTCTTAGATTAACTAAAAAATATTTTGCAAAGTTCAATGGGAGGCATAGCGTAGTGGCTAGCGCGTATGCATAGCAAGTCTACTATCGTGAGTTCGATTCTCACTGGCGCCGATTTGCCTTTTTCAGTTAATTAATAATTGAAATTTGGCGAAGGCGATAAGTGAAACGGACACTCCCTAGAAACTGGTTCGAAAGTCAGTATAAGCCGGTGGTTCCCTCTACTACTAGCCCACACAAGTCCTGGACTTAGGGGATGCTTAATTAAGTAGAATAGTACGAGGTTAAACAAACATGTAATGTAATGTAATTAAGGTAATCTACATACAAATATGGATTGTATGTCAAAAAAGGTTGCGGGAAACAAGGGACCGTCGTTGCGTTTTTTAGGTTAATATATCAGATTTTCAAAACAGACGATATTTATAGAAGCTATTAATAACTGAGTATCTAAACCAGTTAATATTGAAGACATTTCATTAACTAAATTGCACAAAAAGTCCATCTTTAAGTTTTTTTAGAGCTAGAGACATATTTTCCCCCATTACTGAATTTTGTCCCTTAACATAAAAAATCACTACATTTACCGTTGCTTATTATGGGCATTTAATCACCGTATCCCCAGTTATGTTCCGCGAATAACAAGGTTTTTTCACACCGATCCGATTCCAGTACCTCGATTTAACAAAGGTTTGACGCAAAGATATGTTTTACACACAGCGAGTTAAACTCACGGGTTTAACAATTGTGTTTTTAAAAACTTAATTTTAAAATTACAGTGAAAGTTGAAAAGTGAATTAAAATAGGTCTGAATTGTACAAAGCTCTATTAGTAATTGAAATTAAAACAATACAAAATGGTTTTATATAAATGAATGATGCTGAGGAAGCATTAGATAAAATTAGACGGTGTAAGCTGTTCGGGGTACATAACTCCTCCACCCTTAGATGAGAATCTTTTCAGTTGTTGATCCTCTTGCCTCTTCTTCTTCTTTTGAGAGGCTGGTTTTAATTTGGAATTTTTGAAAGTTTTCTCTTAAATACCATTTTTTGCGAAAAGCGACGATTCCAAAAGCAAAAATAAGCAAAGCATTTAAAATATATAGAATAATTGTCCATACACTAATGTTATCAAAATGTACCGGGGGTATAGAGTCAATAGAAGTTTTTTGTAAACCTAAAGCACTATTAATATTTTTTAGTTCTTCTAGGTTAACATTATCAAGAGCTAGGGATTGGTAATTTGTTATTGTCTTTTTACCAATTTCACTATAAAAGTTAATTTGGGGTAGCACGATATGTTTATATTCACTATCGGTACTTTGATAACTTTGGATATTAATATTGTCTATTAAAACTTCACAGTTACTGTCGAGTTCGAGAATAAAGGTTCCTTCTAGGAGATAATTGTCCTTATTTGATTCGCATTTTTCGATAGCAGTTAGTCTTTTGGGGGAAACTATTATCCACTTATTATTTTCAATTTTCTGCACTTTTAAATTTTGAAGATAAGCTGGTACCTGGTAACAGCTTGAAATGTTCTTGTAGAATTTGAGAAGTTGGACCTCGCAGGGAGCATTGTCTTGGATTCTGGTGGGGTTAATTTCGTCACAGATATATTCTTCTGAAGATATTTCTTTGCATTTTTGGTTGAAGGCCATATAGTTGTGTTCATTTAATGTAAGATATTGGGAAGATGGTAAAATGGCTTGGAATGAATTATTTTTAGGTAGGTAAGGGGTACAAGTGGTAAGAGTTATAGTTTTCATTTTCTACTATAGGAATTTTTATCAAAAATATTATTTGATTATTTTTATTTTAACTTTTGATATTAATAACACTACCCGACAATTTGAAACTTTTGAAATATACTATTTATGATATATATTTGGTCTAGAAGTGTTTTTTCCCCTGATTTCATATCCGTTTTCAGAATTTTTCTATCACGTCACAGTTTTGATATACAGGGCGTTTTATAATTAAAAAAGGCATTTTTTTAAACGTCGGGGGATTTTACATTTATAAATATTTTTTTTTCAAATTTGGTACACTTGTTAAAAATTTATGTGCTTTTCGAATATTTTAAAAAAAATTTAAATATCGATTGTCATTTGTTTTTTATAATAAAAAGAAAAAGTTTTTTCGTTGCCAAAATTTAAAAAGATGGAATTTTTCGATGTAACTATGAAAAAAACACTCTGTATTTATCTGGCTTCATTTCGATTTCAATTTTTTTTTGAAGGACCTTCTGGAAGCGGCACAATATTAATTTTAAGTCCGTTATTTCAGCTATTTTAACAGCAATTTGCATAGTTCAAGAACAATAAGTAGGCTTTGGACCAGAATTTGACATTTTAAGTCAATGTTCTATTTACTTCTTAAGATACAGTTTATTTATGTTTAAAAAGTTAACCTTATTTATTTTTATCATTTATTTGTTTATTTTATTACATCGGCACTTAGTGCTACTAAGAGTGCCGATGTATTGCAATCTTCGCCGAAAAGTCAAAATCTTTGACCACGTTTTTTTCACATTTCCCGACGTTTTAGACCATTCTGAGTCGAAAGCAGTAAAAATTTTTTTTGCGTCTGTCTGTCTGTCTGTCTGGGTGTAAACTCTCTAACTCCATTTCTACATGAGATATCGACGCGTTTTTTTGCATATTGTTTCTTATCGCTGATTAGATTTTGGGGGTAAACGATTGGGGGTAAGGGGGTAAAAATAGGGTAAAACTCCTATTTTTAGCGTTTTTTGTTTATAATTAAGGCAATTATTATTGTATTTGGTTAATTTAGCACTTATATTACAAGGCTACAAGGTTACAAGGCCTCCCTTTTTACGTGAAACCTACAATCGACCTAAAGAAACAAAAGAAATAATTCATGTCGTGCAATATCTTGGAGAAAAGTGGACTTTTGTGGCAGTGAATTCCTCAAAAAGACCTCAACGATTTCTTTCAGACAACAGGATAAAGGAACAGCGCGTTTGGATTTACTACATGGTCTCAAATTTACGTCTTAATGTTTTGGATTGACGTGCTTCATGTTAATATCCCAATATTATGTTGCTTTATGCATATTATGGAAAATATTTTAAATTGTTCATATTTTAAAGCGTTGGATAAGGAAAAATGTTCTTTATCATACAAGAACAAGATAGGCCATAAAAATTATAAAATAATTATGCAAGAAAATTATGTTAGAAAATTAGAAAAACAGTCTGTCTAAATTCGAACGAAAATCACTTTTTTTCTAGAATGTCTAGTTGTAGTTTATGTATTTAAAAAATTAAGATTACAATATATAAAAAGAAAATTTTACTTTCATTTAAGATAAAAATAAAATACAAGGAATTGTAATGATTTTTATAATGTTAACTAATTACGAACCACTGTTTCTATGTTATTTTTTAAAAATTCTTGTTATTCGAAAGTATTATTTAAATAAAATTAAAACCTTGTTAGACAAAAAAATATAAATGAATTATTTGTATTAAAATTGTGATAACCAAACAAACCAAACCACCACCATTTTTTAATTGTACATTAAAAATTTAATATTTAAGACAGATTATACCAAATAAAGTATATTGTTATTTTGTGTATATATTTTTTATTTTTTTTTTTTATATAAAATATAATTTTAAATTGGTCAAAAAATGTTATAAACAACGTTTTCCTACAACGCATTGTTTAAAAGATATTGGCGTTTAAAGCAGTAAAAGGTTTTTTAGCATATTTTACATATTTATAACCCGATTTCAAAAATTTATATTTTAAATAAAAGCTCTTTTTAAGTTTTTTTTTTTTTAGTGTACAATAGTTCCGATGTTTTGACATAGTGCTTGCAACGTTTCATCTAGTTAATTGATTGAATAATTTAACTTGACTTAAAACGTCAAATATTTGTACAAAGCCTACTTATTGTTCTTAAAGTATGCAAAACGCTGTTAAAATATCTGACATAATTGACTTAAAATTGATATTGTGCCGCTTCCAGAAGGTCCTTAAAAAAAAAATTGAAACCAAATTGAAGCCATATAAATGCAGAGTGTTTTTTTGTTAGTTACATCGAAAAAACTTTTTCTTTTTATTATAAAAAACAAATGACAATCGATATTTAAAATTTTTTTTAAATATTCAAAAAGCACACAAATTTTTAACAACTGTACCAAATTTGAAAAAAAATATTCATAAATGTGAAATCTCCCGACGTTCAAAAAAATGCCTATTTTTATTATAAAACACCCTGTATATCAAAATTGTGACGTGATGGAAGAATTCTAAAAACGGATTTGAAATCAGGAGAAAAAATACTCATAGACCCTATATATCTCATCAGTAGTATATAAATCATGTCGGGTAGTGTAATCAAATGGCAATTTATTATTGGTTAGATACTTATTAATTGATTCTATATGGTTTAATAAATTAATAGTTTCGATTAAAGAGTTATGAAGCGTATTTAATTTGGAAAAGGTTATAATTATTTCAATTTTATTTAAAGTGTTACTTATTATTTGAAATGCATTAATTAATTGAGAAATCACCATGTTTATAATTGCCAAATATTGATATCCCATATTGGTTGCTTCATTACCTGAATAACACTTTGAAGTTCTATTAATTTTGATTATAATAGTTCTTGATTGTGAGCCAAGGTATATGTACTTTCATTAAATTTTTGAATAGAACTTTGCAAAAGAGTAATCTGTTCTTTAGCTATAGCTATAGCTATAGCTATAGCTATAGCTTTGTCGTATTTTTCTGCGTCAGATTTATCTAAATTACCGGTTATAATTTTGAAAATTGAGCCAAGTCCATTGATTAAGCCTCTTTTTGATTTGGAATTAGTATTTATCTTATTTAAGGAGTTTATTTGATTTATTTGTTTTTGTATGTTAGCTTCTAATATTTCAACTAAATGGTACGAATTGTAGAATTCTGTTTCGTCAGTGTAATTTGCTACACTATTGTTCATTGACAATTTTAGGTATTTGAAATGGGTTTTTAAGTTATTAAATTCGTTAATTAGATTGGTAAGATCAAAGATTTGTATAAAGGTCCATTGATTGATTTTGATTTGTGCATTTCCTAGTTTTAGGGGTAAGAGTCCAGGGTAGTCTTTCATGTCGTGGAATCTTGAATCGGGTCTTGCGAAGGCAAGGATGCATCTATAACAAGAGATGGTTTTCTTAGCTCTTTAATATGTAAAATTTCGGTTTTCGTATTATTAAATTTATTAGTAAGCTCGACTTTATTGTTTTCTAACATTTTGGTTATTTCATAAGGGCCTAAAAATTTATTGTTTTTATTATTTCTAATTTGAGAGTTTTGTTTATAAACGGCTTGTCCTAAGTAAAATTCTTTACTAGTTTCACCTTTAGTATTGTGTTTTTGGATTACCTTTTCTTAATTATTAATTACATTCTTTTGTATTTCTTTATATACATGCTTTAATTTTTCTTTATGATTTTCGGCATAGTCCGTATAAAATGCTTGTGGGAGGAATATTTCGTGGGGGTCTAGTAAGTTAGTATTTCCAAATACAAGTTCAAAGGGTGTATAATTAGTGGCACTATGAATCGAGTTATTTTAACCTAAAATAGCATATTCCATAAAATTTTCTTTTTCATTAGGGTGTGATTCTCGTAATATTCTTAAATGTTCAATTAAAGTAGAACGAAGTCTTTCAGCCATAGAGTTAGATTCATTATGATAGGGAGTAGCATATTTATTTTATGTAATTTTAAAGTTTCTTTTGCCGTTTCATTATTAAATTCTCTTCCGTTATCGATGACTAATTTTTCAGGTACTGCAAATGAACTATGAATATTTTATAAGAGCATTACTAATGTGTATAGCGGTTTTTCCTTCAATTTTTATTGTTTGAACAAATTTTGAAAAAGCGTCAGTAAGTGTTCAATATATCTATTTGTCGTACATAAAAAAGATCTATATGAACAATCTGAAAAGGTTTCGAAGCGGTTTCTGTTAAGACTAGTGGTGTATATGGTAATTTCCTTGAATATTTTGCACGTTGACATGTAGTAGTAGTAGTAAATTTTTGGGTTGGCCAAAGCCGGACAACTAGGCCATTTCTGGCCCTTTTTGTCACCCCAGGCAATCCCAGCCATTTACTAATTTGAGTCCTCCTTGAACCTGCCCGTCCTTTCAATAAAGGAGGGGAGATCTCTTAGTTCCTCTTGGTTGAGTCTTTGAGTTTCAAAGACTTGCAACCTGATCCTGTCGTATCTGACACACTCGGCTAAGTAATGAGAGGATGTTTCATCCTCTTCGCACTCTGGGCATAGTGGACTCTCTAGAATCCGCATTGTTGTCAGGTGCTTCCTTAGCCTGCAGTGGCCCGTGAGGACCCCTACAAGTTGTCTGAGTGCAGTTCTTCCTTTTTCCAGCAACCAGTCGGTCTTTGATTTGCTTGGGCCAGCCAGGAAGTCCCTAGCTTGCCGGCAACCGTCGACCGCTCTCCATTGCTCCTTTAGCACTCATCGAGAGCGGTCTTTACCTGCTTCCTTGTAACACCCAATATAGGTTCCGGCCCCGTGCATGCCATCCCTGATCCGAGTCTTGCAAGTTCATTTGCCTTCTCGTTTCCGGGAATTCCACTATAACCCGGTACCCATACCAGTTTTTTTGGTCCTTGCTAGCTCTTCCAAGGCTTCTGCACACTCCCTGACTAGGGGTGACCTAGTGCTGGGATTGCACAATGCCTTTAGAGCGGCTTGACTGTCCGAGCAGATGTATAGATCGTGCCCCCGGTGCTGCCTTATTTCCCTGCAGTTTGCCGCTTCCTGTATGGCATAGACCTCAGCTTGGAAGACAGTGGAAAAGCGTCCAAGTGGAAAACTCTTTTGCAAGTCCAGGTCCTCCACGAAGAGTCCTGCCCCAGAGCTTTGGATGCCTTCCATACGCGAGCCGTCTGTATAGCACACCAAAGCGTTTGGCACAAATTGTATTTCTTTCTTTTCCCATTCTTCCTTTGTCGGAATCCTGAGAGAGAAACTTCTATCGAACTTTAATCGGTCCTCTGCTTCAATCACTCTGATACTACTAATTGGGATGTCCCTTTCGGAAATATCAGCGATTTTGCCATGACCGTAGTTCGCCTTCCCGCCCATCCAACTACCAGAGTCCCTAAGTCTGAGAAAGCTAGCCATTGCCTCCTTCTGGATCCAGATGGAGAGTGACGGCAGTCCCAGTAGGACCTCTAGAGCTGCTTGGGGTGTTGTCCTTATTACTCCGGTGATTCCAAGACTAGCTAGTCTTTGGATTTTCCCCAGGTTCTGAGAAATTGTGGTCTTCCTAACACAAGGCCACCAGACCACTGAGCCATACTGGACTCTTGGCCTTATAACCGCTGTGTAGATCCATCTAAGGACCTTGGGTGTAATACCCCAGGTTTTTCCCACTACTCGACGTATTTGCCAAAAGGTCGATGCAGATTTGTCAAGGACTTTATCTACATGAGCCTTCCAGCTAAGCTTGGTATCCAAGGTTACTCCCAAGTACTTTACCTCCTGAGATAATTCAAGTGTTTTTCCGTACATTCTGGTAGCCCTAAAATCCTCTATGTTCCTTCTTTTGGTGAAGAGTATTAGCTCGGTTTTTGCAGGGTTTACCGATAGGCCGTTGTCTCTACACCAATCCTCAATGATTCGACATGCCGTTTGCATTAGTCCGCATACGGTGTCGAGAAATTTTCCCATGATCAAAACCGTTCCGTCATCTGCGAAAGCCTGCGCATAAAAACCTGCAGCTGTTAGCCTCTCTAGTAGGCCGTCCATCACTAAGCACCATAAATGGGGGGAGAGGCAACTGCCCTGAGGGCAGCCTCCCTTCACACCGATGCAGAGCTGACAGCCTTCCTGTGAGGCAGTGACATTCCTCTCCTCAAGCGCCGACCTAACCCAGCTGATCAGCGCCGTTGGAGTGCCCCTGGATTGTAGCGCAGCACAGATAGTTGACGTTCTAGCTTTGTCAAAAGCCCCTTCAACATCAAAGAATAGAGCTAGTGCCCATTCTCTATGATGTAGCGCCTTTTCAGCCTTTCGTACAATGGCGTGGAGGGCCGAGTCAGTCGACCTCCCTCGCCTATATGCGTGTTGATTCTTGTGGAGGGGATGTCTTGACAACACCTCCTCTATCAAGTATCTGTCAATAATCCTTTCCAACGTTTTAAGAAGGAAGGATGTTAAACTTATTGGTCTGAAGGATTTAGCTATGGTGTAGTCTCTCTTCCCTGCCTTGGGAATGAAGATAACCCTAGCCTTCCTCCATTCTTTGGGAACGTATCCTAGTGCGACAGAGGCCCTAAAAATCCTTTTTACCGTAGTGGTTAGGACTTTCAGGCCCTTCTGCAGCAACATCGGAAAAATTCCGTCTGGACCTGCGGCCTTAAATGGTTTGAACTTATTCACTGCCCATGCGATAGAGTTGTCCGAGATGACTCTGTCTGCTAAAGTCCAGTCCACGGCTGGGATCTGGTTTGCATCCTGAGCCATCCGTTCATTCTCTTCACCTGGAAAGTGTGTCTCCAGCAACAGTCTCAGCGACTCTTCACTGGATGTGGTCCAAGTACCATCTGCCTTTTTTAGTGAACCAATGGTTTTATTAGACTTACTGCCTAAAACTCTTAGTAGCCTTGCAGAATCTGACAGGGACTCCATGTCCTCGCAGTATTTCCTCCAGCTGAGTCTTTTGCTACGTCTAATTTCCCCCTTAAATTCCCTTTTTACGTCCCTATAGTTATCCCAGGCCGATTCGGTTCCTCCGGAAGAGGCACGGTTGTAGGCCTGCCTGCACCTCCTTTTAAGGAGTTCAAGCTGGTCGTTCCACCATGGGACCTTGCGGGTCTTTTCCTCTCTCAGAGGACAAGCTTCCTCGTATGCTGAGACAACTCTGTCATTGAGACGTGCAACTTCTTCATCGAGCTGGTATCTGGTGAGTATGTCACCGTCTGGTTCCGTTTCCTCAGGTCCTAACTGGAAAACATATTTTTCCCAATTTGTGGACCTGGGGTTACGTTTCCTGACCGGTTCCAATTTATCAGACTTTAGCCAAAATCCAACCATTCTGTGGTCGGACGTTGCTATGTTCGACGTCACCCTCCAGTCCGATATCAGTTCTACTATATCATTCGATACCATAGTTATGTGAATCACCTCCTTGCGTATGCGATTGACAAACGTTGGTTCCGTCCCTCTGTTCATGATCTCTAGATTGGTGGACATTAGATACCCTAACAGGGTATCACCCCTGTCGTTGGTATCAGTGCTACCCCACACCGTGTGGTGTGCGTTCGCGTCGCAACCAATTATTACTGGTAGGCGCTGTTCATTTGCAAAGTTGACTAGGTTTGTCAATTCCCTGGTGGGGATCGGACCCTCATACGGCAAATATAGACTACCCACCACCACCTTATGACTAGTGCCTCTTACCTTATGCTCCAGGATCGCCGCAGTGAGGTCCCTGGTGCCCAGCTGAGGGAGTGGAACCATGCTGAGCTCCTGAGATACCATGATGCAGGACCTTGTATGCTGTCCTTCCTTGCCGACTAGGATGTTGTAGCCGGCAACCCCTAACCCTCTAACCTGGTCTCTGTAAACATATGGTTCCTGGATTAATACGATCGAGCCTTTAACTCCGGCGAGGTTGCGGACCAGCTCAGCTGTCGCTCCCTTGCTGTGTTGAAGGTTGATCTGGCTTACCCTTATGTCTTCCATGATGGGGTCGTTCACAGAAGACGGACGTGGCAATTTACCTGGAGCTCCCCGTTTTGCTACCCGAGGCGGGCGGCTCGGAACTGTTGGACTGGTTCCAGCTTGCGATTCTCCTTACGGGGATTCGCAAGCATTCCCAGCTCAACGTCCAGTTCCTAGCCGCCAATCCTCGTACAGCATCGTGGGAGACCATGAATACCAGGAACCATTCATTTGGCTTCCCACTGGTCCCGACGTGCTTCCAGTTTGCTACGCCGAGTCCTCTATTTTGGAAAGCCAAAAGCGCCTTAATTTCCTCGATAGGTTCGAGGTGCTCTACTTTGAGTAGGAAGCCAATCCTTTCTGGCCAAGGCGCATCTTTAGACCTTACTGGGCGGAAAGAAACTCCACCCAGCTGCGGAATGGTCCAGCTTCCTACTAGCCAGTCCACCGTTGGCAGGTCGCACGCGGAGATAATGAACCACTCCGGAAAAACTATTCCGGAGCCCTCCATTGAGAGAGGTGACGCGGTTTGCTCCTCTTCGGAACCTTGCCGCGCCAACCTCCTCATCTCCGCGCACAGACTGCCTCGGATGTGCTGGCCTTCCTCCTTAGAGACACTACCATTCTCCCTGTCCGACGTGACCACCACCTGAAGTTCCTTTTTCGAGGAGGCTTTGTTGGTGGCACGTCTGGATGTACCCGGCTTTGGTTCGCTCGCCGGACCTTTGGGGAAGGATTCGTTTCGGTTTGCACCTAGCGTTCCCTCCCCAGAGGATTGCCCGGGTTTGTTCCCCTTGCCGGTGGGAGTGGTACTGCACCACCTCTGCCTTTTGTTCTTCCAAGCTGGAGGAGTTTCCTTCTCCGGTCTCGGTCTCTTTTTGTCGGCAGGCGTGAGATCCTGGGAGGCTTCTCCTTCCGGTTTCTCACCCCTAACCGACGCCGGAGCCGTCGGAAGAACAACAGGTTCCTTCTTGGTCCTTTTGGCGTTTCTCGCAGTGGGACCACGCCAGCCGGGTTTCCTTGTAGTCTCCGTGCTTCTTCCAGTTCCAGTGTTGCTCGAGGAGCAACCCGGATTCTGAGCCGAAGCATCGGTTACCCGCCCCGCTTTTGGCGTGGCGGGCTTGACTATTTTGGTCCCCCCTTCGGGTTTCTCGGGTTTAGCCTGACCCTGCGGATTGTTTCCAACCCGCTGGATCATGCTACACCCGGATTCCTTCTCAAGATCAGCTTTGGCGGAGGCAGCTTGAGATTCATTCCTTCGCTGTTCCGCCTCTGCCACCTTGGCCTGGCGCCTCCTTTCCTGCTGCCTTACCCTTTTCGCGTTTTGCCTAGCCTTCTCCTTTTCTTTCTTCTCTTGTGCTCTCCTTGCCTCCTCCTCCGGGGAGACAGCTTTGGGTTTGGGTGCTTCCGGTCCTTTTGGACTTTCGGCACCTTCCCCCTTACTGGCCACCCCCGATGAGGGGTTCGGGGAGAGGAGAAGAACATATTCATTTGCCACGTCCGTCTGGCTCATGGGAGATGGGGCACGTTGACATATGTCGCAGTTATTAATATAATTAGACACCGTTTCTTTAATTTTTAGCCAATAATAATTTTTCTTTAAATATTCTACAGTTTCAACAATTTCACGGTGATTTGTTTTTCGTTCATGATGGTTTTTTATAAGCATTAATTGCTCATCAACGGTTGGAATTATATTTACTAATTTAGTACAGCGTATAAATTTGGGGTGATTACTTTCAAAGTTTTCGATATAGACTTTATTAAACTGTTCACTTTTTCCTTTGCAAAATATATGCAATATACAGTATTAGGGTTTATATATTCTTTAATAAATTTTAGAATAAAATGTGGGCTATTTTGTAGAGGAATGTCAACTTTCATAATTTTATGATTTTCATACGTTTCGTTGGCGACTATTAATTCTTGGAAAACATAGGGTATATTATTATTTTATTTACTTTGTTATTAATTATTTCGTCTAGTATTTTTATTCCTTGGTTAGTAGTCTTATTTGCATTTGAATGTTGAGTTGAAACTACTGAATTATTAACAAACCTGTTCAGCAACAGTGGGAGTATTTTCTGGTTTAACATTTTTTCTGAATTGTCTAGATGGGGGCTTAATTTGTATATCTGATAGAATTCTAATTTTTTTTTCTTGCGAATTATCGTTGTCTTTAATGTTATTTTCTGGTTTGTCATATTCTTCGTTTTCTACATATTTTTTCAAAAATTCTAAAGTTTCTTTGTCTATGTCTCCGGGGTTATTAATTATTGATTCTTCTTCTAGGGCATTGCAGTTAATTTCATCCTTTATATAAATATTTACTTTTACCTTTGATTCTTTAAATACAACTTTATTAAATTAAGTACAACATTCCAGTCAAGTCCGTCTAGTCCGCATCCTAATTTGGGAATTGAAATTTCGAGGGTATTTAATTTAAGACAAAGGATTCTTAAATTTTCTAGGGCTAATACAAAGTCTTTATAACTTGTTTTTTCATAAAATTTTTTCTTAGTTATCAAATAATATATTTTCCTGTTATTATTTTTTATGAAGGCTACTTCTCCGATTTGTTTGTTTTGATTTTTTAATTTATTTACGGATTGAAATTTAATTTTAAAATCTAAAGCTATTCCTTTAATCATATGAAAATCTTGTAAAATACAATGAGCGGGAGAGTTTTTATTTTTAGGACTAAATAGGTCATCACAAATTATTTTTAAATTAGGGTTATCTATTTCTAAATTATCGTTTATGATTCTATTAAGCAAATTTGGGGTTGACAGATTTTGAGTTATCGAGTTAATTTTAATTCGAGATAAGGCGTCAGCATTGGTATTTAATTTTCTTTTTTATATACGATTTCATAGTCATATTCTTCGAGTTTAAGTCTCCATCTAACTAATTTTGAGTTTGGCTCTTTTAGATTAAAAAGCCAAACGAGTGGGCGGTGGTCAGTGTATATAGTGAATCTGCGTCCAAATAGATAGGGTCTAAAATATTTACATGCGTGAATAATTGAAAGAAGTTCTTTTTCTATTGTACTGTATTTGTGTTCAGAATTAAGGTTCGTGAAGTGTAAGCCACTGGTTTATCGGAGCCTATTGGTTCTTGTGATAATACAGAGCCTATGGCGTAATTTGATGCGTCTGTCAAAACAAAAGGTTTGGTAAAGTCAGGGTATTGTAAAATGGGAGCGTTCATTAGTAAAGTTTTACAAGTTACAAAAGCATTTATAAATTGTTGGTCATGTATTACTTGGGCATTTTTCTTTAAGCATGCAGTTAGAGGTTTTGTTATTTTCGCAAAATCTTTAATAAATTTTCGGTAATAACCTACTAATCCGAGGAATCTTTTTATTTCTTTTTGAGTTTTCGGAATAGGGTATTCTTTTATAACATTAATTTTGTCTGGATTGGGTTTAACTCCTTCTGGGGTGACAGTATGTCCTAAAAAGTTTACTTCCCTTTTTAAAAATTCTGATTTGTCTAATTGTACTTTAAAATTGGCTTGTTTTAGTCTTTCAAATACTTGTCTTAGTCTTTCAAATACTTAGTGCCTTAGTTCAATGTGTTCTTCTAAGAATGTACTGAAAATAATAATGTCGTCAAGGTAAACTAGACATGTCTCGTTATGTAGACCACGTAAAATATTGTCCATAACTCTCTGGAAAGTACTTGGGGCATTTTTGAATCCGAAAGGCATTCCAATAAATTCATATAGTCCGCGCTCTGTAGAAAAAGCTGTTTTCATTATGTCTTCTGGATCCATTTCTATTTGATGGAAACCACTAGCAAGGTCAATAACTGAAAAATAGCAACTTCTACCTAGTTTGTCTAATATTTCCGTAATATTGGGTAGGGGGTATTTGTCTCCAACTATTTTGTCGTTAAGTTTTCGATAGTCTATTACAATACGCCATTTCTTTTTCCCAGATGCGTCCCTCTTTTTTGGAACGACCCAAATTGGACTACTAAAGGGGGATGATGAGGGTTGAATTATATTTTGTTCTAACATTGTATTTATTTGTTTATTTACTTCTTCTTTATGTATTTCAGGGTATCGATATGTTTTAGTAAAGATTGGAGTCTCATCAGTAAATCTTATTTTATGTTTAATTGTATTTGTAAAAGTTAGTAAGTAAGTAAGTAAGTCTTTATTTCATATTATAAGAAATTTGACATAAAAAAAAAAGTACATCAAAATTTTATACAATGAACAAGTCAATAACAATTAAACATCTAAAATATCTTCTCATTAAAATATTCATCAATGGAGTAGTATGCCTTTTTTATGAGAATTTTTTTAATTCTATTTTTAAAAATATTTTGAGCCAGTATCTTATATTCTTGGCCCAATTTATTATACATATTTGTGCCCCTGTACAGTGGCCCGTTTTGAGTAAGTGTAAGTCGTGACTTCTGAATTGACAACTTATCGTTGTTTCTGGTGTTGTAGTTATGGAAACTCTTATTTCTTGATATTTTTTCCTCATTTTTATGAATATAGTTTAAAATATTAAAAATGTAAAGGCTAGGGACTGTCAAAATACCCAACTCAACAAATTTTTCCCGACATGTATGATTTTTATTAAGACCCGCCATCACTCTGATTGCCTTTTTTTGCAATGTAAAAATGTCATTAAAATTTGCTCCCATTCCCCAAAATTCAATGCCATATGATAACCTTGATTGGAAGAAAGCAAAATACAACATCTTTAACACCTCCATCGAAACCGTTGGTTTTATTTGTTTTAGTAAAAATAAGTACCTACTCAACTGAGAAGTCAGGTTATCTATGTGAGAATTCCAAAGCAGCTTATGATCTAAATGTATACCCAAAAATCTGCAACTTGATACTTGAGGAATAGTCTTATCATCTAATCTGATAAGAATACTATTATTGTTGGTAAAATTTTTGGGGACAAACCGCATAAACTGCGTCTTAGCCACATTGAGGACAAGTCCATTCTCACTACAATAGTTTTGTATTAATGTGATTACCTGGTTAGCTAAATACAGCAGCTCTTCCAGGTCCTTCGCTTTTATCAAAATATTTAAATCATCCGCGAACATAATTATTTTAAATATATTTTTGCAATATTTTACAATATCATTCACAAAAATCAAAAATAATAGGGGTCCTAATATGGACCCCTGAGGAACACCTTTTTTAACTTTTTTAAATTGTGACTTAATGTTATTTATAAAAACTTGCTGGAACCTATCTTCAAGATATGAGCAAAGCCAATCATTGGCTGGCCCCCTCACTCCGAATACAAATAGTTTTCTTAGTAACAGGGGGTGGTCAATGGTTTCAAAGGCTTTGCTCATATCAAACAAAAGGGCCAAGATGAGCTGCTTATCTTCCAAATTTTTTAGCACAAATTGTACTACTTCATCCATTGCGGTGATTGTGGACTTGCCCTCAGTGTAACCGTGCTGATGGGTGTCCAAAATATTATACTTTTTCAAATACTGTGTTAATCGAACTTGAAAGCACTTTTCAAATATCTTCGAAAACTGACTTAATAAGGAGATAGGTCTATATGAGGATTTACTAGTTTTTCTGCCCTTGTTTTTGTAAACGGGGACAATTTTAGAAAATTTTAATGTAAGGGGGTATTTTCACAATAGAACGTATCTCTGTAATTATAACAAAGTTTCTAATAGCTTCTTTTTCTTCAGAGTTAAGGTGATCTAGTCTTAAATTTTTTAAATTTTGTTTGAGTGTACTATCATTTATTTTGTCGACATTTATGTTTTCAATTTCCATTTTATTAAAAAAATACTTCGTTTAAACTAAGGGGTTCTATTTGAAAAGGGGCTTCTATTTCTAATCGCTTAGCTATAATATTGGAATTTATTATTGAAGTTACGGCAGAATATTTTTTTACATTAACTAGGGCTTGTGGACTTTCTAGACCTTGTGCTAATTTAAGTAACTTAATACTCCAAAACCTTCCTTCATGTCAATACTACCTTTTAATTTTTCTAGTCTATGCCTATAAGACCTCCATATTTTTCATTAAATTCAAATAAATAAAACTTATGTGTTAATGGAGAGTTAAATTCTCTAAATAGGGGTATTTTCATTACTTCATTGTGAAAGGTTATGTTATGCGCTGTTATAATTTTCTTTAAATATGTAATTTTTATAGAACTTATAAGCTAAACTAGGATTTATAAGATTACGGGTGCTACCCGAGTCTACAAGAAAATAGGAATTTAAATTTTTAATAAAAATTAACGGTAGTTTACTCTTTTCAATAGTATTATTTATATTTATCAGAAGGGGCTTTCTTGGGGACGGTTCAACATAAAATTTACGTCATTTCTTTGTTGATTGTCTAAAGTCATCTCGTTTGTATTATCTAAATAACAGACCTCATTATTATTTAAGTTTTGATTATCATTAAAATTCTGATTCTCACCTTGATCATGGAGTAAAAAATTCACTTGCGGGTTGAGCCTCGAATTCCCAGAGGACGTATCTATAGGTTTTGCCCTAAAATTGTTTACATTTCTATTTTGAAAAGCATTAAAATTTTGATTTGGATGGTTTTGTCCTTGGAAGTGTGGTCTAGGGAAATTATTTTGGAAATTACGGTTGAAATTATTTGTATTTTGGAAATTATTATGGTTGAAATTGTTCGGGTAATTTTGGAAGTTATTACTGTTGAAATTGTTAGGGTAATTTTGAAAATTATTACGGTTGAAATTATTAGGGTGATTTTGAAAATTATTACGTTTAAAGTTACGGTTAAAATTATTTGGTTGATTTTGGAAATGTGGTCTAAAATTGTTTCGGTTATTAAAATTATTATTTTTAACTGGCCTTTGATTATTATTACCTTGATTATTATTATATCTTAAAAAATTGTTATTTTGTGGTGCATAATCATTACTGTTATTTCTATTATTATTATTATTGTTACTGGCAGGTAAAATTCTATTAGGGTTACTGATTATTATAGTTGTTTTGGGGACTATTGTTGCTAAATCTATTTTGGCTATAATAAAAATTTTCTTCCTCAATGAGGAAAGCCATAGCTTGTTCCAATGTAGCGGGGTTCCTAAGTCTAATGTTATTTTGTATTTGTCCGTGTAAACCATGGATAAAGGTACTCAAAGCTTGGTCACTGTGCGACGCTGTTTTTATAATTTTTTCTGGTCGAGGTAAATTCAATGTGTTAATTTTGGCAATTATTAAACTTCGGGAATCCTGGCACCTCATACCAAATTGGTATGGTATCTCATTCCTATTGGGTTTGAGTTAAATTAAATCTTGAACCAAACAATCGACATTTCACTGAACTCCAAAGGAGAGCAACAAAACATTCTTGATCGGTTCCCAAGTTCTCAATTCGATACGTGAACCTATTAATGTGACTGCACGTCCAGTAAGCTTTCCGATGATCGCACGTAATATATACATATTCAAAGGTTCGTTACCATCATCGGCAAGCCTTTGGATTACGCTTTCACATGAGTCAATAAATATGTTAACTGCATGGGGATTACCTTCGAATTGTGGGATTGTATCTATATATAGCTTGAGAAGCTGGTAATTTACGTTATCGGCCATCTTAATATATATTTATATAAAAAAAAATACTAAAATATGAAAAGGTCCTTCTATATAAAAAACAATAAATATTTTATTTAAAATCAAAAATTATTTCTTTTCGTGTACCTGTGTTTTATAAAATAAATGATACGTGACTTTAATCGAATATATAAATATGTTGCAGAACTAAAGGCTGCGTTTCGGAGTGAAATTAAATTACGTGCCTTATCGCACTTTGTTAAATAGTATAGAAAATGAAAGTATAATTGGTAATACTAGGAAATATAGGATTTACATTAATATAAAAATCTTCATTAAATTATCTGGTGGGCGATTTTGTCCTTCCAGGTCCTTAACTAGCTGCTTTGGCGATTTCGTCCTTGGCAGGTTCCAACTTTCAGTCTTAATTACACTTGACAGTTTTTCACACACAGGTTCGTTTTCCCGACGAAGTGTTAAAACACACCGGTCCGCGATTTTCTTCGTTCCTGTCGGAAAATCCGTACGACTGCGCCAGTTAAACTCACGGGTTTAACAATTGTGTTTTTAAAAACTTTATTTTAAAATTAGAGTGAAACTTGGAAAGTGAATTAAAATAGGTCTGAATTGTACAAAGCTTTATTAGTAATTGAAATTAAAACAATACAAAATGGTTTTATATAAATGAAAGATGCTGAGGAAGCATTAGATAAAATTAGACGGTGTAAGCTGTTCGGGGTACATAACTAGCGCCTAAACTATTTAATCAGTTGCTGGTAAATATTAGGGAAATTGGAGCGTTTACTTATTTTAAAACTAAAATTAATAGACCAGGCGGAATCTGTTTCAAAACCCATGTTTGGGTAAATCGGATAGTATCCTACATTTTTGGATCAATGGGTCCAAAATATCACTAAAAATTATAGTTTCATTATGCGCATTATTTAACAAAATATTGCAAAATCGAGAAGAAACTAATTTTTTTTCTCCTTTTCGTTCATCTTGGAACTATTAATTTCAGAAAAATATTAAAAAGGAAAAAAAGTTTTGTAATTGAATTTTATACATAATAAAATTGGTTGCAAATTGAAAAAATATTTATTATTATTGCAAAAATAGTAAAAATCACAAAAAGTAGTAAAAAAATTGAGATTTTTGAGATTTTTTTCGGATCTTAAAGTATACGTTCTGATAATTTTTGCACAATAATTTTGCAATCCAAATTTAAAAAAAAGATTGAAATTTTTAAAATTAAACTTGAATATTTAATACACATAAAAGAGAGCTCAAACTATCAAATGCTTTTCGAAGAATTCAAATCTGTTAATTAGGAGAGCCTAGGCAGTTGTTTTAACATTTGTCGAATTTTTGCGCTTCTAAACAATTAGAATAATTTTAGGAATTTTCGATGAATTTGTTTGTTTTTTTAATATATTGAAAGCATTCAGAATGACGCTTCCTTTGAGAAAAAAAAATGATGATTCGTTCATTAGTTTCGAAGTTATGATCGTTCATATTGACCGCCATTTAGTTTCAGTGTAAATGGCGGTCAACTTTGAACGATCATAACAACATAACGAAAATAATGAACGATTCATCATAATTTTTTTTTTTTTAAAGAAGCGTCTTTTTGAGTACTTTCAATATATATTAAAAAAAACAAATTCATCTAAAAAATTAATAAAGTTATTCTAATTGTTTATAAGCGCAAAAATTCTAAAAATGTTTAAACAACTGCCTAGGCTCTCCTAGGAGATTAAAATCCGTTAATTAGGTAATTAACGGATTTTATTTTTTCAAAAATCATTTGAAAGTTTGAGCTCTTCTATATGGGATTAAATTTTCAAGTATCTAAGGGCTTTATTTTCAATTTTACATAGTTTTGAAAATATGCATTTTCTTTTTCAAAATCTGGATTTCAAAATTATTGTGCAAAAACTGTCAGACCGATTTTGATAAAATATGGTGTGATGATTCAGCATACCATAAAGTTTTCTTGGGTCAAGTTTGAAGGTCCTAAGTATCCGAAAAAAAAAATCCCAAAAATCTCGATGTTTTACCACTTTTTTGTGATTTTTACTATTTTTGCAATAATAATAATTATTTTTTCGATTTGCATCCAATTTTATCATGTATAAAATTTAATTACAAAACTTTTTTTTCCTCTTCAATATTTGTCCGAAATGAATAGTTCCAGAGATATATGAACGAAAAGGAGAAAAAAAATAATTTCTTCTCGATGTTGCAACATATTGTTAAATAAAAAGTAAAGCCCACGGTTTATTTTATGCTCTTAGTGAAATGATTATTTCTAGTGATATTCTGGTCTCACTGATCCAAAAATGTAGGATACTATCCGATTCACCCAACCTAAAACAGATACCGCCTGGTCTATAAAGCGAACCTTTTAAATGGTATAATAACTTTAAAGTTTCCCTTCTAATCAAGAAAAAAAATCTTTCCTTGTCTTTGCTTCTAATAATAATTATTTATAACTTTCCCCTAAATTAATTGCTGTCTCGTATATCTACGGTCCTATCTCAGAATTATCTCAAAATTAAAATTATCTTTAATTAATTATCTTAAATATATAATCTTAATAATTAATAAGGACATTGGTACTGAAGAGGGCCAGCAGCCCGAAACTGTCAGTCTACCAATATCACTCTGTACGATGATTAGAAAATAGATTGATATTGTCTTCAACTTGCTACCATTCAAAGTCTCCAGATTAGGAGAGGTATGAGTAGTTGTCTACATCTAAAAATAGATGGCGCACAAGTCTACATCAATCTAATGGCTATATTCCTTTTGCGAGTAAAGTCTAAAAACGTTTTCTTAATCAGCGTGCAGAGTTGACTCTTGGTACTGAAGAGGGCCAGCAGCCCGAAACTGTCAGTCTACCAATATCACTCTGTACGATGATTAGAAAATAGATTGATGGAATAATAAACTTAATAATTAAGTTGTAATATTATTTATTTATTTATTTAGTTTATAGTCGTTCTCGCACCTAATTTTAGGTATTTTAAACGATAATGGACTGATGTAACTATAACGAATTTTGAATAGATAATCTTCACTATAAGGAGCTACTCTTTTCTATTGTAAAAAAAATCTCCAAACATTTTCAACACATAAATTTTGACACCATCATTTAATAAATTATGTGATAAATGTATGTTTTTACCTATAATATGCACACAAGCCCGGCTTATGTATTTGCAGGTAAATTTTATGCAAATTTAATTATCTACTAATAAATATTATTATTATTAATTTAAGTGATAAAGGCAGAGCTGCTGAAGCTTCGCCCCAATCATACCTCACAGGATCACTGAAACTTAACCTATAGCCTGGTCTACGAGCCCCAGATTTTGTCCTTGACCGCAGATAGTACTTCTTGTCTGTGGGTGAGTGTTGGAGAGACATGTCTACAATCCCTCTGCAAGGAACTGGTTGACTTGCAAGAATTCTCAGAGGAATATCTTGGCCCACGCTTAAGCGGCAGTTAAAACAAAAACGGAAAATTTATTTGAATTAGGAGCCAGTCGGTCTTGATGAGACTCTTTCGGGTTGTGGATTTTTAACTCAAAGAAGTGTTTTGAGAAGAATGAACTTAATTACACAACAGGTGTTGGGTTTTCCAATCACAATCTAAAACATTGTGAAATTATATAAGTACCAAGTTTCAAGTAAAGTAAATATTTTAACATACCTGTGCACCAGATTTATAATATGTTCATCAAAATATTAGAAATAATCACAGGCTGCATGTGCTTTGGAAGTTTCAAGTTTCTAGCTATTCCAGAAGTGTCTATGGTAATTTTTACCCATTTGTGGGGGTTTGAGGTCAAATTTCCGATTTATCCCGGGTGCGTGGGGGGATGCTTTAGGTACATCCCAAATTTAAAAATTCTAGCTATTCTGGAAGTGAGTCTTCAAAAATTGGCGAACAATGATAGGGTAGTTTTTGAACAGTCCCTAAGGGATTTCATTAAATTGGTTTACCTTAAATGTCAAAATAAAATTTTTGGTTTAAAACGTCAAATTTCCTTTCATATCCCAATTGCGCATCTTTAATTGAATTGAAAAAAAGCTTATTAAATGGAAAATGTTTTTACGTATGTAAGGAGAAAAAAATTTTTTGAAAATTTGGCAGAAGAAAAATAGAAACTATTTTCAATAAAAAAAGAAGTGACAACCGCTTAAACTAAAAATCGTAAGAAATATTTTTAATTGTGCTGTTCTAGAAGTCTAAACCGAATTTCGTAAAAACATATTCATAAAATTTCGTGTATTTTTTTACTAAATCACCCTTCGAAAATGTGATATAGGAAAATTTTTAAAAACGGATTTGTAATCACCAGAAAAAATGGTTTTAAATAGACCATGTCTCGTCAAATGTATACAAAATTGAATTTATTTTATTTTATAACATAACCCAAATGATTTTTTGGTATATATTTGTTATGTTATTTACGTGTTCCAAATTTTAAGTTGAAAACTAAAGCCATAGAAAAGTTAAAAGGAGCCGGATTTTTGACACGCATGGTATAATTGAACCTTACATACCTTAACACCATTGACATAGGGTAAATCAGGACTGCGCATTGACCTTCTGCGCATCCAAATTTCTGGTTTCACCCACATGTTTATACACTCTATATTGGCCATTAGAAAGAGATTAACTTGGAAGACACAGCGTAAATTCTCGCAGCTATTTTGACTCACTAATAATTGTGTAATAAAATGTATGCTTCTAGTCCATTTAACAAGATGGCTCACTTCCTGTTTGTGTCCGTTATCACGTTTTCAATAAAAAACTGTTCCAATCGGTTAATATGAATATACCAATCACTAATTTTAGGATCAAATTCAACTTGGATGCCGATTTGGGCTACCGAGGTGGCAACTGTCCCGACCGGAGTTACTGCTGGGGTACTTGTATTCTGCATTTTGGTTACTTAAACGTGCACTTGTCCGTAACTTTTTTTTTCGAATTTTCCGCACAAAAAATTAACTCACGGGTTCTTTTATTAATTTTTGTCGCCAATTGCAGTATTTGCTGCTTTAGACTGAAATTAGTTATTGGGTCTACGAAAACACATTAAATATTCATTAATTATATATATTGATGTTAGGTTTCACTTAATACAAAAGGGTTTTTAAAAAATATTTTTTAAATATTTACAAAAGAATTGTAAATGTCCCGCAATTTTAATATGTTAGTTTTTAAGTTTTAAAGTGTATGTAATCGTCCCTTTGCTCTAAATGTACTTTCCAACAACTATTTATCCTCTGCTGCACCCTGTAAGGCACTGACAAGTAAGTAATTTAATAAAATTTAACATAACCTAATTTCAAGGGCCCCAAAATCTGTTCAAATCTAACTGACCCCCCCTTTACTTACTTTCAGTGCCAGCCCTGAAGATGGACTAACACTCCGAAAGCGCTAGGCAGAAATCTATATGTTTTTCAATAAAAAACTATACCGAAATACAAAAATTCTCGTTTATTCTTATATACGGTATACAAAGTCAAAAAATCTTTCTTAATCTATAATAATTTAAGCCATGGATTTATTTGGGTTGTTAATTTCTATCATTTTGTTTTCTTCAATCGCTGGATCAGAAAGTCCTCTAAGACTCGGACGTCTTCTAATGTATCTCGTAAAAATGGATCTCCTAGGCTCTGGAACTCTAGGTGGAAAATGATTGTCGTCAGGTGGTGGATTTCTATTAACGATAATTTTACTTCCCTTTCTGTTTAATTTACATTTATAGAATATAATGAAGATTGTTAGTACAATTATAATTGTAATTGTAAAATATGTGAACCAAGACCAATTTTTCTTAATGAAAGGTTCATAATTAATTTTATCTAATTCTTCACTATATTTGTTTAATTTGTGTTCGGCTGTGTTTAGTTCGTCAAGATTTTATTTGTTAATTTTCAGCGGTGTGAGTTTTGGAAGATTTGTGGCATCTGGTAGTCCTTCACAATATTCGAAGGGGATGTTTGGAGTTTTAGTATGACTGAGAAATTTGAAGTTTTTTCGTATGATGATAATATCCTTGTTGCACCAACATGACCGGAGCATGAGGGTTGTAGTCTCAAAACTGAATTTTGAATTATAAAAATTGATTTTGTGGGTTTATTTAGACAAGTAACTGTAAGTGAAACTTTGTAGGAGATAACAACGAACCAGTTGTTTGGTTCTAACGGTTGGACGTTGTAGTCTTCGATATTAAAAGTGTTGATATGACAAGTTTGTGGTAGTTTTATAGGGTGATTTAAAATTTGTGTTTCGCATGGAGCAGTAGCGTCGATTGGATATGTGACCAGGTTGTAACAGATTTTAATTCTGTTTCCCGTTGCTGGTAGGCCTCTGCATTTGTCCATGTTGGGAACTTGTGTATAAAATACATTGTCTTCGGATACAGCTATATAGTTTGAGGAGGTTTAGATTGTGTAAAATAAATTTGTTCTAGGGTCGAGGGTAGGTAGGGAATATAAATGGAGAAGGGTATAATAATCACGTTCAACTAACGGGATTGTTAAAATAAAAATTAATTTGTTATCTGTTTAATAAGCTTCAAGTTTGATTATATCGAGATAGTTCGCAATATTATGAAAGGCGGGTTGCAGGGGTAGCACACTTTTTTCAGTGGCTTCTGATGTTTTCGAGAGTTGATCTAGTAAGTCTAGAGGTTGAATAATTGAGGGATGAAGTACTTGTAGTCTAGCAAATGTAATACTTTTCAAAATATCGTCTAATTCGTGTTTAATCAGCATGAAGGATTCTATTAACTGCTCACATACATTAAATATTTTTAATTTAGATTCGAAATAGTTTTGATTATCGGTAATATTATATAAAGCCTTTTCTTTTACCTTAATATAATTATTAAAAGTTTCTTCGTCAACCTGTAACTTTTGAATTGTGTAATTAAAATGTTTAATGGTTCGTGTCGTTACTAATATTTGGTTTTTCATTAAATTTTGTAATTCGTGTTCGTCTCTTTCTAATTTTTCGTAATATTCGCCATCACTGGCCTCAAGGTTTCCAGTGATGCTTTTCCAAAGGGAACCTATACCATTTAAAATGCCTCTTTTAACTCTATCGTAGGAGGTAGTGTCTCCCCGTATTTCCATGAATTTATTTCTAATAGTTTCTGAAATTCTATCTAATATGTGCGTATGTGATCGAACGTCAGTAGCGAAATATAATAGTCGGGGGTTATTGTTTAAATTTAATAAATCATTTACATGTTTAAGGATAATTTAGTTGTTTTCAAAGGTACTTCGTAAGAGAGAGATGTCTTTGTAAACCAGTAATTTCCATTGATCATTTTAAATTTTTATTGAGCCTAGAGTATTGTTTAATGGTGTAATTGTGAAGGGTTTCTGGGATCTGCATATTTGAAGGATTATTACAGCTGTCCAGAGGGACCTGCAACAATTTCATCAATTTCAGATTCATTGTCAGATTCGGGTTCCCGTGGGGTATAAGGTTTTAACTTGTCGAAATTTACCTTAGTTCTATTACTATTATTGCTAATAATTGCTGAGTTTGTAAAAACTTCTTCGATTTTATACGGGCCTAGATATTTTGGTTTTAATTTATGCCCGATCTGTGATTCTTTTAGCCAGACTTGTTGTCCGACGGTAAAAGTATGGGGCTTAGGATTTACATGTTTATCGAAACGTTCTTTTGCTTTCTCTTTTGACCTTTGAATTTTGGCCCGAGCAAGCTCATAATTGTGGGATATTTTGTTATTCAAATCGCGTATATATTTGCTTACTAATTCGGTTTGGTTGTAGAGTTTCTCTGCAGGTCTGGATGCGGTATTGCCAAATACTAGTTCATGAGGGGTAAAACCAGTAGTTGAGCATAAGCTATTGTTATGAGCAACCATGGCATAAGGTAAAATTTCAAAAGGGTTTTCATCCGGAAATACGAGGCTTTGAGCTCTAAGTATTTCCGAAAGGGTTGAATAGAGCCTTTCAACCGAGCCATTTGACTGGGGGTGTGCGACTGAACTAAATGTTATCTCAAAGTCGTATAGTTTGGCTAGGTCATACATGATCTGATTATCAAATTCGCTTCCGTGATCAGTGTGTATTCTTAGGGGTGTTCCGTAATGTTGAAAAAATACCATAAGAGCTCGAATAACCTCCTTTGCAGACTTATTCTTTAGGGGGTAAGCTTGTGTGAACTTGGATAGTTCATCTCTAATCGTTAGGAAGTGCCGTTTTTCCGGTATTGTAAACAGGTCTATATTAATGCGTTCAAATGGAGTGTTAGGGGTTTCGGTTACTACGAGGGGTCTTTCCATGTTTTGTCTATTTATTTTTATTTGTGCACATATTTCGCAGGATTTAATATAACTTTCTACTTCCTTTTGAAGGTTAGGCCAATTGTATTTTAGTCTAATTCTACGATACGTTTCGTTTATACAGCGATGTAGGTTGTTTTTTCCGTCATGGTATTGCGATATAATAATAGGACGTTGGTCGAGATCTGGTTCAATGACTATATTCCGGCAAATTACAAAATTTATGTCTATGTCAGCGAATATAAAGCTTAAGAGTTCGGGGAGTTTTAGATCAGGTACGTCTTCAATATAGTAAGTTTCGTTTGGTATAAACTTTTTTTTGTCGATATGAAAGAGAACAAACGTATGTGTTGCTCTTATGGTTGTCCTTAAAGGGAGTGGGATAATGTAATATTTTCTGTTGGGAACCGATGCACTAGTAGTTATGTTAATGTGTTGGACAGAAAATTCTGTTTCGTCATCTATAAAGTCTTCTAAAATGATTTCGTGTAGGGTTTCTAATCCCTGTTGTTTGAAAAATTCCACGATATTTTTATGTTTTTTATCTAAAAGTTTTTCGTTAGAATATGTGACTTTAGAGTGATTGATGATTGATTTTTCCTGGTAGGCTTTGTAAAAATTTTATATTCTTTGCTAATTGTTTCTGGGGCTATCTCTGTTTCGTCAGTCTCGTCATCAGTATAAAATATTCTAAAGGTATTTAGGGGTGCAATTTCTGTCGTTAAGTTAGTAGTAAGGTAGATCTGAAAGTTAAAATTTGAATCTAGGAATATTACTTTTAAAATTTTGTTTACTATTTTCCAGTTTAGTTTGTCCAAACCACATCCAATTTTTGGCATTGCCAAATTAAAATCCTTATTTTCCTCGCAAATTAACTTTAAGTTCTGTAGGATTCTTATGAAAGCTTTATATGTAGGTTTTTGAAAATATTTGTCCTTAGTTACTAGACAATAAATAGTGCGGGTACCGGTTTTTAATTGTGCTACCTCGCCTACGGCTTTTTCCTGAGATATTAGCTTTTCTATATTATTAAATCGGTTCTTAAATTCAAATGCAATGCCCTTATTCATTACCATGTCCCTTGAGACACAATGAACAAGAGAGAACTTTTTTGGTCAGTTGAACAGATCATCAAAAACTACTTCCACGTTTTATTTATTATATCCGGGGAGAACATTACTTCAAATATATCTAGACTACTATCGAGGGGTTGGCTAGATTGATAAGAATGAATTCTACTAAGAGCATCTGCGTTAAGGTTTGTTTCTCCCGGTTTACATATTATTTCATAATCGTATTCTTTGAGTTTAAGCCGCCATCGAACAAGGTGACTTCCTGGATCATTTATTGAAAAAAGCCAGGTAAGCGGTTTGTGATCTGTAACAAGTTTAAATTTCCTGCCAAAAAGGTAGGGTCTAAAATATTTCACGGCCCATATTATTGCCAACAGTTCGCGTTCTATGACTGAATAATTAACTTCCGCAGTGTTTAATGTTCTTGATGGGTAGGCAACGGGTAAATCTTTGCCCAAAGGCCCTTGTGAAATCAGAGCGCCAGTTGCGTAGGCACTTGCGTCTGTGGTTACTATAAATTCGTCCGTGAAATCGGGATACCTTAATATAGGGGTCGTAGTTAAAAGTTTTTTGCATTTTTCGAAAGATTCTATACAATCACTGTCAAAGTTAAAGGCAATATCTTTTTTCAGAAGTAATGTGAGGGGTTTAATAATTTTTGCAAAATTAGGTATAAATCTTCGATAATAACCGGCAAGACCTAAGAAACTTTTTATATCTTTTTGACACTTGGGTTGTGCTATTTATTGGATGCATTCAATTTTTTGGGGGTTTGATTTGACTCCGTTTTCTGTAATTATATGACCTAAATAGGCCACATCTTTTCTAAGAAATTCGCATTTAGTGGGTTGAATTTTGAGATTGTATTTGCGTAATCGAGTGAAAATTTCGTCGAGCCTTTCTATGTGCTCTTGTAGATTTGCCCAGAAAACGATTATATCATCCATATAGATTAAACACCTTTCGTTTTGAATACCAAACATTATCTTGTCCATAACGCGTTGAAAAGTAAGGGGTGCGTTTTTTAATCCGAACGGCATTCGTCTGAATTCGTAATGTCCGTTATTTACAGAGAACGCTGTTTTAGCTATATCTTCAGGGTTAATTTCTATTTGGTGATACCCGTTTACTAAATCCATGATTGTAAAGTAATGCGATTTTCCTAATTGATCAAGGAGGTCGGTAATGTTTGGGAGGGGATACCTATCTCCTACCGTAACATAATTTAATTTGCTGTAATCGATGACTATTCGCCATCTTTGTTTACCGGTTGCATCTAATTTCTTTGGTTCGACCCAAACAGGGCTGGACCATGGTGATATGGAGGGTTGAATTATATTTTGGTCAAGCATGTCTTTGATTTGTCTTTTAATTTCTTCCTTATGAACATGGAGGTAACGGTATGATTTAGTGAAAATGGGTCCCGCGTCTCCCGTATTGATATCGTGCTTAATTTTATTTGTGAATGTCAGCTTGTCTCCATCTAGGTAAAAGATATCCGAGTATTTCATACATAAATTTGTTACAAGTTCCGATTCTTCAAAATTTAGGTGTTCTAATCTTAAAACGTCTCGGATTTTATTATTTCGAGAATGATCGTCACTTGTGTCGTCTGTTTGAATAATTTCGTTAATTTTTTCATAATGGTTAATTGTGGCCACGTTCAATGGTTCTAATTTTAGTACGGGTAAATCGCATGATTTTAAAATTGAATTTGCGTTAGTTCTCCATTATTATCTATATGTACGATAGAGTATGCAATTTTTATACAATCGAAAGAAATAGAATGACAAATAGCGTCAGTGTTACGCAGGTTACATTTTAGTTTAAATACTTTCTTGGTATCAGATTTTATTTTATTATTAAACTTAATTGGATATGATTGTTTACTTTCCTTTATATTATAATCGATTGATTGACTAATGTTAGGAAAACATGATTGACCAGCAGAAGATCCGCTAGCAATAGAAGGTTTATTAACGGCACACCCGTTAACAACATTTTCATCGGGAGATTTGATAATATTTTCTTGGACAGCTTGATTGACGGACAGCCCGTTATCAACAGTATTTTTTTAATTATTATTACTTATATCTATAGAATTAATGTCGCTTAATTTAAACATTGGAAGGGATTTAAAGTTCGTATGTAGGGTCCTGTTTTTAAAATCTGTCATGCAGCCATAGTGTTCTAAAAAATCTACACCGAGTATTCCGTCGAATTTGATATCGATTTCAACGACACACACTTTGTGCGGGTCTTGTGATCTAAATGGTACCCAAGTTGAGTTTTCAGTTAAAATAGGTTGATTTGATATACCTTGAATAATGATATTATCTTTTGTTAAATTAAAATTTGTTAGGGTATGTGGACGTATAATTAAAATGGCCGCCCCAGAATCTATAAGTAGTTTGAATTGATTTTGTGAATCGTTTATATAAAATAGGTTATTGGATTTAGTTGCGTACCCCTTCAAAACATTTATATATTCATATGTTGGAAATCCTGTACCGGAAAATCCTGAATTTCTGGGCTTGCTTGAGTATGCTGAACCAGGTCGCTAGACTCCTGGTTCATTTGCGAGTTTAAATGGAACGTTCTGTTAGAATTTGAGAGGCCCCGGGTTCGATCCCCGGTATCTCCACAAGAGGAGTAGTTATTTTGTGTTGGATTCCGGTATGAGCTAGTTGAGGTTTGATTATTTTGCTGATTAAAATTATTTGAGTTAGCGTTAGCATTCTGTAGTCTGAAACAATCATTTATAGAATGCCCTGGGCGTTTACAGTAATTGCACGTAATCGTAGCTTGGTTCCGTTGTTGATCGTTTGAGGGTGGATAGCGGTTAAATGGATATCTACCGGTATTATTATTATTATTTGTATTTTGAAAATTTTGTCGAAAATTTGTATTTGGAATAGCTGGTCTCTGTCTGTTTAATTGTCTAGGATAAGTTCGTTGATTTTCAAGGTATGAAAGTTGCTGTTCGCGGCTAATGCGAGCAGACGCTTCCAGGATTGTTTGGGGGTTTGACGCCCGTACGGTACTACTAATTTTTAGATCTAATCCCGTTAGGAGAGTGTCCAAACACATAGAATCGATAATAATGTTTTGTGCGTATTTTTGATCGGGGCTCAGATTCTGTCTATTTATGGCAGCGTATAATTTTATGAGTTATGACTTTGGATACGATTGGTAAATAGTAACGGTGATTATTATTATTATTTCCTTGTTTCATTAGTTGGAGAACGTGCATTAATCCTGAAAGGTCCCTAGTATCCCCAAAATCGGTTAATAGTAGATCCTTTATACTTCCCCAAGTAATTAAATGTCAGTCCAAACCAGTTGTGATGCCCGTCCACGTAATTTATTTTTGATGTGCGCGGTTAACAGAAACCTCTGCTGACCTACAGCGATTAGGTGCGCCGTATCACACGCATTAATAAAAGAATTTAATAGTACTTGGTCCCCGTCATATTCAGGAATTAAGGCGAACAACTCCGCTAACTTGTATTTCTCGATTATTACATGCTCCTCTTTAATGCGAGGTTGCGTATTTTCGGCAGGAGGTTGTTCATCAACATGGGATTGGTCGGTTTCAACGGGGGGTCTCTGGTCTAGGTCAGTCATATTGAGGTACTTAGTTTCTAAATGAAGGTAATTAAACAATAAAATAGTGGGACGTAAAGGAATATTTAAGGATACAAAGTATATAAAAATAACAAAAGACAAGAATATCACTTACATAAGTTAATGTGTTGCCTTCATCAGTTTGGTTCGAAGCACTTAAGTTCGTTTCACTTTTTAAGAATATGAATTCACACGTTGGTTACTTAGTTCGCCAACGTAAAGTGAATCCTACCGACTGCGCCAATGTTCGGTTTCACTTAACAGAAAAGGGTTTTTAAAAAATATTTATTTAACTTAAACACAAAAGAATTGTAAAAATAACGCGTTACATTGAATGATTGAAAAATAATAAATGATCTAAGTTTAACTTATATACTAAAATATCTGCTGAAGTTGCAGTTCTCTGTGAGAACAGACTGTAAACAGTTCTCGGTAACGGACTGCCCACCAGTATCGCTAGACATGTGTCAGCAGTTTTAGTCACGTACCGCACGTTCAACAGATAAGGCGAGATATAACATTGATATAACTTGTACATCGATTGATTGAATACTACTTAAGCTAATTTTATCCCTACCTATAGTGCGGAACTCCTGACGGAGTGCGCAGCAGGCTTGCACACTGCAGTACGTAATTTTTAAATCTTAAAACCGTTAAAATTAGTAATACCTAGGGACTTTTTGCTATGGTTGGTAATATTTCCAATCACAATTCGGCAATTTAAATTTTACGCAAATGGCCTATTACACTAGGCAACAAATCGCAACTTTTTTTTGCCCCGATCGGAAAGTAAATTTTTCTTACTAATTCGAGTGCGTAGAATCCGAATCTGACCTTAGAAAAATTCCAGCACCTAAAATTTTTGAGATATAAGTTCAGGTAATAATGACGTTTTTTTTCAAAATCTTAAAAAAAAGAGTAGAATTTTGAAAATTTTAGTGTATATTAAAAAAAATACGAGGAATTCAAAAATCTATATGTCAAGAACCTACTGTCAGAGTAAGTACGCGAAAAAAAAAATAAAAAGGTTAAAATGAAAGTGCAGAGTTTACTTAATTGCTCATTTGTGGCAAAACTATCAATTTTTTTAAAAAACTTTATAGAACTTAATTTGTAGATTATAAAACTCTCTACAAAAATATTTATACAAATATTTTTTTATTTTGCTTAGTTTGTTCCTAAAAAGTAAATAAATGAAAAAGATATAAAATTAAAGTACACAGTGTAAACTTTTTTCCCGAGCCCAAAAAGTATATTTTTCTTATCAATTTAAAGGCGCAGAATCCAAATATGACCTTAAAAAAAATTGAGCACGTCTTATTTTTTAAATTTTAGTACATGCAATTATGCCAATTTAAAAATAATTTATAAAACAAAATATTGTGTTTTTTTTTTGTTTTTTTAATGGTTCTACATCATAAAAATGTTACTTTATTACATAAGAACCATAATACGTAACATTTTTTTAGTTCATTTTTGACCCCCTAGTAATGATTTTTGACAATTTTTAGCATGAGTACGTGGCGATAAGCTTGTCCCCTTATGCACCCTTCTTCTTACCCTCCACCCCTACTTAGTTTTGTCACATTATCCATTTTTTTTAATATTTTTTTTTCATAATATCCCTATTTATTCTACCTATGAATTTAAAATTTCTATGTTTTAAGTTGGGTATTTTTAACTAATATTGAGTCGCCGAATCCAAATTTGTCCTTGGAATATTTTTGTCTCCCATGATTTTAGAACAAAAGAGGGATAAAATAATGATTTTTTAACATTTTTATCTTATTTTTCTCAGAAAACTTAGGTAATAGAAATATTCTGAGGCCAGATTTAGTTTCAGCGACCCAAAATTAGTTAAAAAACATAAAAGTCCAATCGGGGCAAGAAACCGCGTTGCCTAGTGTTATCAGTAGAAAAGGCCAAAAACACATATTGGCATTGGAAATTTTGAGGAATATTATTGCGCAAAAACTTTTTAAGTAAGACACAAAATGGAGGTCACCCATGGCCATGTTAGTTACTCGCGCAGATTGAAGCCATATCCTGATTTACTTTTACTCTACGTCATTGGTTAACACACACATACATACTTACAAGCAATAGAGCTATAGGCATTATTCCAAACTTCATTGAGAAAAGTATAAAATCAATTATCATGATCTTGCTTGTAGCTTTATTCAGATTAAATAGAAACCTAAAAATTATTTTTTTTACAATTCAGCCACAATGTGTGTACCCACAAATACTAAATGCATTTACGTCACTTTCTAGCGTTTTCTCGCCTCGGTACGGTTACAGCAGTGAAAAAAGACACAACATGTGACGCAGATGCCTTTAGTAGCCGTAAAGAGAGAGATATATATATATATATATATATATATATATATATATATATATATATATATATATATTTATTTAGAGGTCAAGCAATATAGCTATAGGCATTATTCCAAACTTCATTGAGAAAAGTATAAAATCAAATATCATGATCTTGTTTGTAGCTTTATTCAGATTAAATAGAAACCTAAAAATTTTTTTTTACAATTCAGCCACAATGTGTGTACCCACAAATACTAAATGCATTTACGTCACTTTCTAGCGTTTTCTCGCCTCGGTACGGTTACAGCAGTGAATAAAGACACAACATGTGACGCAGATGCCTTTAGTAGTAGTTATGATACTTTAAATTTATATTTGAATCAGTTTCATCGGCTCATTGATGATAATAATAATAATAATAATAATAAGTTGTTTATACGCATTTTAAATACGCGAGTACTCCATGCGGCTGACCCAGTATTCCAGTCCATAAATGAGCAACGAGGGTCTAAGAGAGGTGTCGCTGGCTGTAAGGAAAACCTGCTGATAGACAAGTGTATCACGCAGGACTCCATACAGTATAAGCGGAATCTCTCAATGGCCTGGGTCGACTACCGCAAGGCATTCGACACAACACCACATGAGCTAATCATTTTCTTGCTCAGATGCCTTGGGGTACCAGACCCTATAGTTAGATGCATAGAACAACTCTTGCCACTCTGGAAGACACGCTTTACCATATCTAGCGGTAATGGCAAAGTCAAGACAGGGTTGGTGAGACTCAGAAGAGGTGTGTTCCAAGGAGACTCCCTCAGTGCTCTTCTGTTTTGTATCTCACTACTCCCCTTATACGTTGCTCTCAGGAATACTCGTGGTTATAGCTGCGGCACACCCGGTAAAAGGAGGCATAAGGTCACCCATTTATTTTATATGCATGACCTAAAACTTTATGCTTCCGGAGAAAAAGATCTCAACCAACTCCTAATGGTGGTGCAGGAGTACACGCGCGCTATCGGCATGGAATTTGGCAGCATCCTACATCATTTGGATGCCGGAGAGACGTACACCTACCTGGGTGTCGAACAACGACAAACCCAGGAAGTAAGAACTGTTAAAGATGCTCTCCGCAGCAAGTACAGACATCGGCTCAGACAAATCTGGTCATCAGAATTGTCTGGAATAAATAAGGCGTCTGCCACAAATATGCTTGCTGTTCCGATCCTAATTTATTCCTCGGGGTTATTAAATGGACAGTAAATGAGCTGCGTCAACTCGACGTAAGTACTCGCAAGCTTATGCACCTCTATAGAAGCTTGCATCCAAGATCGTCCGTTCCACGACTGTACCTCCCACGAAATCGAGGTGGTCGTGGACTCTTATGTTTGGAGTATCTCCACAATAGAGAGGTTTTGAGTACAGCCTGTAAAGTCATTAGGAGCAGAGATCCCCTGCTACGCATGGTCCATGACCATGAAGAAGCAGGAGCTGGAGCCTTTTATTTAGGGCGGCAATGAGAGCAGCCGATGAACTTGGTCTTATTTTCGACATTGAAATGGAAACCCAAAACTCTGTGAGTTGGGTCCCGTTCAATTAAAAGCCCACATAAAAACTGCCGAGCATTCAATGATTATGCAGACTCATATGGATAAGCCAATGCATGGAATCTTCTTTAAAACCATAGAAGACCTTGGCTTATCCAAAAAATTGACTTTCGCTTTCCTAAAGTCAAGTGGTCTAAAGTCGGAGACCGAGGGATTCATTCTTGCTTGTCAAGATGGCGTTTTTAATACATTGGTTTACCTAAGCCGCGTTATGGGTATACAGGTACCTGATATCAACTGCAGGGCCCGTCGGAAAGAGCCAGAGACCATCATGCATTTGTTATCTGCATGTTCAACATATGCGGTCTCGGCTTATATCCGTAGACATAACGCGGCCTTACGAGTGCTGTATTTCTTTCTCATGCACTCGTATGGGTTAGACGAAACGCCAGTGCCGCCCTATGCTCCAGCTGATATTGAGTCCGTGGTGGAGAATGATAGTTGTCGCATTTATTGAAACTATTTATTCCCCACGCTAAGGCAAATACGTGCCAATAAGCCAGATCTTGTTCTCCTCGATCATAAATCCAAATCAATGTTCGTTATCGAATTTTCGGCTCCAGCCGAGAAGAACATTGTTTTGAAGGAGGAGAACAAACGGACAAGATATCAGGATCTATTGTTTCAGTACAACAGACTGTATCCAGGCCACTCTATAAAACTGGTGGTGCTAATTATTGGGTTCCTCGGTGGTACAAACGGTAGCTTTGTCTCTGCCTTGAAGACTATACCGGCATGTCGCGATTCGGCTGAATTTTTAGCCGGTCGCATGCAGAAAGCAGTTATCCTTGGGTCCCTAAATCTGCTCAGAGCACATGGAAATTGATCCCAGTAGAGGCTTACTCCATGGACGTGGAGAGCAGCTATTGGTCTTTCCCAGCTCGTCGACTAATAATAATAATAATAATAATAAAAATTTGGGTTACCAAATGGATTAGCAACCCTTTAAAAAAAAACGCTCATATTACAAACTTGTTACTTTTTGAGACAATTTCTATTGTAAACAGACTTAGATGAAGTGAATTCTTCTTTAAGTTTGGTAATCGCTGATTATATGTACTTTATTACACTTATATTGTACACATACTTGAGAAAATTAATTAAATTATATAATAATAATAAAAATAAAAAATAATAATAAAAACTTTTTGGACCCCAATATACAATAATAAAGAAACACACAATAAAAAAGCGCCGTAGATTAATAACATATCATTAAATATTGAACATAATATGGAATATGAAAATATTTCCGAAGCGGAAATTAAATTTGTCCTGTCTAAATCAGCAAACTGGAAATCTGCTGGTCCAGATAAATTACAAAACTTTTGGTTTAAAATACTTTAATCGATACATTTTTATTTGGCTAAATATTTTTCTGAAATAATTTCAACACCAAAAAAACTGCCCCCTTTTTTACTATTGCTATAACATATTTGATTCCTAAAGTCAAAAA
>OY294050.1:41863248-42020392 GCA_958510825.1 Brachypterus glaber | reverse complement strand
ACATCGTATATATTTTTTTATTTTATTTCTCTTTCCTCCTGTCCTTTTTATTTTGTTTTACGAACTTTTTCCTTTACCTAAAAACAATGTCTGACCCAGAACCAACCGTAACAAAACAAGAAGGCTCCTCAGCGAGTCAACAATTGTTGGAACCCTATAAACTTGCAGAAATTTTCGCTCTAATCCTTGAGTACGATGGGGCTCAACTCGTTCTCACCGCGTGCTAAACAGCTCAACAAATCGCTGTTGGTCAACAGCAATTTTTAATTATGATTCACATAAAAAACAAATAGTAGAAGTTTAGGAACGTGGGCTTCGATCAAAGATCTTCTTCTCGCCCATTTTGGAAACACAAGAGATCTTTCGGGTCTTATTCACGACCTCCAATTGGTTAGGCAAGGCGTTAATGAATCCGCCCTTAGTTACTAACAGAGTCCAAAATCACAATTCAAAATTGCATGCGGCAATAAACCGACAACAGCTTAATCCCGATCAAAAGTATGCCCAAACACTGATAATAGATTCTATGTGTCTAGACATGCTTCTGACAGGCTTAGATCTAAAAATAGGGAGTATAGTTCGGGCCTCCAACCCGGACTTCCTAATAGAAGCTGCCACCCGGATTAATCGAGAAGCTTAATGTACCTAGAAACTCAAAGACTTAACCCGGCTAAATCCAAAGTAGTAATAGTAATTTTAGACGCTACCCACCTAGGGAACCGCCCAGAGGCGGCCTCTCGACTCAAACATACCAAAATACCCCACAAAACCCTACGATAACTAGAAGCCAAAATTTTTCCCAAAATCCTTCATCGAATAGAAGCCAAATGACATGCAACTATTGCAAAAAACCAGGGCACCTAATAAACGATTGTTTTAAGATACAAAATGCTAACAATCCCAATCCCCAATATTTTAATAGGGCAACTAGTAGCTCTAACCAAGCCTCCAACTCTCGGACTTATCATTTAAACTCCGAAGAGAGTCAGGAATCTGGCAACCTGGCCCCGATAGAACCAAGTCCAGAAAACCTGAACAACCAATTCCAAACTATGGATATTAGTTAGTTATGCCACGAAATCCAATAGTTTATTTTATATTAACGATACTCAAAACAGATAAAAAAATTTAACAGATTCTATTATTTAATTTTTAATTTTTTAATGGTTTGTTTTTAACCTCGTACTACTTAATTAAGCATCCCCTAAGTCCAGGACTTGTGTGGGCTAGTAGTAGAGGGAACCACCAGCTTTAATTGACTTTTGAACCAATATATCTAGGGAGTACTCCTTCGCCAAATTTCAATTATTAATTAACTGAAAAAGGCAGGTTAAACAAAATGTAATGTAATGTTGATAGCGGATGGTTGGCTGATCAACCTAGTAATCAAAAAATATTGACAGGAATCAACCTGTCAATCATCTGTTAAATAAATCAGATCCTGTTTTAAATGTCGATAGCTGGTTGGCCCCTGATCAACCTAGTATATCAAAAAATATTAACGGAAATCGACCTGTCAATCCATGGTTAACTAATAAAAATAGTTTTAATCCAGACACTAATAGCGGAAAATTCCCCTACCCTATCAGGTTTAATAACCCCGAAAAACCTAAAACTTTTACCGAAATTTTTGTTGAAATAGACCCAAGAACTGAAGAAGTCTTCAAGCTTAAATGCAACCTGAAGGGTACCGATGCTATTCATATAGCAAATTCAATAGTTAGAATGGATAATAATGGAAAATTTCCGCGTCCCTCGAAGAACACATGAAACGTCTCAATGAAATCTTTTCCAGCTTAATTGAATATAACCTTAAAATATTTAATGATCAACCTAGTATATCAAAAAATATTAACGGAAATCGACCTGTCAATCCATCGTTAACTAATAAAAGTAGTTTTAATCCAGACACTAATAGCGGAAAATTCCCCTACCCTATCAGGTTTAATAACCCCGAAAAACCTAAAACTTTTACCGAAATTTTTGTTGAAATAGACCCAAGAACTGAAGAAGTCTTCAAGCTTAAATGCAACTTGAAGGGTACCGATGCTATTAATATAGCAAATTCAATAGTTAGAATGGATAATAATGGAGAATGTACGCATCCCTCGAAGAACACATGAAACGTCTCAATGAAATCTTTTCCACCTTAAAATTCAGCCTCACAAATGTGAGTTCCTAAATAAGGAAGTTGCCTACTTAGGCCATGTTATCACGGAACCTAACCCGAAAAAAACCGAGTGCATTCAAAAATTCCCACAGCCAAAAAACCAAAAAGACATAAAAAGCTTTTTAGGCTTGATTGACTACCGCCGTTTTGTACCTAACTTCGCAAAAATTGTAAAACCTCTTACTACCCTCCTTAAAAAGGATATTCCCTTTTTATTTAGGCAAGATTGTATTAAAACTTTTGAAAAATGTAAAATTCTTTTAACTACTGCCCCTATACTTCGCTGAAGAATACGTCTTTATTACGGACGCGAGCGCCTACGCGATTGTCGCCGTACTTTCGCAAGGTCCGCTTAATAAATACCTACCCAAAGCATACGCGTCCCGGACCCTGAATTTTTGCAGAAATAAACTATTCGGTCATAGAAAGAGAACTTCTAGTTATTGTCTGGGCCGAAAGTACTTTACGGCCCAGACAATTGCTAGAAGTTCTCTTTCTATGACCGAATAGTTTATTTCTGCATTATTCAGGGTCCGGGACGCGTATGCTTTGGGTAGGTCTTTATTAAGTGGAAGTTGCGAAAGACGGCGCCAATCGCGCTCGCGTCCGTGGTAAAGACGTATTCTTCGGTGAAGTCAGGGTAGCGAAGTATAGGGGCAGTAGAAGAATTTTACATTTTTTAAAAGATTCAATACAATCTTGGCTAAATAAAAAGGGAATATCCTTTTTAAGGAGGGTAGTAAGAGGTTTTACATTTTTTGCGAACTTAGGTACAAAACGGCGGTAGCCAATCAAGCCTAAAAAGCTTTTTATGTCTTTTTGGTTTTTTGGCTGTGGGAATTTTTGAATGCCCTCGGTTTTTTTTTCGGGTTAGGTTTTACTCCATGTTCCGTGATAACATGGCCTAAGTAGACAACTTCCTTACTTAGGAACTCACATTTGTGAGGCTGAATTTTAAGGTTTTATTCCCTTAAGCTGGAAAAGATTTCATTAAGACGTTCCATGTGTTCTTCGAGGGACGCGGAAAAGACTAAAATGTCGTCCATGTAGACAAGACATCTTTCGTTTTGTATGCCTAACATAATTTGGTCCATTACACGCTGGAATGTGCTTGGGGCGTTTTTAAGCTCAAAAGGCATTCTACAGAATTTGTAGTGTACGTTGTCTACAGAGAAAGCAGTTTTTGGCATATCAGGGGAGTTAATTTCGATTTGGTGAAATCCGGAGACGAGGTCCATAATAGTAAAGTAGGTAGAGTTTCCTAGTTTGTCGAGGAGATCGGCGATGTTGGGTAGTGGATATCTATCACCGATTGTTACTTCGTTTAATTTTCGGTAATCAACGACTAAGCGCCATTTTTCTTTACCGGTAGCGTCCGTTTTCTTTGGAACAATCCAGACGGGGCTGGACCAAGGGGATGCTGAAGGTCTAATGATATTTTGTTCGAGCACTTCTTTAACCTGGTTTTTGACTTCCTCTTTGTGAACATGAGGGTTTCTAGAAGATTTAGTAAAAATAGGTCTAGAGTCTCCGGTGTTAATTTCGTGTTTAACTTTATTTGTAAATGTTAATTTATCTCTTTCTAGGTAAAAGATGTCTGAATATTTTAGGCATAGATTAGTAATAAATTCTGCTTCTTCTGTATTTAAATGATCGAGTCTTAGAGTTTCTTAAATTTTTCGTTCGCGGTCAGGATTATTTATTGATTCGTAAAGATTTCTTTATAGAGATCGTGTTGGCTATAGTTGTGAGGAATTCTCCATTATTATCCATTCAAACGACACCGGGAGCCGTCTTGCCCGTTAGCGATTAAAATTGGAAAAATACGAGTACCAAATTATCTACAAACCCGGAAAAACTAATTTAAATGCCGACGCTCTTAGTAGAAATCACTCCTATCAATGTTTTGATACACTCGAAACCACCATAGATAATATCGACGTAATATTTTCCCCCGAAGTAACTAACGAGAATGTAAAAATCGTGTTCAAAAACCTATATAACTGTCCCTCAGAATATTCCCTAGCTCATTGTGTTTCCAAAGATATGGCCATGAAAAAAGGTATTGCTTTAGAATTTAGGAATCGGTTTAAAGGTATAGAGAAACTAAAATCCCAAGAAAAAGCCATTGGCGAAGTGGCTCAATTATTATATTTACTATCTTGTAACTAAGGAAAAATACTACCAAAAACCTACGTATAAAAGCTTTATCAGGGCTCTTCAAAACCCAAAATTATTTTGTAAACAAAATAAAGATATAAATCTCGCTATGCCTAAGATTGGGTGTGGGCTAGATCAGCTAAACTGGGCAGTAGTACTAAAGTTGATAAAACTAATTTTTTTGGACTCAGACATTAAAATTTTTATTTATATAAACACGAATTTAAGTTCGGAAGTTAATACGCTTAGAATATTTCATACTGACAACGGAGAACCCCTTTGAAGGAGCGTAGATCCTTTACGAGTCGCTCTGGGACATATATTTATAGGAACTTTTTTTTATTTTTTGGTAAGGAATAATACCCTAAAGTTACGTACCATACTTAGAAAACTCCCTGTATAAGTAAAAAAAGTTTTTTTTTTAATTTTTGGTATAAATAAAATAGTGTAGCTACTCAAATGAGTACAATGGCCGTAAAATTAAACTGAATAAAACAAAGGGTGGCCACTATTTTTCAGAAAAAAGAAGGGTATCGTTTTAAATAGGAGTTTTGGGCTAGATATGTTTTTGTTTAAAAAATTGCAAAATGATAAAAAGAAATGATAAAAACTGTGTTATTTTTTAATAAAGAAAAAAATGAAACAAAAATTAAAAACTCTGGAAAGTCCAAACCCAACAACATCGCATTATTCTTGCGCTAATCTAACGCAAATATCGATAAAGCTGCGGTATCTAAAGGAATAAAATTGGCCACCGAATCTAAACTAAGCGAATTTGTGCACCCAAATAATGCAAATTTTCCCCAAGATGGTGAATGGATCACAAAACACAGACGCAGGCCTCGCAAGGTATTAACTGGTGATAACAACGAATTTGAGGGCATTTTGACCGTTCCTAAGTCATTGGCTTTGCATGTCACACGACTAGAACCTAAAACAAATATTAAAATGTTTCAGGAACAACTACGAAAACATTTACCAGAAGCAGTTTGTGAAGGTCACAATTCTAAGCTTCCAGAAATATATTCCTCAATAAAAGTCACAATTAATAAGGATAATCTGGAAAAGCCTGGGAACCCAAGATTTGGCACCGCGGAGCTCTTGTCTCCCGTTTTTTATCCAAAAGTTACCCAAAAATAAACCCAAACAGCAAAAACTAAACTACGATATTATTGTCTTAAACTCACAAGGCCTTAATCCTAGTAAAATTGATGAAATGAATATCTGTTATTCCTTAAAGAATGTTAAATTCATCTGTATCACAGAAACCTGGGCTACAGACAGCAATATTGATACACTACAGTTTCCTGGTTTTAACGTTTCTACCTGCTTTAACCTTTCTACCTGCTTTAACCGTAAAGTGCATTGCATTATTCTTGCGCTAATCTAACGCAAATATCGATAAAGCTGCGGTATCTAAAGGAATAAAATTGGCCACCGAATCTAAACTAAGCGAATTTGTGCACCCAAATAATGCAAATTTGCCCCAAGATGGTGAATGGATCACAAAACACAGACGCAGGCCTCGCAAGGTATTAACTGGTGATAACAACGAATTTGAGTGCATTTTGACCGTTCCTAAGTCATTGGCTTTGCATGTCACACGACTAGAACCTAAAACAAATATTAAAATGTTTCAGGAACAACTACGAAAACATTTACCAGAAGCAGTTTGTGAAGGTCACAATTATAAGCTTCCAGAAATATATTCCTCAATAAAAGTCACAATTAATAAGGATAATCTGGAAAAGCCTGGGAACCCAAGATTTGGCACCGCGGAGCTCTTGTCTCCGGTTTTTTATCCAAAAGTTACCCAAAAATAAACCCAAACAGCAAAAACTAAACTACGATATTATTGTCTTAAACTCACAAGGCCTTAATCCTAGTAAAATTGATGAAATGAATATCTGTTATTCCTTAAAGAATGTTAAATTCATCTGTATCACAGAAACCTGGGCTACAGACAGCAATATTGATACACTACAGTTTCCTGGTTTTAACCTTTCTACCTGCTTTAACCGTAAAGTGCATATTAGAGGTAGTTGTGCCATTTGGTCATCAACAAAATTCTCCGCAGTTCCGCTAAATCTGGACAAATACTGCATTGAGCTACATATTGAAATATGTGGAGTAAAATGGTTACTGAAAAAAAATCAATATATTACTGTACTAAACTGCTATCGTTCCACAGCTGGTGAGTTTGAAATTTTTTATAATAAATTAAATGAGCTACTGGACTCACTCTTTAATGTTAAACACCCAATTATTTTATCGGGGGACTTTAATTTTAAACAACTTACTGATCTTCAAAATAAGAAATTAACTATGCTACTTTCCTCATATAACCTAGCGCCTACCGTCACCGATTTTACAAGATACTCCTCAAAGGGTGGTTCCATTATCGATCAAATTTTTACAAATCTAGGTAATGGGGGTGGGTGTCAGGTTGTGGATAATACCTTTTCTGACCACAGAACATTATTATTTGAATCACAAATTAATTGCAGTTTTAACAACAGCAATGATGCAACAAAAGGCAGAATTTTCTCTCAACAAAATATAAATAATTTTTGTGAGAAACTGTTAGATGTGAGCTGGGGGGGGGGGTATACACAGTTAATGACACAGACAGTCAATTTGATATATTTACTAATTTATTTAAAACTTGTTTTGAGAGTGCTTTTCCTGTAGTAAATTTAAAATCCAGAAATAAAAATAGCAAATGGGTAAATAATAATGTAAAAACTTCCAGCTCTAAGCTCAAAGATTTATATTGTCTACAACGGAGTTTTCCCATTTTTAGAGAAGCATACAGCTCTGAAAAGAAAAGGCATGCTTCTTTAGTATTAAATACTAAAAGGGAACATTATCAGTCAAAAATATTCGAATCTGAGAATGTTTCCAAAGCTGCTTGGCAAGTTATAAATGAACATACTGGGAAAATTAAAAACCACAAAAATATTTCTTTAAATACTGGTTCGGGTATTATAAACGATCCTAAACTGATTGCTAACAACTTTAATCATTTCTTTAAAGAGACCCCTTTAAGTATCGTCAACAACATACCTAAAGAGTCTATCAGTAATAATCATTTCAAACATGTTTCTAATAGCATTTTTTTATCCCCCTTTACTGAGCCAGAAATAAAAAGTATTCTCAAAACCAAGTTAAAAAATAAAATGTCGGCTGGACCCGATGACATCCCAGTTGGTATTTTAAAAAAATGTGCTGAGTATATCTCAGCCCCGCTCACTCACATCATCAACTCTTCTTTCGAACAGGGACTCTACCCTACCAGCCTTAAAAGCAGTTTGGTGGTACCCATTTACAAGAAGGGCAGTGTTGATTCTGTTGAGAATTATAGACCAGTTGGCTTGGCACCGGCCCTTTCTAAAGTATTTGAATATTGCATGCTGGATAGGCTTGTTACATTTCTCCATATTAATCAAATTATTGACCATCATGTATGCTGATGATACGACCATCTTAGTATCATTTAAATCTGAGGATGATCTTGAACGGTACCTATCCATCCTGAGTCGTGACCTTTCCACCTGGTTCAACGCCAACTCATTATACTTAAATGTCTCAAAAACAACGTTTCTTCGTTTCCACACCCGGCAAAGAAGAGAGGTTGGATTGGTGAACATAAATATTAGTGGCACTAACTTGAGCCAGTCGGGTACGGTACCTTTCCTAGGTATAACCATGGACGACACCTTAACCTGGAATAATCACTGTGAGAAATTAATCAAACAGCTTAACTCTGCCTGTTTTCAAATTAGATCTCTTAAGAGAATCCTTAACACACAACAACTAATAATGTTCTATCATTCGCATATACAGTCAAGGTTATCCTACGGCATTCTTCTTTGGGGCCTCTCCTCTAATTTGGAAGACATTTTTATTGTCCAAAAAAGAATTCTGAGGTGCATTGCAGGTGTGGTCCACAACCATCCATGCACAGAGTTATTTAGGACATACAAAATTTTGACCCTCCCAAGTTTACTTATACTAGAACTTCTTGTTTATATGTATAACAATAAAAAGGTTTACGCCAATAATTCGTTGGTTCATAACCATTATACAAAATCTTCTTCTAAGTTTCATATCCCTTATAAAAGGCTGCAACTGACCTATGATAAATCTCCTATTATAAAAGGCATGAACATATTTAACGAAATTCCCGATTCAGTAAAAGACCTAAAGAATGTAAATCTTTTTAAGAATACCGTTAAGAGATTCTTAGTAGATAAATGTTTCTACACAATCGAGGACTTCAGCTGGCCCGTTGTGGAAGGATAGCATTTCTTTTAATTAATATAAACTGTAATGTTAGAGACTTATTTATTATTATGTGTTGAATTTTTATTATTGTGTAAAATTTTAACTGTATTGTATCTTTTGTTTAAATATTTTGTTTGTGAGTCACAAATTGTGACACCTATTTTGACATGTTCGATAACTATGTTCTATGAACTCAATAAATGAATTTGAATTTGAAATGTGACTATCATATTGAAAAAAAGCAATATTTTTTGTTATCTAAAAAGCAACATAAATACATTTAGGTAAAATGTATAATAAAAACACTGTACAATATTAATTAAATATATTTATTTTTAAATAAATATATTTAATTGTGAACACAACACAGGCTCTTTGTTTTGGCCCCACTGTAGTAGTTAATGTGAAAAGTTATTTTTATTTTGACGAGATGACATTTGACACTTGAAGTTTCGTGCAATGTTGCCAAATCATACATTGGCATATGTCAAAATTCTTAATTAAAATAATTAATTAAAGTATGTTCCGGGATGTAAAAAGGGCTGAAATTTTTTATGTATCTATAAGCATGTAAAGTCTTATCGTTGAAGGTGATATAGCCCAAAATGCGATACCCTCCTTTCCCTGACCAATAAGCAGTCTTGTGAAAAAAAAACGACTTTTTTTAATTTGATTTTCTATTTGAATATTTTATTTATGGATACTAAAATTAGGGTTCTAATACTTTTTTATTAGTTTACTTTAGACAATAATTAAGTAAGTATTTGCTTTCTATTTATTTAATGAAAGTAAAAAAAAACAAATAAAATTATAACTTAAAAAACAAAACAAATAAAGCCTTCACAAATCGAAAAAAATATAAACAAATGAAGCCTTCATAAATCTAAAATATATATATATATATAAATTTGTTAAACAAGCACAATATTAGCACCGCAGGCATTTTTTTTAAATAATCTGCAAAAAAGTAATTTTTAAACCGTAAACTAAATCTTCGCAAATAAAAAATAAAAGTTGAATTTATTAAAAAGAAACATGAAATTTTTTAAATTATATGGAAAAAAATAAATAAAAGTAAGTTACATTAAAAAAATTAGGTCTTTGCGAACAAAAAAAAGCATGCATTTGTAAAAAAGCACAACATTAGGGCCGCAGGTGAAAATTTTAATTAATACATAAAAGAATTCGCAAAAATATAGTATTTTTTTGCTTGCTTCCTACAGGTTTATAGCTAATAACAATTTTGTAGGTCAAAATATTGCAAAAAAAAAACTTGTTTGGTAAATTTGACAGGCAAATCATTTATAAAGAAGTATCATCTTTTATAAAGAAGTATAAAAAAGGGATCAAGTATCACCCGGCAAAAAAGTAATTTTTAAACAAAGTCTTCGCAGATAAAAAATAATACTTGTATGAATTAATTTAAAAAAAAATCAAATTATATGCAAAAAAGTAGATAAAAGTAAGTTATTAAACAAATAAAAAAATACATGCATTTGTAAAAAAATCAAAAACATTAGGGTCGCAGGCGAAAATTTTAATTAATACATAAAAGAATTGACAAAAGTGTAGTATTTTTTTGCTTGTATTCTACAGCTTTATAGGTAATAACAATTTCGTAGGTGAAAATATTAAAAATTATTTTTTTTTGAAAAAGAAATAAAAAAATTTTTTTTTGAAGTATTTGGGAAAAAACTATATACCAGTTACTGTGAATAGTATATAATGGAATGCGTAGCATTTCATATCTTCACGGCTTGTTTGATGTTTACAATTATGGCGAAGGGTTATCATTCTTATATTGTTTTCTTTTTTTAATATAGATATTAATTTTTTTATAAACCGGAGATTCTGGAGGGTTCTAATCAACATAAATAATACAATAAATCGATTTAAAAATGTATTTATTTACGAAAATGCAGACTTATCCCACATAACATCAAAAAACAGGTGCAATTTTTTCAGACACTATTGTTGTACCAAGATGAGAAGTTTGGCAGGGCAACTATTAGTTGACGCGAAGAAATAAAACTGTATTTAAGAATTTTATATAAAAATAATTAGGCTTTACAATCATTGATGTCATCCTCCGATATTTGGATGTCTATATTTTTTTTTCCTAAACTACTCGTTAATGTTTGACACCTTTTATTGAAGAAGTTACCAAAAAACAATGTTAAAAATCCGTTGCTGGACCCCGTCATCCTCCGATATTTAGATGTCTGATTTTTTTTTCCTAAAAAATTTATTAATGTGCATCTACTATACGAATTTACGGTGTGACACTTTCTAATGGTAACGCTATGAATTTTTTCATATTTACGAGGTCAATTTGACCTCGTCATCCTTCGATATTTGGAGGTCTGTATTTTTTTTCTTAAACTAACTGTTAACGTGCATCACCTGCACCAATTTGAAGGTGTGACACCTTCTAATAGAAACGCTATGAATTTTTTATATTTACGAGGTCTATTTGACCTCGTCATCCTCCGATATTTGGATGTGTATATTTTTTTCTTAAACTACTTGTTAATGTTTGACACCTTTTATTGAAGAAGTTACCAAAAAACAATGTTAAAAAAACCGTTGCTGGAATTTTTATATATTAGAGGTCAATTTCACCCCGTCATCCTCCGATATTTGGAGGTCTGTATTTTTTTCTTAAACTACTCGTTAATGTGCATTTACTGTACCGATTATAATGTCTGACACCTTTTATTAAAGAAGTTATTAAACTACTTATTAACGTGCATCACCTGTACCAATTTGAAGGTGTGACACCTTCTAATAGAAACGCTATGAATTTTTTTATATTTACGAGGTCTAATGGTAACGCTATGAATTTTTTCATATTTACGAGGTCACTTTGACCTCTTCATCCTCCGATATTTGTAAGTTTGTATTTTTTTTCTTAAAGAACTTGTTAATATGCATCTTCTGTAATAATTTGAAGATGTGACACCTTCTAATAGTAACACTATGATTTTTTTATATTAGAGGTCAATTTGATCTTGCCATTCTCCGATATTTGGATGTCTGTATTTTTCTTCTTAAACTACTCGTTAATCATCTGTACCAATTTGAAGGTGTGACACCTTCTAATAGTAACGCTATGAATGTTATTATTAGAGGTCAATTTGACCTCTTCATCCTCCGATATTTGGATGTCTGTTTTTTTTTTAAACTACTCGTTAATCAGGCCTATTCACATGTACCATTGATATTGAGATTTGTGGCAATATTGACGAAAATTGCAAGTTCATTTAAGTCAACTGTATTAAAACTGCATGGGATTGTAATTGTTGTCAATATTGAATAGATTTCAATGGTACATGTGAATAGGCCTAAATGTGCATTTATTGTACAGATTATAATGTCTGACACCTTTTATTAAAGAAGTTTTTAAAAAACCAATGTTGAAAAACCGTTGCTGGAAAAATCGTTGCTAACTTCACGCCGGTGTCTTATATGGCAGCATAACCACAGAAATCACAAGCGCCTAAATGCAGGAGTTTGTTTTGGTTTTTTCTTGGTTTGAACTTTTTTTTTTAATGAGGGGGCCTTGGTTTACGTTAACGTTGGTTTGGCGTCTGTTTGGTGTTTTTTTTTTGTAAAAAAATGTTTTTTATTTAAAATAACACATTGAAAAACGGTCAGCGCATGCGCAGTTTGTCAAAACCTTGCGTAAAGAGCTGCACATAGGCGCTCCTCAGAAATCTAATTTAACTAGCAAACTGTCAAGTTTGCCTTCATTTAGGAAAAGTATATAGGCAACCCATTAAACAGCTATGTACAATAATACCCAATTATATTGTATTAAATATAAGCCAAGAAAACTCAAGGTAAATTAAAATAATATTTCCTGTTTGACATACATATATAAATTTGTATGCTATTTATTATTATTTTGTGCTTTGCTTTTCTTAAAAATTGATAAAAATTATTTCATACACTCGTGGGGTTTCCTAACTCGCCTGGCGGCTCGTTCGTAAACCTTTGCACTCGCGTGAAATATGTCACTTTCCACCATAGTTATGTAATATACTATACTGGTAGCTCATTGCCACAGCTTTTGGAGCTTCTAGCACCCAAAGGAACAGGATCCGGAGCCTAGCAATTTGGAAATAGCTTAATTTGAATTTACTTTAAGACATATATAAAATACAGCCCGAAGAAAATAATGAAATAAAAATGGTCACCAGCTCTCCGTATATATTTTTTTATTTTTTATTTATTTATTTATTTTTATTTAGTTTATATTGATTCTCGGACCTAATTTTAAGTATTTTACACGATAATGGACTGATGTAACTACAATACGATAATGTCTTGTTTATATGTTCCGCAGCAGTTGAAGTTTCTACAAACCATCTTCCTTTACAAATGAAATAGGTTTATCATCTAAAGATATACAATTCTCCTGGCCCACTGTGCAGTGCTTCCAAAAAATATTATTTACAAAGAAGCTTTTGATTATAGAGAACTTTCCAAAAAGATCAAAGTACAGTTTTTTCTCAAGTCTTATTTACATTACATTACATATTTGTTTAACCTCGTACTATTCTACTTAATTAAGCATCCCCTAAGTCCAGGACTTGTGTGGGCTAGTAGTAGAGGGAACCACCGGCTTATACTGACTTTCGAACCAGTTTCTAGGGAGCGTCCGTTTCACTTATCGCCTTCGACAAATTTCAATTATTAATTAACTGAAAAAGGCAAATCGGCGCCAGTGAGAATCGAACTCACGATAGTAGACTTGCTATGCATACGCGCTAGCCACTACGCTATGCCTCCCATAAATTTGTTAGGGGCTATGGACCCTAGGTGAAAAATATAATAGTTAGGACTAAGGAAAAATAAGTTAAGTACTCATAATATATTAGTGTTTATTTAAAATACAAATAAAATAAATTAGAATATACAATTCTTCATATGCATAATAATTAAAATTATTAGGTCAATACACATTTATTTATGTTGAAAAATAGTAAAAAATGGTTAGTTTTAAATAACAATATTCATCGTACTTTGACTACAATATATAATGTAAAATATATGACAAGATATAGCTTTGCTATGTTTATTTTATAAAAAACATTGATGTATTAATACTAATACTTAAAAGACACATACATTATTAATATGTACAAATGATTGATTCATTTTTTAAAAATGATTATTTTGAGTAAAAAATAGTTTTGTGTTAAACACTCATCTTGAGACATTTATACTGACTAGAATAATTTAATAACATGTTTTTTTTTAATTCGTTTGCTTAGGCCATGCTATTTTAGCATCAATTCGCTTATAGGCAAGAATGGTATGTTTATCCTTTTCTTTGATAAAGTCTTGAGGACATTCGTTATCCAACAACATGGTTTCTGAAATACAAAAAAAATAATATTACGTGTTCTTTATTGGTAATAAAGTAAAATTTACAATAATAAATTACACAAATGGCCATCATCAGCCTTAAAAAAAATATAAATTTAATTATAATTATTATTAAGAAATGGGGATGAATTTAATTTAAGGCTAGAGAAAGATGTTTTGGATCCAGATTATAAGTTTGAAGAAAAGTATTTGAAACAACGACAAAAGCGAGAAGCTAAATTACCAGCAAGATTTAAAGATAACTGTTTTTCAAATTACTATTCCTACAGTTAAAACCTCTTTGAATTTCGTTAAGTTAATAAACAGTTTTTATTAAATACGTAGTGATAATTTCAAAAATAACCTCAGTTTCTTCCATAATCTCAAACTACCACACTATGGGCCAGCAGGCAAAAGTCGCCCTTTAGTGGTATTTTTATCAAAATTAGTATCTGGGAGTTTTTGGGTTTGTTTTTGAAAATTCAAAATGGGGGATCCAATATGATGGCAAGCTTTGGTGAATTTTAATGTATTACGAAAAAAAAAAGTTATTAGGTTTTTTAAAGGTCACTGAAAAAAAATCTAATACAAAAAATTAAAAACTTAAAATGGCCGATACAAAGTGGATACAAAATTTCGTAAATATTTAGTTTAAAACACAACTTTAAATTTTGGGATTTACAGTTACAATTACAATTTACAACCAAACAAACCAGAAAATGTATAAAACAAGTATAAAATCCCAAAACGCAAATTCATTGTAGGCCAGTGTATTACACTGGCAGTGTAATTTAATTTCAATGTAAGACAAACATTAATATAGAATAGGCGAAAGTTTTAGCATTTAAATTAATAAGTTCCCAGGAGAAGAAAATCAAAATACGAATAATTCTTTAAAAACAAAATATAAGCATAAATAAGTCTTTATAAAATGGAAGAATGAAGAAGAAAAATCTGTAGTATACCTAAGACAAAGGAAAGAAAATCAATTAATGATGCTCAGCAGATGAGGGCAAGCTTGTCCAAATGGAATTTCATATAAATATGTTTCGAAAAAATTTTAGAAAATAAAAATGCCAAATTCTTAGTTTTTACCCTTTCGCTCCTTTAGGGACATATATGTCCCAGCAGATGTTCAAAAATCCCTTTCGCTCCTGTAGGGACAAATATGTCTCAGTAGATGCTTAAAAAATTCTATAGCCAAAAATAAGATTTAAAATACAGATTGGGACATATTAGTATTTTATAGTCCAAACTTGTTATCAAGTGATATCAATACTTAGCTATAAGTTACCAATGGGATATATGTGTCCAGCTTTAAAACACTATATGTGACCCTGCACAAATAAACCCAGTTAGTATTTTAAATTTACGTATTTCTTTTTTGTCAGATTCTTATGTAGATTTTTTTTGTACATAAGAATCCAAAAAATTGTTTTTAATTTTTTTTTTTTAATTTGACGCACTAACTGGGTTTCTTTGCGCAGGGTCACATATTATGTTATATTGGAACAAATGTATCCATTTTTTTTTCTAAAAGAACATTAAAAAAAATAAATTTCACTTGTTTTGTTTTTTTGATAGCATTTAATTTTATATACACAAAAAAAAGTTTCCGGAATTCAAAGAAAACAAATCCGGATCGAAAGGGTTAAAAGTCAAAATCAAAATTTTCTGCGAAGATAGATAGATAGATTTAATTGGTGCATTACACATATAGCATTTACACAGGTCACAAATAGTAGTAAAATTTAAATAAATATAAAACATACGGATTTAACATACAGTTAAAACAAAGTTACATACAAGAACAAACTCGTACCATAGAAATTTAAAAATTTCTAAAATCAAACTCCAAATACTCAGATTTAGAGTAGAATGCCTTGGCTAATGAAAATAATTTAATGCGCTGTTTAAAACAATTTCTTGGAAGAATACGAACGCAGGTGGGTAGCTTATTAAAAAATTTAAAACAGTAAAAGTTTAGACCATTTTGCGATTTTTTAATCTATAAAAATTTATACGTATGTCATTTCTGGAGTGAGTGTTGTAGCCATGAACATCCGCAAGAGGGAAGTAGATGCTGTTAACCTTCCATTTAAGAACACAATAATCTTTTTGGTATTGCCGCTCAATATTTTTAAATAATAATAATAATAAGATCGACATCGACAATTATACATCAAAATTTTGGATTTGGTATTAAATGAAAAAAAGCCATATTTTAAATATATCCCGGAAAAAAAAATAGAAAATGATGAAGTTTTATTGTATTGGGATTGAACCATATTAACCGATATAGCTGTTGACCAATAGACCCGACATCATCATAGTATGGAAAAAAATCAGACTGAATTTTTAATTAATTTAAGATGTTTCATTACCCAATACATTTAATATTGAAACAAATTGTAAAGAAAAAATTAGAATAAAAAATCTTTTAAATGAAATGAAAGAAGCTTGGAAACTGAAAAAAAATAAAGTAATACCATATGTTATATCTGCTGCAGGCTTTACACATAAAAACACTAAGAAAAATTTAGATGAATTAAAAATGCCAAAATTTACATTATTAGAAATTCAGAAAGCTGCTATCCTTGAAACCTGTAACTTAGGAAATTCCTAAATCAATATATTATGTTTTGATATAATGTAAACTATGTACAAAAATTGCTTTGATTTTGACCAATAATTTTATTTTCTTTTGTCCAAATTGTACTCTGTGTAAATAAAGAAGATGATAATAATAATAATATTACCTTCACCATCTGTTAGACGATAGAGAGCATAATCTTCTGGATTTGTGATCCTCGCTTTATGAGCAATTATTTTGCAGACTTCCTTCGTTGTCATGTGAGGCCTTGCTGGTAACGTCTTTGTCAGGATTGATCCATGTAGTTCATCTGGTACCACTACTTTCAATACGGACTAAAAATAAGCGTAAATTTATTTTCTTCATAGATTATAAAATTTGATATTTAATTTATTGTAATCAAGTAAATTTGACTAAAATTCGTACGGGTTGTGACAGTTAATTACTCGGAATCATTTTTTAGCGCATTAAGTAGTAATACTGGCGACCCGTCAATGCTAGCATGTGAAAGTATTCACATTCATGAGTTACTAAAAAAAAATCGTGCAGTTCCGCTTACCCGGACAACATTCATAAACTCATGAGGCCTCATGAGAGCATCATGTTTTGATTTCCACGTTTTGTACTCATACGAACATCATGATGAGCACATCTCATGATTTTGTGATCATGTTATGAGTTTGTTATGAGTTTGTCATGAGTTCTATACATTTAACGTTAAATCATTAAATGATGTCACAATGACCTCCACGTGAAATAACAAATGTTGCCCGGGACCCGATTGAGAACGATTGCCGAATAGTACAGGCTTCTGTAATGTTTCAATTTCAGTGCACTTGACAGCGTTATGCTATAGGTGGCACCACATGTTATTTCGTACCACTAACTAAACTTTTTAAACGAATAAAGTCGCCTTCTGGGAATACTAGTATTAAAAGGCAGCTGTCTTTATAAGGATATACTACTAGTAATAACTAGTAATTAACTTACTGGTCAGCTAATTCGATACACATTATCGGATTGGTATGGGTGAGCCGCAGATAAATACAGTAATAAATTATATTGGAATGCAATGATTATATAATTTCTCCTTTTTATTATTATTATTATTATTTATTTTTTATTATTTATTATTATTATTTATTTAATTACAGTGTCATGGAGGCTTTAGCCTAGAGGAACTAGTTCCTCCAGTCATCTTGGGGAACATTCCCACTGGGAAGTTCCCAGTGGGAATATCCCGGTGTCCTCAAGTTGTTGAAAATGGACTTGTGTGGGGTTCCTAGGGGGTCGATTTTTTCGTTTTTTTTTTAATTCCGCGGTCAATTTAAATTTTGCGGTTAATTTGAAGTTTGCGCATGCGCATTCCGTAGACCGCTGCAAGATCTTCATGACATGATCTCGTAATAAGGAGGAAATTGGAAAAAGTCGCACGGAGCGATCACGTTGACCTGGTTTTTGGCGAAGAAATCTCAAATTTTGTAGGCGGTTTGGACCGATGTGTTGTACCTGATGAAAGAGCCACGAGTTGTTTGCCCAAACTCAGGCCTAACGTTTCAAATCCGTTTACGTAGGCACCGGATAACTTCTAGGTGCCAAACGGCATTCACTGTGATCCGTTAAGGTATAAATTCTTTGTGGATGATGCCCTGTCAAAAAACATGGGGTTGTTCTGTGATGATCATGGTTTTACTTGTGACCTAGACATCCACTTTTTTTTTGGCCCATCCATAAGTGAACAGCTGTTTTCTTCATTGTCCGTATATACGTGATAGTGATTCATGTTCAAATCGCATTGCCCATTACGCTTCGTTCACCGCAACCTTTATATTTAAGCTTCTCTCTTTACGTTTAAATATGAGTAACTAAAACGTATTTTCGGACTGGACTATAACATCGACAAAATTTTATTGCCATTTTTTCCAGACTTAACGAGTAATTTAATAATGGTTCTTTGTTCCTTAAATAATAATATAGTGTGAAATTTTTCGACCGACGCGAAGGCACTGACTCACACTCGTAGTATACTATGCCGAACTGCACGAAATTTTTACCAGTAACTCGTGAATGTATATAATTTCAAATACTGGCATTGACGGGTGGCGAGTGTTACCATTTGATGTGTTAAAAAATCATTCCCGGTAATTAATTGTCACACCTCGTATCTCAATAAGGTATTTGAAGTGTAAAAAATACATTAAAAGTGTAAAAAATACATTAAACCTTCTACAGGGTAGGTAAAAAAAAATAAATTCTTTCAAAATCCCCAATAAAAAAATATCCTACACTGAAAAAAAAAATAAAAACAATTGAAAATCGGTTTTCTTGAAAACTGATCTAGGACTTATTTTAATTTTGGCTTTGTTTTACTCAGTAGGCTCTGTACTAAAATTAAATCATTAATATGCTTGATTTTTTATTTAAATTTTTAAAAGCCGTGCATATTATTGCTTAAGTGTTAAAATATTTTGCTTAGTGCAATAAACTTCAGAGTAAAAATAAAATCAACATAATATAATTTTTATTTTAGTAACCGTAAGTAATTATGAAAGTATTTCATTAAAAAACTATATAAATTACAAAATAAAATTAAAGCCAAACCAGTTAAATAAAATGAAAGTACTTACATCATTTTTGGGGTTGCTTTTTAAATTTTCTTCACAACTTTCTTTAAAATTTTTAAGTACGTGTACAGCAGATGAAAGCGTTGTTAAGTAATATCCTCCTTCACCAGATAACAAAGAAGGATGCAGTAATCCTAGAAAAATAAAGAAGGATATCGTTTTAAAGGTGAGTTTGGGACTAAATTAGAAAAACATGTTTTTGTTTAAATAAGTGCAAAAAATACGAAAAACCGTTTACCAAGTTTATTTGTTAATAATAAACAAAATAAATATTTAATAACAATTTATCGTCTTATCGTAAACGTGACAACAACGCGTGATGCGTGCTAAATGTGCCTCTTTTGCCCAATGTTAAATTCCTTTAGTTTTTTGTGTATTTTTTTGTTTTTAATTATAAATATTATTCAGCAGCTATAATAATACAGATTGTGTATTTTACAGAATGTAAAACCCGCAAAAATTGATGGAAAACAACAATATATTTTAATTTTACGAATTAAAAAGATAAAACTTTAGAAATTTTAAATGTTTTTTGCTTACTGCATGCACATGAAAGCAAACAAAATAGGAAATAATAAAAATAGGAAAATAATATTATAACAAGGAAAATTAATTAAACATGAAAATTCTGTTTTATAATATTGATATTTTAAAATAAATAAGCTTTCCATTTTTAGAATATACACTGAGAATTCATTATCGTAGTAAATACAAAACGTTTTTGCCTATTTGGAATCCCAGGCAATATTTTTTATTGACTAAAAGTTGTTACAGTAAAACATAACAGACCAAGGTTATTTTGTTCTGTAATTAATAACAAATATTGCCTGCGGTTCCAAATAGGCAAAAACGTTCGGTATTCGAATTCTCAGTGTATTTTTGTGGAACTTACCCCACATATATTCAGCTTCAATCTCAGCAGCAATGAAATTAGTTTTAACTAACACCCAAACAAACAATGGCAAGAAATCATCAGCTCCCAATTGCACAGGTCTTCCAGAACCCGTCAATTGACTCGTTTTAACCTAAAAAGAGAAACATGAAATTCATCCGGGACGAATCTTAATATTTTTGTAAAATTATATTTCCTAAAATAAATAAAAGAGTAATTTGGTATTTCAATTTTTACCATAAACTTTTTTTTGGTGTCCTATAATTTCTGTTAAATTAGTTTTAAATGATGAGGCAGAAAATTGCTTTAAATTGGCGTAAGGTCAAATTACATGAAGTTTGGATTTGCTATAGATCTTGCTTTGATAATAAATGCGTTAGTACCCACGGGTACTGGGTCTATCTCTTCTATAGATAAATCCGTAATCCAAAGTGGGGAGAAATCTCCACTCTTTGGTTTTGCAGAGTTGGAGAGTGTGTGATCCAATATTTCATCCAAGTAATGCGGGATGACCGGCTGACCTGGGCCTAAAAACCCACGTGTCGGCCCTACTGCATAGAATGCGGATGAATGAGGGTTGTGCATTGCGAGCAAGCCCCACGTGTTTGTGCCGTGCGTGGATACCCGTGTCGTGGAGTGACAGTGTCCTGGTGGTTGAGCGAATAGCAACACACCACTTTGGCCTAGAACGAAGCTAAACGGGAGGCCGGAGTCTAACCCAATTTCGGTCAATCGGCTGCGATGTCCCGTCAGAGGGTCACCAGGGTGAGTCTCTTGGGGAGGAGGGGGCACATAGGGGGCCGAGTCATCTCAGGACTGACTCGCAACCTTCTCATGTGCAACACCTTCCTGGAGGCTATATCCTCTTGGTAGCCTTGGCGATCGTGTCAGTTGTGACATGACGTCCCCAGATGTGAGGACTCCGAGGAGGGTGAGGAGCCAAAAGGATGAAATCAATATACTAGTTCATGGAATCTAACAAAAAACCTGAAAACCCACAATCCCACTTAGGACCGTCGTCAGATGACCTAAGTGGGACCAAACCCATCAGCCCTTCAACAGGCACGCCAAAAGGCAACCTGTTGGATGGAAACCCAAAACCCCCGAGTGTTGGGACTACGGACATTGTTCGACCTAACACCGAGGAACCCAAGGCTTCAAGCTCAGGTACTGGGACTGGAAACATTCCACCCGGTTCGAGTGAGAAGCCTAAAAAGAAGAGAGTCTGTGGAGCTGAGGCGAAACGCAGAAGGAAGGCGAGGCTGGCTCAAGAAGCCACCTCAAAAACCTCTGGGTCTAGCCAGCAGCCCTCAGGGTCATCTTCTGCAAATACGGCAGGTAGGTCCAAACCAGGGCTAAAACCGAAAGGTGGAAGTGCTGGAGAAAGAACTCCTGCCACAAAAAGAATAAGGTCAGATGGATCGAGCCCCTCTCCTGCATTGCAGAAGAAGAAGCAAAAATCCATTAATAGGCCTACTATCAACCCAAGTGGTTACTCTCAGGCTGCTGCCAAGCACCTGAAAGTGGCCATCATTGACAAGCAGAGCCAACTGGGTAAGCTAACCAGCTCCCAGTATGACCTGGTTGTCAAAGGGTTAACAAAACAAGTGGACGAAATTCTGTCCGCTAAAAATAAAGCACCCCCACAAATCTCCAGTATGAAGCACACTGGCGAAATCCTGAGGATCACGTGTGAGGACTCCGGTACCCTCACGTGGCTTAAGGGCGCTGTGCCCAGACTGGGAGATTTATGGGAAGGAGCTAATCTAGCAGTGGTCCCTCAAGACGAGCTTCCAAGGCTGACAAAGGCCTCCATCTGGATCTCGAACGATGACGATGGTCTGGAGAAGGTCAAGTTGCGCCTTGAAGGTCTAAATACATGGGCCAATGTTAAAAAATGGTGCGTCTTCCACAGGGAAGTCAAGAAGGACCCTAAAGGTCAACTTATTGTCTTCGGCATATCTGAGGAAGACGCACAAGCCATAACCAGTAGGGGAGGTAAGGTAAAATATCTATTTTCCTACCTTACTGTTAAATTAACAAAAGCCCAACCTCAGGAAGTGGCTGGTGAGGGTGAGGCTTCAACATCAGGCGGGGCACCGGGGGATATGGAGGTTGAAGAAGTCTTCACCTCTGAATCCACTGACCCCATCGCCAAGGACGGCCCTCCAAGCAACAAGGGGGTCTGTTGATGTTGGGATCTCAACTCACCAAATAGTCATTCCCAATGTCTGGACTTGAGATTATACAAATTAACTTGCAACACTGCCGGGCGGCGGTAGCTACCATCTGCCGTCACCTGGACAGTAATGCGGACACAATAACACTAATCCAAGAACCCTGGATTGTGAAATCGAAAGTTTCCGGCTTCGGCAGCTTAAAAGGGACTATTTTTGTAAATAGCTATATTCAAAAGCCTAGGACGTGTATATACATACCTAAGCAATATGAAGCTACTCTAGTAACTCAGTTCAGCACAGCTGACCTAACAACTGTGAGAATGAACTATAGTGTAAAGGGTAACCAAGAAGAACTTTTTATAGCATCGGCATACCTCCCACAAGATACAGGTACGCAACCTCCATCAGAGGAACTTGCCAACCTGATAAACTTTTGCCAACGGGAGAAAAAAAGCCTTATAGTTGGATGTGACAGTAACTCTCATCACATTGTGTGGGGCAACAAAAACATCGACGGAAGAGGCAAAGTACTGCTAGAGTTTCTATCTGGCACAAACCTAGAGATATTAAATCGTGGATGCGAACCTACATTCGTAACACGCCGGGGTCAGACTGTAATTGACATTACACTGACCACTTCTGATATCTCAAAACAAATAACTGACTGGCGTGTATCATCAGAGGCCTCCTTTTCGGACCACAGATGGATTCGCTTTAGGTTAAATCTGGATAGAGCTGAGTTAAAAGCCTATCGAAACCCCAAGAAAACAGACAGGGAGGCTTTCATTAGTCATCTGAAAAACAGAGTCAAGGAGCCCCCTAATGTTTTTAACTCAACGAACGACATTGAAGAATATGTACATAATCTTCAAAGGTCTCTCGTTAACTCATATGAGGACTCTTGTCCCATTAAAATTCCAGCAAACAGGAAGTTGACTAACCCCTGGTGGTGTGCTAAACTTCAAAAGCTGAAAAATGAAACAAGAAAATTGTTTAATAAGGCGAAGAGATCACGGTTGGATTCTGATTGGACCGCTTATTCAGAGCACCGAAAAGAATACAAAAAATTAATTCGCGAAAATCAAAGGAGAGCTTGGAGGGACTTTTGTGGCAGTATAGAATCTACCACGGTCGCCGCCCGACTAAAGAAAGTCCTTTCCAAGGATTCATCACAGAAACTAGGTAGTATTAAAAGGAATGATGGCTCATATACAGATGACCTTCAAAGTACCTCTACAATACTCCTAGAAACTCATTTCCCAGGATGTGTTATTACTCCCAATCAGGAATGGCATCCACATACGCTTCCACCTCCAAGTAAAGAGGACTGGAAAGTGGCCTCCAAACTGGTTGACGAGAAACGCATAAAATGGGCCATTGGGACTTTTTCTCCCTTTAAATCTCCAGGATTGGACGGAGTATTCCCAGCGCTTTTGCAGTGGGGCCTGGATATAATCTCCAGTCCACTAAAACACATTTTTCAGGCATGTATAGCTTTCAAATACATTCCGAAAGCATGGAGAGAAGTTAAAGTAACCTTTATTCCTAAGCCTGGAAGGAAAGACTACTCACTAGCTAAATCCTACCGACCAATTAGCCTGACGTCTTTTCTTTTAAAAACGTTAGAAAAACTGGTTGACAAAGAAATTCGGGATGGTGCACTCTCTAGAGTTAAACTACACCCAAATCAACACGCCTACATCCCTGGCAGATCGACGGAATCAGCTCTCCGAGCTGTAATTTCCCAAATCGAGAAATCCCTGGGACTGAAAGCATCGACACTTTCTGTGTTTATCGACGTTGAAGGAGCGTTTGACAAAGCGTCTTTTAAAAGCATTAAAACTGCCCTACAAAGACATGGTGTATCACCCACACTCATTGAGTGGATACAACACATGCTTGAATGGAGAGCAGTTCAACTAAACATAGGGGGATTAATCACAAGAGGAGTTGTAACAAGAGGCTGCCCACAAGGTGGAGTTCTTTCTCCTCTCCTTTGGAACCTTGTAGTGGACAGCCTATTAACACTCCTTAACGATAATTCTTTCTACACAATAGGATATGCAGACGACATAGTCATACTACTTACAGGGAATTTTGAGAGCGTGCTGTGCGATCTCATTCAGCGCGCACTCAATATTCTACAGAAATGGTGTGATGATCACTCTCTCTCGGTTAACCCAGCCAAGACTGAGATGGTCCTGTTCACTAAGAAAAGGAAACTGGGAAACCTCAAAGTCCCATTTCTTTTCGGAAAACAACTCAGCTTTTCTAAAGAAGTAAAGTATCTGGGAATTCTTCTTGACAGCAAACTGTGTTGGGGACCACACCTTAAGCAAAAAACAGAAAAAGCATGCATAGCTTTTTGGCAGTGTCGTAGAGCACTGGGCAGATCTTGGGGTTTGTCTCCCAGGATCACCCTTTGGCTGTACACCGCTGTCATAAGGCCTATGCTAACATATGGCTCAGTTGTATGGTGGCCCAGAACCCAACTGACTACAGCAAGAACGCAACTAAATCATATTCAAAGACTAGCTCTTATGAGTATAACCGGTGCAATGCGATCAACTCCAACTGCAGCTTTAGAGACTCTGCTTTGTATTCCTCCCCTTAATATTTTTGTTGAGGGTGAGGCCGCAAAGACAGCGCTTAGGCTGAAAGCAAATAGTACGTGGAATGCAAGAGGAACGCGTACTGGACATGAGTCTATTCTTGAACGGTTTGTGTCACAAGCTCCCATTCTTGAATCTCAGACCGATCTAGTTGCTCCCAGGTATATCTTTAATAGATCATACCAAGCTTATGCTTCCACTAAAGAAGAAACTGACAGCGTACCTGACATTGTCATGTACACTGATGGTTCAAAGACAACTGAAGGATCAGGTGCAGGAGTTTTCTGCCCAGATCTAGAGTTAGAAATAAGCATTTCCCTTGGCAAGCATGCCTCGGTCTTTCAGGCAGAGGTAATAGGCATAACAAATGCTGCGAGAGCTATTTCTGAAAGGGAAATCAGTAATAGAAGAATAACTATTCTTACGGATAGCAAAGCTTCCATACAAGCAATCAAGTCTTTCAAAATTACTTCAAAGCTAGTTTTGGAATGTCACCAATCCCTGGAGGAAGCGGCAGTTTCTAATACTGTTACACTCTCATGGGTAAAGGGGCATAATGGAAATGTAGGCAATGAAGAAGCTGATAGATTGGCACGAGCAGGCTCAGGCTCTGTACCTATTGGTCCAGAGCCCATAATCCCTGTATCTGTCGCTTTTAAAACAGCTCTCATTAATCAAGAAACTCACATAAAACACACCCGTAATTGGATTACGAGAAACGACTGTAAACATGCAAGAGCAGCCCTTCCCACTCCGTGTGAAAAGACAGCACGCTTTTGTATGCAACTAAAAAGGGATAACCTAAGACAGTTTGCAAGCATCGTAACAGGTCACTGCAAACTAAATAAGCATCTTAACATCATGGGGAAGCCAGTCGACCCCATCTGTAGAGGATGCTACATGGAAGAGGAAACAATGGAACATGTGTTATGTCACTGTCCAGCGTTAGCCTTAATAAGAGGGTCCATGCTAGACGAGTACTGGCTCGACATGGCCGGTATAAGCAGCATCACTCCCAGACATCTTCTTAGATATATTCAAAGAATTGGATGGCTGAGAGGTTAAATTAAATGCTGCGACCAAAGGGAGGTAGTACAATGGGCCCAGCTAAGTGGCCTAAGTGCGTGTAGATAGCTACCCTCCACCCTAATAACCATAACCATAACCATAAATGCGTTAGTAATTTTAGTCATACTACAGTGAGCTCAGGAGGTCACCAATAAATATTATGTGTGATAATTTCAATAATATTAATGTTTTAGTTGATATTAATACCTGTTAAATGGACAATGTTCATTGGGATCTCTTTTACACACAAAGTAATGTAATAGTGTACATTAGGATGGACCTTATATTTTTTATTGTCTTAAAATTTTTATTAAGGAAACAAAAAAAATTTAATTTTTTTTAGTATTTTTTGAAGAGCTGTATATTTGTGAACAATGGTCGCATCGAGATGGAAAAAGAAGCATTTTAAATCTTCAAGTTTCTAGTTTCGAGATTTTTAGCAGAAAATCCATGTGGTTATTGCGCAATCATAAGAAATAGCCCGAGAAAAAAAAATCCAATTTTTATTTTTTTTAAGGGTCCATGGGCTCGGGATTTTTTTATAACGCATAAGTTAGCTTGTTTTTTTAGCTTCAATTTGTTTTTTTTTGTCTTTATACGTCAATTTTGTACTGAGATATCCGACTTTCAATGAAAAAGGATCCTTTTGTCTTTGTTTATCGATATCTCAGCAATCAATGATCGCACAGTAAATTTGAGGGCAGCTTTAAAAACTTGAATAAATGAAGAGTGCAACTAACATACGGGCCTAACCCACAAAATTATTATTTTACAGGAGAAGTAAAAATTTGATTTTTTTTTCCAATGACATTTATACTTAATAATGATTATATTTTAATAGTTTTTGATTATTTACATCGTTTTATATAGATTTCAACAAAAAAACTTGAAATAAGGGCCTAAACAATACCCTTAATTATCAAAAGGGCCTAACCCACACGTTTCTTATAAGGTTGTTTTTGCATAAAATCTTTTCTTTGCTAGTCTTAAGTAGGTTTATACGCCTTTTTTAATCAAAAAATGTCAACAGTAAATATTAGGATGAGGCAAAAAAAGCAAATTATTAAAAAGCCTTACCCACACGTTTATTATAAGATTGTTTTATTCTATAAAATCCTGTCTTTTCTAGTTTTAAATAGCTTCATAACATTTTTTTTAATTAAGAATAGTTACCGGCAAATATTTGGGTGGGGCAAAAAAAACAAATTATTAAAATTTGCACCTTATTTTCCAATGCATTTTTTGCCACTTCTAGTAACATATTAGGAATTTTTATTAACTAGGGCGATAAAGTACGCTAAGTAGTACCCGTTTCAAGCAACTATATTTCACAAAAAATGAGGGTTAGGCCCTTATGATAGTTGCACTCTTCAAATATCCTACAAGACCCTTCCATGATTTTTCGAGAAAAAAAAATTTCAGGCTTAAAATTATTTTTTTTTTAATTTTTTATTTTTTTTTTTTTAATTTAACAAGTAACTAATGCAAAAATTTTAATTTTGATGATGATTACACAATGTTGACTAAACATTGTTTAGGAATAATACACTTCCTTTAATTGTTTTGTAAAAGTTTGATCAATCGGTCCGGAAAAAGTGGATCAATTTGAAAAATTACAAGGCTTTTTAATTAAATTAACATGAAAAAAACCTGGCAACATTAGTCTTCCCATCAATATTTGTAAAGTAGCGGTATATTTACTAAAAAAACATAAGTATTTTTTTTGTACTTTTTTCAAATTATTGTTGAGGGTTCTCAGACAATCATAGAGAGGTCTATTAGGATGTTTATTCAAGCTTTTAAATCTGCCCTCAAATTTACTGTGCGATCATTGGTTGCTGAGATATCGATGAACATAGGCAAAAGGATCCTTTTTATTGAAAGTAAAAATTGACGTAGAGAGACAAAAAGAAAAACAAATTAAAGCTGAATAAACAGGCTAACTGACTTTATACATTAGTTTAACTGAAAAAAAAATCCCGAGTCCATGGACCCTTAAAAATAAAACAAATTGGAAATTTTATCTCACGCTATTCCTTAGGATTGCGCTATTTCTTAGGATTGCGCTATTATCGTAGCTTACAAAAAAATTCTGCCAAAATATCTCGAAACTAAAAACTTGAAGCATTGTTTTTATCTGGATACGACAAGTTTTCGCAAAGATACAGCTCTTTAAAACACTAAAAAAAATTAAAATGTTTAATTTTTTGAAGTAGTTTAGTTGAAAATTGTCTAATTTTTGTATAAGTGAAAATAAACAAAGGGGTTAAAATCTTATTTTCTTCCTTTTGAGCATACTAAAGTATGTGCGAAGTTTCAAAATGATTCTAATCCGTGCTGAAAATCCGCCAAAGTTGCCCCATCATCCTTTACTTACAAAATTACTTACAGAATTGAATATTATTGCGATAGCAGCCAGAAGATATTCTAATTTTTCTAATGGTGAATCAGCCTTTTGGAGTCTTTGTAAATAATCTGAAATTGTATTCAATGCGCTATCTGAAGGTAAACGAATTTGTGGCTAAAAGAAAAAAAAAAACAAAATTATAATTATATTGTATGTATTAAGCGTCTAAAATCCAAGACTCGAATATTTGTGTTAAATTATTGTGGGTATCATTATATTAATTATAACAAGGTGTGAATATATCGTCGGCTTACAAGTAAAGAGCACTAAGTCCAAAAACATGGTTTTGAGATATTGACAAATTTAACTTTCATTGTTGTTTTTTAATTTTTGTAATAATTGCTTTTGGAGAAAAAACTACCGGAAATTGCAATGACATGTTTGGACATGATAATGTCTCATTTGCAGTTAAATAAAGAAAAATTGTAGTAGTTTAATTCAACTAAATTTGAAAAAAGACATGGACTTAGTGCCTTTTACTTGTAGGCCCACGACGTCGGCTTACAAGTAAAGAGCACTAAGTCAATAAAATACTATAAAAAACAACTATTTAAAATTAAAACCCTTCTATTAATTAAACGTAATGTATAACTATAAAGTAGAAAACAAGATATTTACATAAATTTTCAAAAACTAGATTTTTAAAAGAAGGGTTTGGACTTATTGATTGTTTAAAGAACGTTTCCAAAATTAATAATAATAATTAATTAGTATTAATTATATGAAACTACTTACTATGCCAGAACTAAGACAGTTATCAGAGGACATCGGCTGTGCCGGCAAAGAAGAATCTCCTAAAGTCAATAATTATAATGAATCATTATTAATGATAAAACACTTCACGGTGCAACACCCCTCAGAAATGCACCGAGACTTTGAACTTAGTGTGAAGGCTTCAAATTTAGTTTTGAAATATTATCCGATAATAAAAAAAACCAATGCAAATGAAAATTAAATTATTACCTACACATCGAAAGTACACGTAAAAAGCATTGTCATTTTACAGGTAAAGTTCTGTTTCTCTGTTCTGTCTCTACTCCATCAATTTTAACATAGCAAAATTTGAATGCCTTTGTCAGTACAAAAAATAACGAGATATTGTATCATATAAATGATTTAAGCAATCATATTTTTATAAATTAACTCTTTTTAGAAAGTCGCTTAATGCAGAAACATTTGAAATAATCTACAAGTAAAACGCACTAAGTGCACTAAGTGACTTAGTGCCTATTGCCAGATAAAATTTTAATCTAAATCAAATTGGTGCGTTTTGTATACTGGGTAACTCCCTTGGCAGTCCACCTAGAAGTTAGTTCGGTTTACCTATACATAGATCATGAAAAATTAATTACAGTGCCATTAAAATCCCATTTTTGCAAAAAAGTGACTTAGTGCCTTTTACTTGTAAGCCGACGATATATTAATGTTAATACAACATTTCATATGTTTTTTTACCCGCCATTTTCAACAGGGATAATATAAATTTTAAACTTTACTTTTTATAATTGTTTTGTCTCCTTCGTTTATTTGTTATTTTATTTAGTTTCGAAATTGTTTTCTTTGACGTGAGTAAACTCAAGTTTGCATTTATTTAGGAATAGGCAACCCATTAAACAGCTATGTATTGTTTTAAATATAAAACCAAGAAAACTAAAGCTAAATGAAAATCATATTTCCTGTTTGACATACCTACATTTATAAATTTATATGCTCTTTATAATTATTTTGTGCTTTGCTTTTCGTAAAAATTAATAAAAATTAGAAAATTTAAAAATAAGAAACTTCATATTTTTTCGGGATCGTAGGAAAAATAGTGTACAAAACTCGTTGGAAAGTGTATTTCATACATGAAATATATCACTTTCCACACTAGTTATGAAATATACTATTCTTGAGCCTTGGATTCTACGTATATTAATTACTGAGTAATTAAATTAAATTCTTCACTAATCAAATTATTCACTGATTTTTATTTTTAGGCTTACCTTAATAGCTAATTCGGAAATTGGTCGTGTAGCAGCATATTTAATATTTTCAGCTAATAATACAATAGCTCCTGTTTTTGTATAATGGTCCACAAATAGTCGTTGTATATGGTCTTTTAAAGGTTTCACCACCAATTTATGCATAACTCCTTCGAGAATAGCATCTAAGTTTAAAAATTCTGTAGATTTCAACTAAAAAGAAAAAAAAATATTATTTTTTTTTTCAACGACAACGAAATTTTTTTTCTGTTCACGACTTGCATATACAGGAACTGTTAATAAATAACAGTCTCCCGGACAACATCCATGAACCCATGAGGCCTCATGAGAGCATCATTTTATGATTTCCACTTTTTGTACTCATACGAACATCATGATGTTATGAGTTTGTTATGAGTTTGTTAAGAGGTGTATATATTTTACGTTAAATCATTAAATGATGTTATAATGACTTCCACGTGAACCAGCAAATGTTTCCCGGGACTCGGTTGAGAACGATTGCCGAATAGTACAGGCTTCTGTAATGTTTCAATTTCAGTGCACTTGACAGCGTTATGTTATTTCCTACCACTAACTAAACTTTTTGAACGAATAAAGTCGCCTTCTAGTAATACTAGTATTAAAAGGCAGCTGTCTTTATAAGGATATACTACTAGTAATAACTAGTAATTAACTGGTCAGCTAATTCGATACACATTATCGGATTGGTATGGTAAGCCGTAGATATCTGGAGGCTTTAGCCTAGAGGAACTAGTTCCTCCAGTCATCTTGGGGAACATTCCCAGTGGGAACATGTCCTCAAGTTGTGTGGGGTCCTAGGGGTCGATTTTTTCGTTATTTTTTTGGTATTTCTTCGCGTTTTCAAGATGTGAGCAAACAGGTGTGTGATCTTTTTAAGCAGGGTAATTAAGAAAAATTTCTTTCTTTTTTTTTTTAATTTCGCGGTCAATTTAAATTTCGCGGTTAATTTAAAGTTTGCGCATGCGCATTCAGTAGACCGCTGCTAGATCTTCATGACATGATCTAGTAATGACTTCACAATGAGGAGTCATCTGTATGCGTTCATGAACTCCAAACGAGAAAATCATTAAATGATGTCATAATGACTTCCACGTGAAATAGCAAATGTTGTCCGGGCTGTTTTATCCGCCGTAAAAACATTTATGTCAGAACTTATATAACTACAAGCAATATACACAATCTTCATATTTTTCTTTGTCGTCGAAAAAATTTGTGCATAACATTCGTGCAATTTATAGAAATTTACAGTAAACCCTTAACGCATATCCAGAACCTTGCATAAGAACATAAAACATAAGAATGCTATGTCATGATTGGCTTACAAGATACATGGCGGCCCATCAAGCCAATCACGGCATCGCATTTTATGTTCTTATGCGAGCTTGTGAATAGGCACTTACTTTCAAATCTTGACACACAAATACAATAATACTTACTTTATTTCGTTCTCGTTCAATTTCTTTATAAAATCCTTTTTCTCCATGTTTTACAAGGTAGTTTTTCATGCCAGACATAAATTGACGCATATTTCTCATTACAATCTAAAATAAAATAAACCAATATTTATAGAAAACGATAGACTGTTAGTTATTAAATTAAAAGGAATTTATTGCTTTACCCATTTTGAAAATTTTCAAAATTTCGGAAAACTTTGTATTCGTGCAAAAATTTTCAATTTTTTTTTCCTATTTTCGCGTTTTATGACGTTTTATGTCGATATAAATCAATTTCAAGCAAAAAAAAATTGTTGCTCGGTCGGTCGATCGGTCTATCCGGGAAATCTTGTGGGCACGATAACTTAAGAATGCTTTAAGCTAGAGACTTGAAATTTGACATACGGGTATGTTACCAAAAGTTCTAGCTCGGGATTGTTTTTGGTGAACATTGGGAAGCGGCAAGGGGTGCAAAAGTCCAAACCAAATGGGAAAAAATACATGTTTTTTAGAAAATTTTGAAAATTGCTAATATAGGGGTTTGAGGTTTCTGAAATTGAATCTGATAATTAACTTTTTCTAACGCCACCCCGAGGGGGTGAGGTGGTAAATATTTTTAAATATTTTCGTCAAAATTGGTATATAGGGGTTTTTGAGGTTGGTGAATATGAATCTGATAATATTTTTTTCTAATTTCACCCCCTGAGGGAGTGAAAACCGGTATATTGGGGTTTTCGAGGTTGCTAAAAGTGAATCTGATAATAAAAAATTCTATATCCACCCCCTGAGGGGTGGGGGGTAGTTTTCGTGAAAATTGGTATATTGGGGTTTTTGAGGTTGCTGAAAGTGAACCTGATTATAAAAAAATTCTAACTCCACGCCCAAAGGGGCGGGGGGTAGTTTTCGTGAAAATTATATTGGGGTTTTTCAGGTTGCTGAAAGTGAATCTGATACTAATTCTTACTGATTCTTACTCCACCCCCTGAGGGGCAGGGAGCAGTTTTCTTTAAAATTTATAAATTGAGGTTTTTCAGGTCGCAAAAACTAAATCTTTTAATAATTTTTTTCTAATTTCACCCCTCGAGGGGTGGGGGTAGTTTTGTGATAATTGGTGTATTGGGGTTTTTAAGGTTGCTAAAAGAGAATCTGATAAAATAAAAAAGTTCTAACTGCACCCCCTAAGAGGCGGGGGATAGTTTTCGTGAAAATTGGTATATTTTTAAGGTTGTTAAGAGTAAATCTAATAATAAAAAATCCATTTTACTCGCGGAGGTGTAAAATGGGAAAGCTCTTTTACTGGGCAGTGTATTTTTATTGCCTTAAAATGTTCATTTAGGTATAACTAGAAATTTTTGAAAAAATGAGGCTGATTAAACCTCTCTAAGGGTCCTAATTGAGCCCCTAAAATTCGTAAAATTACCCATAAATCGTAATAAATGAAAAATTTAAAGGTCTTGAAATCTTGTTTTTTCCTTTTGAGCATAAAAAATTTTGTGCCAAATTTCAAAATGATCAAAAGATTCTAACCCGTGTCGAAAATCCGCCAAAGTTGCCCCTAAAATACTGAAATTGATGAGTTTCTACCATAAATGTCAGTCAAACGGTAAACATTTTAAAAATGTATCAAACCGGACTGAATTTGTTTTTTTTTTACTGCATTCTAATATTTATTTATTTATTTATTTATACTCATTTTTGGGACCTTTGAAAAAGGTAGTTTATACCACAGTGTGTTTACAATACTATAATTTAAAATTTGATTTGGTTTATGGTTTATCTCGACATTTCTTAGATGAAAATTATTTACAATTAATTATTATAAGGACAGAAATTTTTAATTTTAAACAAAATTATAAAAATATTAATTTATTATTCCATCAATCTATTTTCTAATCATCGTACAGAGTGAAAAGCCCGAAACTGTCAGTCTACCAATATCACTCTGTACGATGATTAGAAAATAGATTGATGGAATAATAAATTAATATTTTTATAATTTTGTTTAAAATTAAAAATTTCTGTCCTTACTAATTTTACGTCTAACCACCCGTTAGTGGTACTATGTGCTTGAGACACACAAGTCTTCAACTTGCTACCATTCAAAGTCTCCAGATAAGGAGAGGTATGAGTAGTTGTCTACATCTAGAAATAGATGGCGCACAAATCTACATCAATCTAATGGCTATATTCCTTTTGCGAGTAAAGTCTAAAAACGTTTTCTTAATCAGCGTGCAGAGTTGACTCTTGGTACTGAAGAGGGCCAGCAGCCCGAAACTGTCAGTCTACCAATATTACTCTGTACGATGATTAGAAAATAGATTGATGGAATAATTAATTATTATAAATAAAACAAAACGAACTAAGCGTCAAATAAGGGCTCCTCAAAGTACCTTATGTAGGAGATCCATTAGGACTCTTAAAGAAATTTGATCACCTTCATATCTTTAGAATTATCTAGAGATACCTAAATGAAAATTTAGGGACAAAAAAAATATATAAGGTCCACACTAATATTGTATTAACAAAAAACTGGAATTACCTGAGGATTAGTTTCTTTTAAATCTTGAGTACATTCAATAAAATTATCAATATTTTGAGCAAAGGTAGTTGATTTGTCTTGAGCTAATTCTAAAGCATAAGTCCTTATTGCTGACCCTACAGTTTTTGGTCCTGTTTGATCCCTCTGATTTTTCAACGCTTGAATACGTGGAGCAGCTAAAATTAAAAAAAGATATCAGGAAGGTTTAAAAATACCTGGTGCCATTCCACTGGATCTTAATTTTTTTAAATTATGATTTATGTTGGCAGCATGAATTTGCAAAGTGTTCCCACTTAATTTTAGATGAACAAAACTGACAAAGAAAAAGGACAGTAGATTCTTGTAAAGGAAGGTCTGGAGACAGAACCACTCACAGAAAAATCCTAGATGTAATTTTGGGAGATAATGCTTAAAATTAAGAAAAATTATTTTGTTGGTGTATTTGACAATTTTTGTTAGACTTGCTCTATCTAGCGCCGCTATGTAGAGTTACCAACAATTTATACCAGGGTTAATTGTAAAGCTGTTATGAATCGGTCAAAGTATTAACAAAATATTTTGTAAGTGCAGGGATAGACCCAGAACAGTTTCTCGGAGGAGATGATTTCCCAAAAGAATCTCAGATTTTAGTAAAATGTATATTATCTCCCGCTAGATAGAGCCACAAACAGCCACAATTTAACAGGTTATGTTTCAACAAAGTTAAATTCCAATGCAAAGTAATTTTCTTCGTAATTCAAACAGATCATGGCTAGCCTTAAAAAAATTAAATGAAAAGTCAAACTACCCCGGATTTTTTGATTTTAGGTTGTTTTTGGGACCATTTCCAAACAGTTGTTGACAAAACTGTCAAAGTAATAACAAAATATTTTGTAAGTGCAGGGGTAGACCCAGAACAGTTTCTCGGAGGAGATGATTTCCCAAAAGTATCTCAGATATTAGTAAAATGTATATTATCTCCCGTTAGATAGAGCTACAAACAGCCACAACTTAACAGGTTATATTTCAACAAAGTTAAATTCCAACGCAAAGTAATTTTCTTCGTAATTCAAACAGATCACGGTTAGCCTTAAAAATTTAAATAAAAAGTCAAACCACCCCGGATTTTTTGATTTTAGTTTGTTTTTGGGACCATTTCCAAACAGTTTTTTACAAAACATGAAATCGCTCAAGAAGCCGTTTTAAGTTTTTCCTGACATCGCAATACGGAGTTTTTTCTATGACACACCCTATAGCATAGGTACTACCCATGATACTCAATTCACACGCCTACTTTGTTAATGTCCAAAATTACGGTCTTCTTATTTTAGATATTAATAAAGTAGGCGTGTGAATGATCGTGATTATATTGAGTATCATGGGTAGTAACTAAGCTATATGATGTGTCATAGAAAAAACTCCGTATTGTCAGGAAAAACTTGAAGAAGAAGAAGAATAATGACTTTATTTAAAAACGGCTTCGTGAGCGATTTCAATTTTTATTAAAAACTGTTTGGAAATGTCCCAAAAACAAACTAAAATAAAAAATCCGAGGTGGTTTGACTTTTCATTTATTTTTTTTATTTCACTTGGTTTTGGATAGACTATAGTTTATTGCAGTAAAAAACAAATAAATGTTAATTTTAAATTTAAATCCTTAATCAAGGCCGAAGCCCGGAAATGTTATCAAATCTATGCTTTTAATTGCGGTTTATATAAATCTTTTTTATCAACCAAAATAAAAAAAAAGGATCTGCCCTCACCAGTCCAAACAATCCTAGCTACGACCTTTTCATTAGTTATTCTGTCATTACTATTTTAAAATGGCACCTAACACGTTTTTTATATGGAACTTATAAATATTTTTAAAATTTTATAGCAATCACTTAACACTAAAATATATCTAGAAAAGACTAACAATGTTTTAAGCCCATTATACCCAGGTTTATTTCAATGCATTAAATAACAGAGCCATAAGTATTTATTAGGTATTGAATGTTAAATATAAACATAAGCAATAAAACAGCAATTGGAAATAGCTTGATAAGTTAAAAATAATATATCGGTCTTAAAGATAACATTTGGTGCATTTTACTGTTTAGATATTTCAAATTTGTCGTTTTAGTGATGTCAGATTTTCAAACCGTTCATAGTACGCTAAAAATCCATTTTTAACTTGTTAAGTCATATACAATGTATATTATACATTATTACATTACATTACATGTTTGTTTAACCTCGTACTATTCTACTTATCAAGCATCCCCTAAGTCTAGGACTTGTGTGGGCTAGTACTAAAAGGAACCACCGGCTTATACTAACTTTCGAACCAGTATCCACGTATGGATATTTGTTTACGGGATTTCCCATATACATTTTAATCTGGTGTGGGGACTTGTACCTTGAAAACCCGGCTGGAGCGGAAGGGGTTAATTAACTCAAATCAATCAATCAATCAAATCGGCGCCAGTGAGAATCGAACTCACACTAGTAGCTTACTATGTACATGCGCTAGCCACTACGCTCCCATATTATATCTATTACATTTAGATTAAGCTATGTATGTTCATAGTTATACAAAATAATTCTGGGGACCAGGGGTAACGGTCTTTAACAAGTGCCTTTAACATATTATCCTATTAAATTTTTTAAAGAAATGATAATTTCTAAAATAACTTTTTGACGAGGGGTAGACAACTATACGTAACCACTGTAGAAAGCAGTGGTAATCGATTACGTAATCGTCGCGTAATCTTATACAGAACTGCGTTACCTTTAAGAAATGATTACGTGAAATGGGTAATCACTGTAAAAATTATGCTGAGTTGTCTACACCCCGCTTTATGATTAAATGAAATTTTTTCGACAATTTAGAATTGAAATATGTGAAATAAACCTTTTAAATACTGTTTTTATTCTTTGACCCGCAAAAAATAACATACTATTTATTTATTTATTGAAGGGAAAACTATAAAAATAAGAAGTAAAATACATAGGTATTAAGAATCTAATTAGCTAAAAAATTACAAGTGCACCTAGAATTAAGTTAAAATTTGATGTAGATGCATAGTAAAAGAAAAAAAGAACGTACATTAGTACATACTGAATTATATATTAATAAGGGAAGATTTAAACGAACTTACAGAGGGGGAAAAGAGGTCTAGTGTGTTCAAGTCAATAGCTAATTTTATGGTTCTATCCAGAGAGCTTAAACCATAATTGGTATGGTGATAGGGAATCATAAATAAGGGAAAAGGGTTACGTAGATTTCTTGTTGGAACATTAAGACTGATTTTGGTAAGTAAATCCGGACAGTCGATTATAACATTAAAAATTCTGTAAAGATAGCATAAATCAGATTTTTTTCTTCTAACTTCCAAAATGTAATAATAGCCTAATTTGAATGTAAAAAATATTATGTGTTTGACTCGGTAAGTTAAAAATAGGTTTTTAAGGTATCTTTTCCTCAACTTTTAGCCGGGAAAACATAACTCAATGAAATCGGTCATGAGTTCTTAGAGTATGAGTTTAAAATGTAATATGTCGATCTGGTTTTCTTTGAGAATACTTTGAGGTTACATTACTTTGATGAAAAAAAGATCTTTTTAAAAGAATAATTTGTAAAACAATGGAAAATTATTAATTGCAAACATGATCCGGAGTTTAATTAGTATTTTCAGATAGTAATTATGGGATCTTTTAGAGTCGGAGAGGGACTTGTCAGCAATACAAATTTAATTGTCAAATTAAATTTGAGGCTAAGGTTTTTTACGAAATAACTTTTCTGCAGCAACCTGTTTTAGTACATAGGGTTTCAATAAAGTTTGAACAACAAAACGCACAAATTATGACTATTTGAACTGTGTTAGTCATCATAGTACAGATAACAGCAATGAAATCGTTATGTTTAAAAATATACTGTAAAAAATTATTGGAATTTAATAAAAATATTACATGATAATATAAGTAAAAATATCATTAAAATTCTCATTTAATAACATTTTATCAGGATCGGTTTTGAAAATAATCGTCCAATATTTGTTTTGTTTAACAAACGATTTAAATTTGTCTATATATTTTTTTAGATTTTTTTTCGAGTAAGGATAAGAATTGTAAAATTCTTTTTAGAATCAATAAATGTATTATTATTATTATTATTATTATTATTATTATTATTATTATTATTATTATTATTATTATTATTATTATTATTATTTATTGATCTACACAATAATACATTTTACAAACATATTATAGGAAAACTACTGGATACTTTGTGCTTAAAGTTTTACCCATCTTGATCCCTCTAGTTGCTTTGTGGTTGAGGGTTTTCAGTTCCAATAGCAAGCATTTATGGTCCAGAGCTTCACCGAAGGAATTTTCTTAGAATATGAACTGTCTCTAGCAGAGTAATTTTTGCAAATTAATAAGGGTTTATTTTACACGCAAATTTATCTCTAATAGGCCTAAGATGGAGGTACTTTGGGAACGACTCGCTGGAACCAAACGAGATCATGAACACTCCCCTGAAACCGTACCTGGACTTTATAAAAGAAACAGGGATGATATGAGGAGATCTGTGCGGTTAACACAAAGGTCCCTAGGGACCAGGTGTTGAGGGCTGTGAACCCCGCACTGAACTAAACTAAACTAACTAACTAAACTACACGCAAATTACACGGGTCAACACAAAGTTTGACTTTGACTCTAAAGTATAAAATTTCGATAGTTTAGTTCGTAATTACACGAAAAAAAATTATATGGCATAAAAAAGTTTGCTTTTGTATTTAGAAGACCGATTGAACGATATTTTTCAAAATCTGTGGTATTATTTTTTATTGGAAGATAGAACCATCGATATAAATTTGTTTATCATTTTTATTATCAAAATAACTTACAAAAAAGTAGAAAATACTTTAAAAGTGTACACTCTTACTCTTTCTTCTATGTTCATAAGTACTTTCTCTCAATAAACCCCAGATATAGTCTCCCATCACATTTTCATTGGCCAACACTTGATAACGTTAATATGTCCATTACATTTGATGCACTGCTTAATTAAAAATTGCTCACCTTCCAAACATCTTTTACAATAACTACAAGCAACATTTGGAGCCCATGGCTTGTCTTAATTCCGAACAGGACAGTCAAAATATGCTTCGTAGGCTTCACAGAGAACGTGAGATGTTTTTAGATCATATTTCATGTCTTGAACTTTAATAAATTGACCACATACGTAGCAAAATGCATCAGCATCATATTTACACTTTCGCGATGCCATTTTAAAGTTTTCTCGATATGTACAAAACACCTGATCGTTGTTTATCACTTGAGTGCCATCTGGAGGCACTGCGTGAACGTAAAAACCCCACTCAGATCTTGCGGTATTTTTGAATGTATTTAAACTAATTGAAATTTATAAAAAAATTCGAAAATGAGTATTATTACCACAACTATCACAAAAGCAAACTTTAAACCAAAAGAAGGTATTTTCTTTTCGTTTTTGTGCATAATGAACCGAAAAATTATAATATAAACTTTAGGACAAAGAACAAAAAAATTTTTGTTGAGTCGTGTTATCTAGGAATTTTTGAAATTCAATTTTAATTATCCCAAAGCGCCTACTACGATAGGTATAACTTTTGTTTTAACATGCCACATTCTGGATATTTCAATTCCTAAGTCTTGGTACTTTGTCATTTTTTCTACTTCTCTGCTGAATATATTATTATTATTATTATTATTATTAATATCATTATTACAATTTAAATTTTGTGAATACTTACAAAGTAAAGGATCCAAGCGATCTCGAAAACTTTTTGATCTGTTTATAGATGCCACTTTTGAACTTAGATTATGATTAATTTCGGATATAGTTTCTTCAGTCTAAAAATAATATTGATTAGTTAAAAATAACTACAAACAATAATTCGCAATTAAAATAACTAAAAACGTATGTTTCGGGCCAATTTAAGAGCTGGACTTTTGGGAAAGTATTTTTCATGTATAAATGTATGCAAAATCTCATTATTTTAAGCATTTAAGGGCATATCCACAGTCTCGCATAACAACATAGTACATAAGAAGGCGATGTCGTGATTGGCTTGATGAGCCGCCATGTATCTTATAAGCCAATCACGGCATCGCATTCTTATGTTTTATGTTCTTAAGCAAGCTTCTGGATAGGCCTTAACTCAAAATCCGATACACCCGTTTGATATAAATATAAACAAAACATAAAATGAAACAAGCCTAAACATACCGGTTGCCACAAAATTTATTTATTTATTTATTTATTTAATTAATTAGGGTTACAAACAGGAACAAGCCCAAAGTAGTAACCTCTTAGAAATAACAATGTAACGTCATGCTTAAAATACGTCAATTATACATAGTGTAAGAAAGAAAAGTAATTTAAAAATTGTTTACAGAGCGTTTTAAATACTTTTTCAAGGCGTTTAAAGAAATATTGAACATGTCTATATCTGAACAATGAACATTTGAGGATCTTAACATTCTGCAAATGGGGGAGTTATCGGTATAATTTGTTCTTCTGTTTGGTAGCACAAACAAATTGTAATTTCTGAAATTTGCCAATGGAGCATGTATATTTATTTTTGATAATAACAAAATGGTGGTACACCTCTATAACTTTTTTGTTTATTAACTTATCAAAATAAAATTTGGAGGATTGAAATAATTGAATAAACTGCATTTTTTGACATTGTAAAAAATATTCGGTCACTTCCGGTTTCGCCGGAAATTACCCCAACTTTTGATTTTTAAATAGAACACCCTCTATATTTTTACATATTTCGATTCAAAATTAAATTCTGAGTACAACCATGTATAATTTGTCAATTTTTGACAGAGTATGTAATTTTTTAACTTAATTTTAATTTTAAATCTAGTTAGCTTTGAAATAAGAAAATTATTCTTGGCTTAGTAATTTTCTTAGGAAAAATATGAAACAACGTTTTATTTAATTATTTACCAATTTGGAGATCTTTGAAATTGGGCAAATCATTTTTTTCAATAAAACTCAATTTTTATAAATTGGTATGTACTGGTACCGTAGTACCACTAAGTCACACATTTTTTCTTAAAAGATTGATACCCATATCATTGTATTTCAATCAAAATTTATTGGCAAAAAAATACTTTTAAAAATAAATAAAGAAGAAAAATCAACAATTATTTCCATTATCCTCCAAACTTTATTTTGATAAGTTAATAAACAAAAACGTTATAGGGGTGTACCACTATTTTGGGGCACCCGGTATATCATTTCTAGACGGGTGGAAATATCTTAAAATCGCAATATCTCAAAACCTAAGAGTCACGTAAAAAAATTTAAAATAAAAAATTAAGTTTTTGTCCCCCTTACCTTTACCATATTTTAGATGACGCAAACCAAAAAGGTCATAATTCGTTTGGCAAAAGATTTTTTTACATAGAATTTAATTTACATTAAAATTATGCATTACAAGATCCCCCTTCCCATTAAAAAATAAACATGTCCCCCTGATATAATATGTAATACCAGTAAAGGACGCTTTCCCCGACGTAAGTAAAACAATAACATTTTAAGAAGAGCAGTTTAAGGGGCCTTTCTACCTTAGAAATTATAAAAATAATCTTTTTTTAAACATTTTTTTTATATAGAAAGAAAAAAGATATCATTGTGAAATTTTGTAGGTATGTTTATTTATATTCAAAGAATATAAAAAAAATATATATATATATTTTAGATTTTTAAAGTGCCATTTTTTGGCAGAAAAATTTGTTGAAAAAAAAACATCAAAAAACGGTGGTCGCCATGAATCCGGCAGTCTGGATCGACTGAAAAAAAAAACAAAATAGGATATTATTCAGTATTGAAGTCGCTACTAGAACAAATATTTTTGGGCAAGAAATAACAAAATGGCGGAGGTTTTTGTTTGAATTTTTTTGAAAAAGTTCCGCCATTTTGTTATTTTTTGGCCAAAAATGTTTCTTTTAGTATGGTCTATAGCGACTTCAATACTGAATAATATACAGTTTTGTTTTTTTTTTCAGTCGATCCAAACGGCCGGATCATGGCGACCACGATGTTTTTTTTCAAAAAAAAATATGACCAGAAAATGGCACTTTAAAAAACTAAAGAAATTTTATTTGTATTCTTTGAATATAAATAAATATACCTACAAAATTTTACAATGATATCTTTTTTTTTCTATATAAAAAAATGTTTAAAAAAAGATCATTTTATAGTTTCTAAGGTAGAAAGATCCCTTAAACTGCTTTTCTTAAAATGTTATTTTTTTCCTTGCGTCGGGGAAAGTGTCCTTTACTGGTATTACATATTAGATCAGGGGGACATGTTTCTTTTTTAATGGAAAGGGGGAACTTGCAATAAATAATTTTATTGTAAATTAAATTCTCTGTACGACTATACTATACTGTATATTTATAAATTTGGATTTTTACATTTTTTTGCTAAAAAATTCGATGTTTTAAAGATTTTTTGTAATTTTTATTTATTTATATCAATTAAAATTTATTTAAAAGTATAATTTACGTTTTTGGGTCATGAAATTAATCGTTTTTTAAAATTGTTTGATTTTTTTTAAGAAATTTTGACGAAAACATTATTTTAAACCCCCCAAAAAAAATATTTTAAAAAATAAACAAATATATGACCAAATAGAGAAATTTATAAGCTTTAAATAATGTATCACACGACTCGCACACATTTTAAGAGCTGAAAATATAAAATATATGCAAAAAAAGTGTTATTTGCAATAACCAAAAGTCGATATCTCAACTCGTTTTAAAGTTAAGACCCCCTCTTTTGTATATTTACCTCCGTATGTCGCACTTCTTGACCAACCTCGGCCCACGGATCAGAAAATTCAGTAATCTCGCTAATTTCTGATGGTGGTGCTCTTGGTATTCTTTTGCCATCTTCAACATTATCATAAGCTGACATTCTACATCTTTCTTCGTTCATCGATATGTCAGAAGATGTTCTTATATCGGGAAATCTAAAAATGAGTTTAATACAATATTTAAGAATTGTACATTACAATTTTCATAAACTCCACTGACTGGATTTTCCAAGGAAGAAAATAGTTATTTTCTTAACTAGTGTATTAAGTGGATAAAATCACTTAATACACGAGTTGAGAATTTAATTTTATCCAACACCTTTTATTTTTAAATAAAAATCAATAATTTTGCGAAAAATTATGTCAAAAATATTAAGATTAAGTTTTCTTAATACTAAAATAATAGGTAGCCATGGCCTAAGTATGCCTATTAAAAATAAACAATTGCTAGTTTTACATTTCTCACAAACGTCAAAATGGACGCGGTGATGACAGAATTTTTAATAAAAACAGTATTTTATTTAAAAACTAAAAAATAATTTGGGGTTTTCTTTAATTTTTATGGTTTAGTTAACGTGCTTCTATTAATAGAATAGTTATAATACTTAATTAATAGGGTATGTGACTAATTTTGGGTGAGATTAAAAGCTGTACGTAAAAGAGTGGGTGAAAAATTTTTTAGTCACTAGTGGAAAAAAACTCACTTTTGACATTTAAAATAGTGCTCAAAACAAGTGTTTCTGTGAAGGTGTTGGATAAATGTTATTAATTTTTTGGGGAAGCGAAATTTTAATTTACAGTATAAACAATTCCATAGCATTTTTGTATTGTCAAACTTATACCGGGTGTCCCAGTTATCAAAGATAAATCGTTTTTTGGCTTTTTTATAAAAGCTACCAAAATAAAATTTATGTCAATCAGTGTACACCCAACAAGCTATTAGTAGTAGTCGGCGTAAACTCAGTTATGACTCATCAACGTTGAAAATAAACACAGAAACATAGGCTTACGGAATAATTTTTCCGAATTATGAGGGAAATTTTTATAAAGGTCACTAAATTGAAACATTTGACGACTAATTTGTTACACACAACAATATTGACTATACATATTAACTATACATATGTATATATATCGGTGTTTAAAAAAAAACGCATTCGATTTTTATCTTTTAAGAATACGAAAGTTTTTAATTTTTATTTATCGATAACTTTCTTTCCCACCTTACTTGTTTAAATGGAATCAAGATACAAAGAAATAAAAATGTAAATATTTAAAACCTCGCAGCAACGCTAGAGTCGACGCGGCGCCTATGCAAGTACTGATGTCACGATTTTTGCAGACACGATAACTCAAGAATGAATAATCCGATCGTATTGAATTTTCTGAAAAATCAAGTTCTATGAGGGGAAGATCCCTATTATTTTTGAAAGTAATCCACCCAAAAAAAAGTTATGGCGGGTTAAACTTTTAAAAAAATCGAAAAAGTCCAAACGAAAATTCCGAATAACGTAATTTTTTCAGGAAAAATTACTTTTATTATAAGGATTAATTCTACAAAAAATTAAAAAAACTGAAAAATGTTGAATTTAAAAAAAAAAAATTTTTTTAGAAATTTTTTGTTTTCAAAAATTTTTTTTTTTCGTTTTTCGCAAAAAGAAAATTTAATAAAAAAATTAAAAAATTAAAAAAAAAGAAAAATTAAAAAAAAGTTTTTATAAAAACCTATTTTTGAAAAAAACAAAATTTTTTAATAATTGTTCAATAATTTTTCGTTTTTCAAAAAAGATCTTTATCTTTTTTTTTTAATTTAATTTTTTTGTTATGTTTCTTTTAATTATTTTTGTATTTGGGAAATGCTACTGTTTACTGTGAATAATATATAATGGATGCTTGTTATTTTATCAAAATCACAATATTTTTTATTTCTGGCGTTCACTAAATACATATTAGGGTGGATCTTATACTTTTTTTATTGCCTTTTATTTTCATTTAGGTGTAACTAGAAAATTCTGAAAATATGAGAGTGATCAATCTTCTCTAAGGGTGCTAATGGGGGCCACAAAATTAGTAAAATTACCTTAAAACGTAGAAAATTGTCTGTAATTTTTTTATAAGTAAAAAACTTAAAGGGCTGCTTGAGCATACAAAATTAAGTGCCAAATTTCAAAATTACCAAAGAATCTAACCCTTGTCGAAATCTGCCAAATTTGCCCCTAACACTAAAATTTACGAATTTCTACCAAAAGTGTGAGTCAAACGGTAAATAAACATTTTAAAAATATATCAGATCGAACTAAATTTATTTTTATTTAATGCATTCTAAAATGTATTTATAATATTAAATTTATTTAACTAAAACAAAACGAGCCAAGCGCCAAATAGGAGCTCCTAAATATTTTGCGATTAGCTCGTTTTATTTTAGTTAAATAATTTTAATATTATGAATGGTTATTAGAATGAATTATATAAAAATAAATTTAGTCCAGTTTAATACATTTTAAAAGGTTTGTTTACTATTTGACTCACATTTATGGTAAAAGTTCGTAAATGTTAGTGTTAGGGGCAACTTTGGCGGATTTTCGGCGCGGGTTGGAATCTTTTGATAATTTTAAAATTTGCCTAATAATTTTTTTATGCTAAAAAGGAAAAAAATAAGATTTCAAGGTCTTTAAATTTTTCACTTATAAAAAAATTACAGGAAATTTTCAACGATTTCTTACGATTTATGGTAATTTTACCAATTTTAGGGTCCCCATTAGCCCCCTTAGAGAAGTTTGATCACACTCATATTTACAAAATTTTCTACACCTTTTCAAGGTGTAAATCAGAAAGTGTGATATTAATTTCAGACAGTGTAATTTGTTATTCAGATTTTTAAAATAAGTTTCAGAAAGTATAAATTTTAATTCAGATTTTTAAATTATATTTCAGAAAGTGTAAATTGTAATTCAGATTTGCAAGTTATATTTCAGAAAGTATAAATTGAAATTCAGATTTGTAACATATATTTCAGAAAGCGTAAGTTGAAATTCAGAAAGTGTAAATTATATTTCAGAAAGTAGAAATTAATTTTCAGAATGTGTTATTTTATTTAAATTTGGATCTGTTAATTCAATTTCAGAAAGTGTAAATTAATTTTAGGAAACGGTAATTTGTAAACCAGAAATCATAATTTTTACTTCGGAACGTATTATTGTATACAACAAAATTTAAAAAAAGTAGCAGTTATGTATTATACATATATTCGGTATTAAATATTGAACAGCAATAAATTAAAATTTAAAAAAAAATGTATTTTTTACATAAAACTAAATATTTAACAAAATTAATATTTCTGAAATTTAATTTACACTTTCTGAAATACAATTTACACTTTCTGAAATACAATTTACTCTGTAATAATAATATAAAGATATAATTTCTGAAATATAATCTACACTTTCTGAATTTCAAGTTACGCTTTCTGAAATATAATTTACACTTTCTGAAATTTAATTTATACTTTCTGAAATATAAATTTCAAATCTGAATTACAATTTACACTTTCTGAAATATAACTTGTAAATCTGAATTACAATTTATACTTTCTGAAATTTAACTTGAAATTCTGAATATCAATTTACACTTTCATATTTACAACTTGAAAAGGTGTAGTGACACCTAAATGAAAATTTTACCCTTAGAAAAGTTTGATCACTTTATATTTTTAAAATTGTGACACTAGTGACACCTATGTAAATAAAAATTTTAAGGTCCACCCTTTAGACCACTTTAGACGACTTTAAATAAAAGTTTAACTTACCTTTTTGATATGAGATCCTGTAAGGTATTTCGTTCATTATTGTCATATGGTTGAAGAGAAGTTACAATGTTTGGAATGGTAGGCCAATCCGAGTCATATTCTTGGTCACTAGAGTCCATATTCATATCACATTCTTTAGCTGAAGTAAAAAAAAATTATATTAACAATACATAATATTAGTATAAGAGCTGGTGACCTTTTATTTCATTATTTGCTCCCAACTGTATTTTATATATGTGGACCCTAGAACCCAAGGGGTCCAAGTGACAGTTTCGTCAAAATGGAGTTAAGTGCAGAAATGGATATTAAAAAATTATATCTGTCGACTGAAAAAGGGATTCAAGCTCATTTCTTGACAGGTGCTGCTACCTAGCGTGGTGCCCCTATACCAACTCAGGATAGTGGTTAGTCGTTTGGAGCGCTAGGGGTCCAAGTCGTCACTTGGATCCCTGCTCCACCAAAATAAATGAGCAAATTGTTTTGTTGTTGTTTGGTAACGAGCATTAGTGTCACGTGTTTTTTGTCAAATTAATGTATGTTATTAAAACTTAACAGGTGTTTTTTAAAGTACGTTTTGGTGTTTAGATTAAAACTAAGATTTCTTAAGATTCTCAATGTTTTGAACCAGTTTATTGTTTTTTAAACTGAAAAAGAAGAGTTTATAACCTCAAAACTTGAGTTCATTGCAATATGAGTGACGAAAGTGAAGATTCATCTGAGTCAGGTTAGTAATAGTTAGGTAAGCTAGCAACAGTTCTTTTATACTTTAGTGACGGAGATGAAGAAGATCAAGTTCTGGACAACATTTATGGAACTGACGAGGATGAATGAAAATGAAAATTTGTATTTTGTTTCACCTTTTGAATTGTATGTTTTATGATTAATCTTAAAAATAAAGATAAGTGCTTTTATACTTTTAAAATAGTTTCATTATTGACCTAAACTCAGAAGGCAAGGGGTCCAAGTGCAGGTGTACAAGAGATCCAAGTGCAGCGTGCAAAACATGGTAAACTTTTAGTATATAAAAATATGTATGTATATGATTAAAAAAATATTTTAATATGTTTTTATGATAAACTATATCATTGAGATACCTACTAATGTAAAAAAAACTACCTAACTTCAAACATGACCTATTCATATTTTTTTGAACTTTAACTTCAATTATCTCGTAATAATGGTTTTTGTACTTGGACCCCTTGCCTTCTAGCGTCCACATATGTCTTAAAGTACATTCAAATTAAGCTCCTTGCAAATCGCCAGGTCCTGGATCGGGTTCCTTTGGATGCTAGAAGCCTCTAAAAGGTGGTGAAATGGGGTCACCGGAAAATATCTTTTTAACTTACCGATTCAAATAAATTACATTTATTACATTTAGAATAGTCTATTTTCACAGTTTTGCACAATTATTCAGTAGGCTAAGAGTTAAAAAAGACTTTAATAACTTTACCTGACATATTTCAGCACTAAAAACTCTCTTTAATTTTCATTTAATCAAAATGTAATTTCATAAATTCTCATTTCTTTAAAAAATTAGGTATCACATATTTTAAAGGCACTTTTTAAAGACTGTTCTCACCCCTTGGCCCCAGAATTATGCTGAAAATAGCTTAATCTAAATGTATTAAATGAAATATGACTCGGCAAGTTAAAAATAGATTTTTTGGTAGCTCATTTTCATAGCTTTTGGAGCTTCTAGCACCCAAAGGAACCGGATCCGGAGTCTAGCAATTTGAAAATAGCTTAATTTGAATGTACTTTAAGACAAATATAAAATATATCCGGGAGCAAATAATAAAATAAAAATGGTCACTAGCACTCCGACTATAAGCATAGATAATACTGAAACGAATATATGAATATCTTATCTTTATGATAAGCTATAAATGTGGTTAAGAATTTGATATCAAAATACTTTAGAAATTCCTTTCTTGAAAGTAATATTAATTAGGATGCCAGCAATATCAATTTTGTAGATTTGCGATGGGAACAGCTTGGTTTTTTTCAACGCCTCTTTGTAAGAACATAGTTACACCTAAATGAAAATTTTAAGATAATAAAAAAATATAAGGTCCACCCTAATATTATATTGGTATTTGGCTGGAACCCTAATGAAGGATCATCAAATCAAAATTATAAATTGATGATTTCTTATTTACGATTCATTCCTATTTGATGTAAAGTAAAATACACTGCCCAGTAAAAAAGCTTTCCGATTTTTCACATCCACGAATGAAATGGATTTTTTTATTATCAGATTCACTTTCAGCAACCTCAAAACCCCCAATATACCAATTTTTACGAAAACTACCCCCTGCCCCCAGGGGGTGGATTTAGAATATTTTAAGATTCCGTTTTAGCGACCTCAGGGAGTGGGGTTAGATTTTTTTATTATCAGGTTCACTTTCAGCAAAATAAAAAGAAACCAATATACCAATTTTCACGAAAACTAACACCCGCCCCTCAAAAACCCCTATACACGGTGAATTTAAAATAGGGTCCGAAATGTAAGGGGTGATTCTACATCATAAAATATGTCAAAATGTTTCTATAAACATATTTATAAAAATGTGTCGTAAGGGAGCTAAGTCCCTTTGAAAGTGGCTATGTATCTTTTTATTGATTTTATTTTTGGAATATGATTTTATTGTAATACTGTAGGATTAACCGTTTTCGAGAAAAATTAATTTGAAGGTGAAATTTCACAGTTTGAGGACGAAAAATTAAATACTAAAATGTTGAAAAACGAAATTTCAATTTCAATTTCAAAAATAAAATTTAAAAAAAGTTAAGGTGGAGTGGGGTAAGTGTAATAGCGGGGTAAGTATAACCACCGCCATTTTTTTATTTCGTGTTCAAGAAAATATGTTTTTAGCAATATTTCGGTACATTTAAGGTTTTTCTTTACTAATTCATGTTTTTTTTTCAGCATGCGTTTTAACTAAAATATCAAGTGAGGCCTTTGCTTTTATTGATTTTTTATAAGCGTTTGATAGAAATTGATTTATATCGACATAAAACCCAAAAATACGCTAAAAATTTGAAAATTTTAGCACGAATTCACGGCTTTCCCGATTTAAAAAAAATTCAAAATGGGAAAGCAATATAATCTTTATCCAACGCCTTATTATAAATCCCCGTTTACTGCGGCCATTTTAAATAAGAAAAGTTACTGTTTATCTTTTGTTATTATTTTACCCTACGTTTCTAGCAGTAGGTAGTTTTTTTTATTATAAAATATTTCAATACAAACGACATGGCGCGCCAATGATATTTGTCGTGCAAAAGTGACTTACTCATAAATTTCCATCCGTTGTCGATTTGCCAGCTGTCATTTGCAGACAGAGGGGTTTTTGGGGGAAGGACCATTTTTATTTCAGGCTTCCTTAGTGCGAATCTTTGCTGCTGTTTCGTAGGACTGAGATTATCGACTGAAGATGATATTATCCCTGTAAAAGAGGGATATGTTATACTAGGGTGGAACTTATATTTTTTATATAGAATCTATAATTTATCTGTCCGTCTGACAGAACACAAAATTAACTGTCAAAAAAGAAAAATATTTTCTTCAAAATTAGTTGATCACTCATTTAATAATTGTCACCATTTTTTATTTGATAATACAAAAATTTTAACTAAAGAGCCTATTAGAGAAATACGAAAGCTAAAAGAATCAATTTTCATAAAATTATGTAGAGATAACTGTATTAGCGAATGCTCTTCATCTTTATCTAATATTTGGACACCAATACTTAATGATGAAGTATTACGCGGTAACTTAACTTTGCCCTTTTTTCAATAAAATAGGTTTTTTCCAAATTAACTTTTCTACACGTTTTCAACAAATACGCCTTTTCCAAATTAATTTCTCTACACCTTTTTATTGTTACAGGTGTATTTGTTGTCAATTACCTCGAAATGACATATTTTGACATTTGTCATATTTTGATTGATAAAGCCAAATATTGCATAAATTCTTTCAAAAACTAATAATTTTCTTTGAAAACGGGATCAGATTAGATCCCGAAACGTTAGAAGTTAACTTTTATTCAGTTTTTCGTTCTTTTTTATTTATTTTAACGATTTATCAAGAATTTTATTAAAATTTCTTTATTTAGGCAAAATTTTTAAACTTTGGTAAGGTATTGACTAATAATATTTTTTAGGTAAAGAAGATATAGCAGATAAGTATTATTTTAAACGCAATACCTTACCAGCGCATCTAGAAATAGGTGCGCCTGATAAGAACATTTTAATTTTATTTTCTGTTTTAGATTTTTTTATCGATATAAATAGTCATTGAGGCGAAATGGCTCAAATTAATGATACTGTAATTATATTTTTTATTATCTTAAAATTTTCATTTAAGTGAGAGAAGAAAATTCTAAAAATATGATAGTGCTCAAACTTCTCTAAGGGTGCTAATGGGGACCCTAAAACTTAAAATTTCCATAAATCGTAAAAAATCGGTGAAAATTGCCTGTAATTTTTTTATAAGTGATATATTTAAGGGGCTTCAAATCTTATTTTTTTTTCCTTTTGAGCATAGAAGTGTCAACTCTGCACGCTGATCAAGAAAACGTTTTTAGACTTTACTCGCAAAAGGAATATAGCCATTAGATTGATGTAGACTTGTGCGCCATCTATTGCTAGAAAGATTCTAACCCGTGTCGAGAGTCCGTCAAAGTTGCCCCTAAAGCTAATACAGGGTGATCCATAACTGGCATGCCAAAATTTAAGAGGTGATTCTAGATCCAAAAATATAAAAAAAGTTCCTATAAAGGTTGGTCCGGAAATGAGCCCTAAGGGATCTAGGGCCCTTTAAAATTGTAATAAAAATAAGGTTTTTAATTAATAACTCGGGTACCGTTTAAGCTAGAGCGGCGAGCTTTTGCATGTATACTAGTATTAATAAGGGCAATAAGTTTATATTAATTGATTTTTTTAATTTATCCAGAGGCGTGCCCAGACGGACAAAATATATGAGGCTTAAAACATTTTTGCCCCAAACTTTTCTATGTGTATGTTTTTTGGATTTGTTGTAAAAAATATAGATTTCTAGAGTAAAAATACATCATATAGTGTAACACTGTAGGAGCAACCGTTATAAAAAAAAAAATGCAATTAAGAGGAAGTAACATTTTGTGCCACCAAAAACGTTACTTTTTAAAAGGCTATTACTCCTTTAATATTAAATTTAGGTGTTTTGGTGTATAATACTTTTTTGCTCAGTTTTAAATGAAGAATCACCCTGCAGCATTAAAATTTTATTGCTGCTTTTTTTTGTTCCCCATTCAATACGTCATCTTCGAAGGGCCGTAACTCCCTTAGTGCTAATTTCCGGACCAACCTTTATAGAAACTTTTTTTCATATTTTTGGATGTAGAATCACCTCTTAAATTTCGGTACGCGAGTTCTGGAACAGGCTGTATTTACGAATTTCTACCATAAATGTGAGTCAAACGGGAAACAAACATTTTAAAAATGTATCAAACCGGACAGAATTAATTTTTATTTAATGTATTCTAATAATTATTTATAATATTAAATTAATTTAACTAAAACAAAAAGAGCTAAGCGCCAATAAGAGCTCCTAAATATTTGGCTCTTAGTTCGGTTTGTTTTAGTTAAATTATTATATTATAAATAATTATTAGAATGCATTTAAAAAAAATAAATTTAGTCTGGTTTAAAGGGCGCCGGACTTTACAGCGAAAAAATAACCGCGAAGACCATTACCGCGCAGTCCATTACCACGACAAGCCATTACCGCGCAGTCCATTAGCGCGAACGGTCTTTACCGCGTATGACTTTTACAGTGAAAATCGTTTACCGCGCCAATTTTTTATGCATTATTTTTATTTTATGTAAGGGTTTTTCCGTGGGATTGATTGCAGTTTGGTTTGACTACTTTTGGTTTGGTTTTTATTAATAAAGTGGAACGTTTCTAAATATACCCATATATCTGTGTTTGGATTTTTTATGGGTGTGTGTTTTTTTTTATTTATATCGATTGATTTGTATAAATCGCTGATTAATAATCAGTTTAGTACGAATCGTCATGTCGATCGAAGTAATGAAAAGTGACAAAGACTTCGCTGTATACACGGTGTATTTGAAATAGCGTCGGAAATTTTAACAGATGATTCTACATCATAAAATATGATAAAAAGTTCCTATAAACATATGTCTAAAAATGCGTCATAAGGGAGCTACGCCCCTTTGAAAGTGGCTAAAAAAATCGGTTTTTATTCAATAACTTAGGATCCCTTTGAGATATATTAACGAGGTTTTGCACGTGAATTAATCCTAATAAGGCCCATCTTTTTATGTCATTTTCACGTACTTATTTAAACTAGAGGTGTGCGAAACGGGGGGGCCTTATCAGTTTTTTGTCCCAAACTTTTTTCTGTGTAACTTTTTTGCAATTTTATTTTTGAAATATGATTCCTCAGGTCAAAATACATAAAAAAGGTACTCTTGTTGTAATACTGTAGGATTAACCGTTTTCGAGAAAAATTCATTTGAAGGTGAAATTTCACGGTTCGAGGACGAAAAATTAAATACTAAAATGTCGAAAACCAAAATTTTAATAATGCAATGTTATTCTACATCAAAAACCAAGAAAAAAGGTTTCCATACATGTAGGTCGAAAAAACGATTTTAAAGCTACCATGGCCCTTTAAAAATGGTGCATATTTAGGAGACCATAGCTCCATTAGGATTGATTTTTGGAAGTACCTATATATGAGGTTTTTTTCTTAGTTTTTAATGTACATTCGCCCTGCATCATTAAAATTTTGGTTTTCAACATTTTAGTATTTAATTTTTCGTCCTCGAATCGTGAAATTTTACCTTCAAATGAATTTTTCTCGAAAACGGTTAATCCTACAGTATTACAACAAGAGTACCTTTTTTATGTATTTTGACCTGAGGAATCATATTTCAAAAATAAAATTGCAAAAAAGTTACACAGAAAAAAGTTTGGGACGAAAAACTGATAAGCCCCCCCCGTTTCGCACACCCCTGGTTGAAATAAGTACATGAAAATAACACACAAAAACGGGCCTTGGTAGAATTAGTTGACGTGCAAAACCTTGTTGATATATCTCAAAGGATTCCTGAGTTATTGAATAAAACCCGATTTTTTTAGCCACTTTCAAAGGGGCGTAGCTCCCTTATGACGCATTTTTAGACATATGTTTATAGGAACTTTTTGTCATATTTTATAATGTAGAATCATCTGTTAAAATTTCCGACGCTATTTCAAATATACCGTGTATAAACATTTCATATACAGGAATGAAAAGACTGTTATAATAAAAAAATTTGGGAGTGCGTAAATTAAAACGTGCTTTGTTGCAAGGGACGTTTGCATACATCGGACGGAAATGTTTTAAAGGAAACTAGTCATGCCCAAAACCGGGACCCAGTAGCTATATCATGTAGAACTGTTTGATTGTTTTCTGCAAAGTATTTTTTTTTATTTATTATTTTTTTCTACAAAAAAAAATTAAAATAATTATGCGCGGTAATGGTTTACGCGGTAAAATCTATGCGCGGTAAAGTCCATGCGCGGTAAAGGTGGCGCGGTAAAGGTTTCGGGGTAATGGACTGCGCTGTAAAGACCCCTACCCATATTTAAAATGTTTGTTTACCGTTTGACTCACGTTTATGGTAGAAATTCGTAAATTTTAGTGTTAGGGGCAACTTTGGCCGATTTTCGGCACGGGTTAGAATCTTTTGATCATTTTGATATGTGGCACATAATTGTGTATGCTCGAAAGGAAAAAATAAGATTTCAAGGCCTTTACTTATACAAAAATTACAGACAATTTTCAATAATTTTTTTACGATTTACGTTTACGAATTTTAGGGTTACAATTAGGACACTTAGAGAAATATGATCACCTAAACGAAAATATTAAGATAATAAAAAATATAAGGTCCAACCTAATATTTTATACATGTTTATGTGTACATAAAGTCAAATGGTTTGGTTATGAAAAAATATAAAAGAAACTTCCTTGTAAACGACATTTTGTAAAACTTATTATTTTTCTACAAGTAGGTAAATATAGATATTTTTTTTCACCGTGATATTATCTTTGAAACTATTTTTTTTTTGACAGATCTGAGAATGTAAAAAAATAGGATTTATATGTAGATCTATTTTTAGGGAAAAAAGTCAATTTAAGTATAACAAAAGAAGTCTCTTTATAAACAAATTATAGTTTAACATTATGTAAACTAATGCTTTACCCACTATAGACTGTCATCTGGGAGGTTAATAGCCTTAAAAAAAATCTTAAAGGGTTAAGAAGGCGCTACTAAAAAAAACATAAAAAAGTACTGGAAATATTTGGAATAGGAAAAATCAAGGAAATTGAAGACAAAAAATGTGTGGCCACCGTGACCGTAAAAAGTATATAAAAACTAAATGAAACGTTGCAAGCACCCTGTCAAAACATCGGCACTATTGTACACTAGAGCCATCTAGTTTGAAAATTTCAAACTAGGTGTTTTGTTTGATTTTAAATTCTGTATCTTTAAAACATTATATTCTAGCAAAAAACTGTATATAACATTTTTTATAGGGCTTAAAAAGAGCTTTTATTTAAAATATAATTTTTTGAAATCGGGTTATAAATATGTGAGATATGTTAAAAAAACCTTTTACTGCTTTAAACGTCAATATCTTGAAAACAATGCGTTTTAGGAAAACGTTGTTTATAACATTTTTTGACCAATTTAAAATTATCTTTTATATAAGTGCTAAATTAACCAAATACAATAATAATTGCCTTAATTATAAACAAAAAACGCTAAAAATAGGAGTTTTATCCTATTTTTACCCCCTTACCCCCAATCGTTTACCCCCAAAATCTAATCAGCTCTTCGGAATACGATAAGAAACAATATGCAAAAAACCGCAAGTCGATATCTCATGTAGAAATGTAATTAGAGTTTACACCAGACAGAAAGACAGACAGACGGACGCAAAATTTTTTTTTACTGCTTTCGGCTCAGAATGGTCTAAAACGTCGAGAAATGTAAAAAAACGTGGTCAAAGATTTTGACTTTTCGGCGAAGAATTCAATACATCGGCACTTAGTAGCACTAAGTGCCGATGTAATACCTACCAAAATGATTTTCATCTTCAACTTTTTCGAGTCCTGGACTTAACGCTTTAATCAACGAATGCAGTCCAGGTGGATTTGAGTGTCTGTGATGTAAAGGAATTCCTGGCGCTGGCCTAGTAATAACTCTTCTTGGAACTTGAGTGGTTAATGAATCCGCTGGCTCTGCATAAAAAGGACTACCTTGTTTTACGCATACATTTTGATCTTCGGTTTCATTATTTATGCGGTCATTATTTGGCGAGGTAACTGAAAACAAAATTTTTTGAAAAATTTTTTATGTGTATTTTTTTTGGATTTATTGTAAAAAATATAGATTTTGAGTAAAAATACATAAAAAATGTCATAATGTAACACTGTAGAAGCAACCGTTAAAAAAATGCAAATAAAAGGAAATAACAATTTATGCCACCAAAAATGTGACTTTTTAAAAGGCTATCACTCTTTTAATATTAAACTTAAGTCTTTCGGTGAAGAATAAATTTTTGCTTAGTTTTAAATGAAGAATCACCCTGCAGTATTAAAATTTTTAGTGCTTTTTTTGTTCCCCATTCAATATGTCCAACTTTGCAGGACCGTAGCTCCCTTAGGGCTCATTTCCGGACCAACCTTTATATGAACTTTTTCATGTTTTTGGATGTAGAATAACATCTTAAATTTTGGAATGCCAGTTATTGATCACCCTGTAAAATTGCCTTCGGAGGCGTATAATTTTATTTTAGATTTTAAGCTTTCACGGCCATTAAGATATAAAGAACTTTCACTTTCGGGTTTAGACCGTGTTAATGGATTTTCACTTTCCGACGTTTCGTCTCTTACTACTAGAGACATCTTCAGGGATTAATCTGAAACTAAGTTTCGAATCAACTTGTGTCACTATTTATGACGAGTTGTGGTTATTCACCCGTGACGAGGTTTTTCCTATCAAAGACTTCCATATTGCAGGTAAGTGGTAACCAGTGTCCCGATTGATATTGTTAGGATGCTTGATGATTTCTATCGATTCCCGTATCTTCCTTGGCATTTTTGTGTTTTCTGTTAATATTTGTTTTGTTTCAGACAAATTGATTTTATGACCTGTTTCATGTACATGTTCGGCTACTGCCGATAAGGAAATTTGTTTCTTTCTTATATTGCGCTCATGCTCTTGAAGTCTTGTAGAAATTTTTCTCTTAGTTTCACCTATGTAAACCGTACCACAGGAGCAGGGTATTTTATTAAATTTCTACAAGACTTCAAGAGCATGAGCGCAATATAAGAAAGAAACAAATTTCCTTATCGGCAGTAGCCGAACATGTACATGAAACAGGTCATAAAATCAATTTGTCTGAAACAAAACAAATATTAACAGAAAACACAAAAATGCCAAGGAAGATACGGGAATCGATAGAAATCATCAAGCATCCTAACAATATCAATCGGGACACTGGTTACCACTTACCTGCAATATGGAAGTCGTTGATAGGAAAAACCTCGTCACGGGTGAATAACCACAACTCGTCATAAATAGTGACACAAGTTGATTCGAAACTTAGTTTCAGATTAATCCCTGAAGATGTCTCTAGTAGTAAGAGACGAAACGTCGGAAAGTGAAAATCCATTAACGCGTATAATTTTGTTTATATATTTGAACTAATGCATTTTTAATAATATTTTTTTGTGTGGACCACTTAATTGCTAGCATTTTGAAATAGTATATTACATAACTAGTGTGGAAAGTGACATATTTCACGCGAGTGGGAAGGTTTATGAACGAGCCGACAGGCAAGTAAGGAAACCCCACGAGTGTACGAAATACACTTTCCTACGATCCCGAAAAAAAATGAAGTTTCTTATTTTAAAATTTTTGAATTTTTATTAATTTTTAAGAAAAGCAAAGCACAAAATAATTATAAATAGCATACTAATTTATATATGTAGGTATGTCAAACAGGAACATTTAGCTTTAGTTTTCTTTGTTTTATATTTAATACAATACATGGCTGTTTAATGGGTTGCCTATTCATAAATAAATGCGAACTTGAGTTTGCTTATTAAATTAGTTTTCTTTGGTTATGCTGCCATATAACACAGTAAAATTTTACTGTTTTACATTTTATAAGAAAAATACTGTGTATTTTGATGTTTTTTCTGTAATGTAAGGTAACTAAATAAAAAATTAAGTAATTTTTATAAGATCTAGACTGTCTAGACTAGACAGTAATGGTCAAAATAGTAACATTATAAGTAAGTAAGTAAGTAAGTATTTATTTTTCTTTAGACATACATTAATATTATATACTTAATTATTACATTTTTTTGGAACACTCTAAGCAGAGCTTGTATTGTGTTCCAAATAAGAACTTGCACTATAATACAGCCTGTTCCAGAACTCGCGTACCGAAATTTAAGAGGTGATTCTACATCCAAAAATATGAAAAAAAGTTTCTATAAAGGTTGGTCCGGAAATGATCCCTAAGGGACCTACGGCCCTTCGAAGATGACGTATTGAATGGGAAACAAAAAAAAAGCACCAATAAAATTTTAATGCTGCAGGGTGATTCTTCATTTAAAAACTGAGCAAAAAAGTATTATACACCAAAACACCTAAATTTAATATTAAAGGAGTAATAGCCTTTTAAAAAGTAACGTTTTTGGTGGCACAAAATGTTACTTCCTCTTAATTGCATTTTTTTTTTGATAACGGTTGCTCCTACAGTGTTACACTATATGATATTTTATATGTATTTTTACTCTAGAAATCTATATTTTTTACAACAAATCCAAAAAACATACACATAGAAAAGTTTGGGGCAAAAATGTTTTAAGCCTCATATATTTTGTCCGTCTGGGCACGCCTCTGGATAAATTAAAAAAATAAATTAACATAAACTTATTGCCCTTATTAATACTAGTATACATGCAAAAGCTCGCCGCTCTAGCTTAAACGGTACCCGAGTTATTAATTAAAAACCTTATTTTTATTACAATTTTAAAGGTCCCTAGATCCCTTAGGGCTCATTTCCGGACCAACCTTTATAGGAACTTTTTTTATATTTTTGGATCTAGAATCACCTCTTAAATTTTGGCATGCCAGTTATGGATCACCCTGTATATCGTCGGCTTACAAGTCCAAAAACATGGTTTTGAGATATTGACAAATTTAACTTTCACTATTGTTTTTTAATTTTTGTAATAATTGTTACAAAAATGCACGTTTCGTCGCACGTCGCTTAGTGCAGAAACATTTGAAATAATCTACAAGTAAAACGCACTAAGTGCAATAAGTGACTTAGTGCCTATTGCCAGATAACATTTTATTCAAAATCAAACTGGTGCGTTTTGTATAGTGCATAACTCCCTTGGCAGTCCACCTAGAAGTTAGTTCGGTTTACCTGTAGATAGATCATCAAAAATTAATTACAGTACCATAAAAATCCCATTTTTGCAAAAAAGTGACTTAGTGCCTTTTACTTGTAAGCCGACGATATAATAATAGTAAATAATTACACTTTAACAAAAAAAAAAAACTTATACAAATAAATTAATTGATTGTTTTTAATTTGATTATATACATATATATATATATATATATATATATATATATATATTTTTTTTTTTTTTTGACATGAAAAACAGAAATATTTGGATTTAAAAGACTTAAAATATATAAAAGGCTGTGGTGAAAGGTGGAAAATGGTTTATAAAACAAGGTGAATCAAATTCGTAGAATCTAAGAGGTAAATATCTAAATAAAATTAGGCAAACCTCCATACATAAATATCACACGAGTGTGATATAAAAATATCAAACTAGTGCGATATGAGGCGTTTTCTAAAGAACAATAGAGTGTGCTAAATATCATTTTCATAGAGGATCGTAGGAAAAACTAATTTAAAATTACCTTTATTATTTTGTACTGGTGTAGAGCAATGACTCTTGATAGAATGAATATCAGTAGGACTCAAAATATTCCCATTTAAAGACACGTTATTACTACTTCCAGAACTGAGGATGGTATGTTGAATAATATCGGGTGAGGCCAAGTTATTCACTATGTTACTCTTTTTCTTACCAAACGTCTTTTGTTCATTATTACTCCACAAGTCTTCATAGTCACTTATTTTATCTCCAAGACCGCTCTTATAATAAAGAACCGTCGGTGAATCTATTATATCACTTTCTTGATAATGTTTCGATACTTTTTGTTTTCTCTTACTATGCCTTACGTTCGTTTTTGATAGGGGTGATAATGTATCAGATAAAAGACTATCAGAGTTTGGAGATAAAATTGATGAGTTGGGTGAAAGAATGGAAGAATTAGGTGACAGTATCTGACTACCGTTATTATTGCCAACGTTCCTATTCAAACTGCCTTTAGAACTGATCGATGAACTGGTGTTACACCTGCCCTCTGGTGACATTCTTTTTGTATCACATACAATTTCCATGTTTGAGTTTGGCTGTTCATTACTAGGACTTTGAGCATTAACACTAAATGTTACAGTAGTAGTCACCGTAAAATTATTGTTGTTTTGTGGAGTATTAGGTTTCGACCATCTTGGAGGAGGTGGGGGAGGAGCATTTTTAAAACTGGGTAGACTTTTAATCATCTCATTACTAGGTTCCATTTTGTTTGACAGGTTTAATGTACTTGGTCTGGTTGGTTTTTCTCTTGATGTGATTGGTGTAGAAGGTTCTGCTGTTTTAAAGGTACTTAAATTATTTAGTGGATTCATATTTAGGATTAAATCCGCATCTGGACTGGAAGCGTTTGAATTTGTCGGGCTATACGTGTTATATGACCAAAATTCCTGCCCCAAGAGAGCCAAACTAGACAATTGTTGCCTACTTTTTGATTCTTTTATGGCTTTTGGAAGAGTTAATTGTACAGGTAACTCATCACAACAACTGGAGTAATGCGCGATCAGTGCAGCCATGTCCACAAATCGATTTTCACTGGTTTCTAAGCCTAATTGACCATCTGAGGAGTGGATTAAATAGTGCTCGACGTAAGGACCTCTGTCAGGAGGTAGACGAACAGATAAGGCCATTGTGTCCGATTGTGAGGATTTTCTTACTACAAAACAACCTTCGTCTTTGCCTTGCAGTAAATGAAAGGCTCCTGCGCGCTGAATTCCTGGTAGAAACCATATGGGGTGCGACAAAACTAGTCTTTCTAAAAGGGTTATGTCGCATGTTGCTCCGTAACCTGTAAACAAAATATTAAACGTTTTACAATTTAATACCATAAATCTTATATAAAAAATAGCTTTTATTTGATTGACTGTTTTTCATTATTGAATCTCTATTTTTGTAAAATAAAAAATTAAATTGATGACATGAGGTTCCTCCTCAAGAATCAACTCTAGGCGCTTTATTTTTTTATTTTTATTTTTATATTATATATATATATATATATATATATATATATATATATATATATATATATATATATGGGTTATTCCATGTCAAATCGCAAATGGCCGCCGTCAGAATTGGGTCAATGCTATTGGGACGTACAAAAATTCAAATTGTAGATATTTTAACGTGGAATCGAATGCCGTGTGGTGTTTTTAGTAATCATTGATTCTTTGCCAGTAATACTGTCAAATCTGACCTCGCTGACAAAAAAATTTATTGACATTCGAGTGGCGCGGAGAATTTAATCAACGGATTACAATGAAACTTGGTACTCGGGGGTTTTGGGGGTCGCTGATCACGAATTCAAGATCAGATTTTCAAAATTCGTAGATGGCGCCACTTTTTGGCGCATGTGCAGAAGGAAAGTGATTGAGAATTGGCTGGTTACCACGAAATTTGGTACTCGGGGGTTTCGGGGGTCGCTAATCACGAATTCGGGGTCAGATTTTCAAAATTCGTAGATGGCGCCACTTTTTGGCGCATGTGCAGAAGGAAAGTGATTGAGGATTGGCTGGTTACCACGAAATTTGGTACTCGGGGGTTTCGGGGGTCGCTAATCACGAATTCGGGGTCAGATTTTCAAAATTCGTAGATGGCGCCACTTTTTGGCGCATGTGCAGAAGGAAAGTGATTGAGAATTGGCTGGTTACCACGAAATTTGGTACTCGGGGGTTTCGGGGGTCGCTTATCACGAATTCGGGGTCAGATTTTCAAAATTCGTAGATAGCGCCACTTTTTGGCGCATGTGCAGAAGGAAAGTGATTGAGAATTGGCTGGTTACCATGACATGTGGTACTCAGGGGGTTTTGGGGGTCGCTGATCATGAATCCGAGGTCAAATATTCAAAATTCGTAGATGACGCTACTATTTGGCGCATGTGCATAGAGAAAGTGATTGAGAATTGACTAGATTAGCTTGAAACTTGGTACTCAGGGGTTTGGGGGTTCGCTGATCACGAAACCAGTATCTGAATATAGTATTGTTAAGATGATTATTCAGCTCCGGAAGAAATAAATTTGATTATTCATTATCTGGCATCGAATAGTCAGATTTCCTCTCTCTCAGCGTGACCTAGAACTAACGATGTAGACGTGGAGAGGTACTAGTTCCATTTTGTTTTTGTTTTTTTGTTTTTTTTTCTTTTTGGTTTGGACTTTTTAGTTTGTTTAGTTTTAGTTTGAGGTAGGTTGGCTGAGGTTCCATCAGACTGGATTAGGTTAGGTTTGGTTGTGTTGGATTGCATTGAGTCAGTTTGAAATACTTTCGGTACTTGAAACCGAGGAAGTACCGCCAAAACGACCCGAGTACGGATTGTCAGACTTTTCTAGTGCGCATGCGCGATGTGGAATAACCCATATATATATATATATATATATATATATATATATATATATATATATATATATATATATATATATATATGTACGCAGGCACCGTAATTCGATAAAAAATCCATTTATAATATTTAATTTCACTAAAAATAAACTTTAAGTTAAACATTCCTAAACTTTTTATTGTATTGTAATAATTATAAAAGGTTTAAACGAGTGGTAAACCGTTGAAAAAAATGTACAACTGAATTTCTTCTAGGGGATAATCCCTTAAGATTTACTTCTACTCCAGTCATATTAGATTTAAAAAACCAGTAGTTACGGATAATTCCCATCTCACTAAATTTTTGTGTACGCCTTCGCGTTGTCATTATAAACGTTGGGTAAAAAGTCCCCATGTGTGCGACGCGAGCTTAATTTTTTATTTTGCAATTAGTCGGCACATATGTGGTTTTTCGCGAATATCTTCGTCAGATTTGCAGTTATGCAAAAAAGACCTATTATAAAATTTGTCGAGCATAAAATTCTCTACAATTAACATTTTGTAACTTTTTTTGAAATCTCAACCGTTTTCGCGCTAGCGCTTTGTTAATTTACGGCGCGCGTGAAATAGTTTAAACATGGATATTTGCAACATGCAATGACACGATAGGATTTCTTAGGCATACCCTTCATTGCAAGTTTACACGGATTTAAAAAAATATATTTATCACTTCTGATTTTTTATAACTTCCAATATTTAAATTTAAATCGATGAATTTTAATGTTTGAAAATTAATGTTGTTAAAAAAAATTAAATATATGAAGTTACAAAAAAATCAGAAGTGATAAATATTTTTTTTTTAAATCCATGTAAATTTGCAAGAAGGGTATGTCTAAGAAATCCAATCGTGTTTTTTGTGCAAAAGTCATTTCATGTTGCATGCGCGCTGTAAATTAACAAAGCGGTAGCGCGAAAACGGTTGAGATTTAAAAAAAAGGTACATAATGTTTTTTGTAGAGAATTTTATACTCGACAAATTTTATAATAGGTCCTTTTTGCATAACTGTAAATTTGACGAAGATATTCGCGAAAAACCACATATGTGCCGACTAATTGCAAAATAAAAAATTAATCTCGCGTCGCACACATGGGGACTTTTCACCCAAAGTTTATAATGACAAGGCGAAGGCGTACACAAAAATTTAGCCAGATGGGAATTTTTCGGAAACTAAATCCTAATATTACAGGACTATTCGAATTTTCTTCAAGTTTATCTCAAAGAATCTTGAAAATTACCTAAAAAAGGTGGCACTTTTGATATAGAAGAGATTTCCTAGGATTTTCTGGAGAGAATATCTCCAATATTTTCTCTAAATGTATGAGAGTGATCAAACCTCTCTAAGATTACCCATAAATCGTAAAATATCATTGAAAATTATTTGTAATTTTTGTATATGAAAAATTTAAGGGCTCCTCAAAATGGCTCTTATTTGGCGCTTAGCTTGTTTTGTTTTAGTTAAATCATCTTAATATTATGAATAATTATTAAAATCCATTAAATAAAAATAAATTTAGTCTGGTTTAGTACATTTTAAAATGTTTGTTTACCGTTTTACTCACATTTATGGTAGAAATTAGTAAATTTTAGTGCAACTTTGGCAAATTTTCGGCATGGGTTAGAATCTTTTCATCATCTTAAAATTTAGCACATAATTTTGTTCGCTCAAAAGGAAAAAATAAGATTTCAAGCCCTTGAAATTTTCCACTTATAAAATATAACAGACAATTTTCAACGATTTTTTACGATTTATGGGTAACTTTCGAATTTTAGGGGCCCAATTAGGACCCTTAGAGAACTTTGATCACTTATTTTTTCTGAATTCTCGAGTTACAACTAAATGAAAATTTTAATATATTAAAAAAATATAAGGTGCACCCTAATGGGTCACCCCTACATGTATTTGTCCATTTAATTATTATGGAAAGTTGGTACTGAAAAATGTATTAAATGCCTTTTGAAATTGTACCAAGAAAAAAGTAGAATAATTTAAATTCTTGTAAAAAATAATAAGTTTAATCTGTTTTATCTATATAGACATGATTAATGATTGACAAAATAATATGGGTATTTTTATATTTCTAGGTAAAGACATTGCATTCGAGTGAAGAGACAGCCATGTCAAAACCACTCTTGCGTTAAATTACTGCTATACTGCGAGATCTGTTATAGTCCTTGGTTTACTGAATAAAAAAATCCTGTTTTTATTCTACTTTCTCTAGATAGAAATTTTAACTTGAATGACTTAGTGGGTATTTAATTAGATACCGGGTTACCATAACTTTTTTGTTTTTGGGGATTACTTTTAAAAACAATGGGGGTCTTCCCCTCATAGAAATTGATTTTTCCTGAAAATTTCAAGTCGATCGGGTTATTCGTTCTTGAGTTATCGTACTGACAAAAATCGTGACATGGGACGGACGGACAGACTGACAAAAAAAAGTTTCTTATTTTTCATGAAACAAATTTATATCAAAGAATTTTTTGTCTATGACGATTTTTAAATTTTTTGGAAAATTTAAAACTACCGTACCGTACCGTACTATTCTAGCGCAGGCGCAGAGCTAATGAACGAAAATAAATTTTTTTTTCTAAAAATTAAAAAATCATTGTTTCCATCAAAAAAATTTAACTTTGTAAAGATGTATACATAGTTTGTTTTCGGTTTCTTCGGTTTCATTTTGAGTTTCATTTTCTTCCATGGTAACTTCAATATAACTGGTATTGCTTCAAAACCCGATTTTAATACTTTATATTGCGTTTTAATCCAAAATGAGTATAGGAATCGATAGATCTCACAAAAATTCAAAAACCGACTAGACATACTTTTGTGTAAAAAGTGGAATAATTCGTTTTGAACGCGTACTCCTCGTTTATTATGTATGTGTTTCTACCCACCCTAGTACATCAGTTAAGAGATCATAAATAAAAATAGTACAAAAAACGTAGGTCGTTTAAAACAATAAAGACATACCCTCATCACTCTCCTCGATGCTCGCATCAGAGCCTCCATTAGACGACATAAGGGACTCCCGGGAGACCGATCTCGAGCCGGGGGCGGTCAAGGCGGCGGTTACCACTCTGGCGGGTGGCGGCGAGAGGGTCGGCGCGGCCACCATTCCTGATGGACTGCACTGTCGCGTATCTTCCACACCAAGGCCATGGATGTATGGTTCCAGAAATGCATCGCTTCTGTAAAGAAAAAACTAAATAGAGAACAAGTTTTTAATCGATGTGCACGGTGTATTTGAAATAGCGTCAATAATTTGATTCTGCAAGTCTAAAAATCGGGTCTGGCAAAAAGACGGGACTTTGCGGACAGGGTAAACTTACATGTACCGGTAAAAACCGGAAAAAATTGGGGAAAAAAATTATAATACAATACCAATAACTTTGGTGGATACAACAACCGAGTTTTATAATTTGCTCGACAAAAAAAAAATCTAAAAAAACTTCAATTTTTTTAATTTATTTTATTTTTTCTAGAATTGATCCTTATAATAAAAGTAATTTTTCCTGAAAAAATTACGTTAATCGGAATTTTCGATTTTTTAAAAAGTTTAACCCCACATAACTTTTTTGTTTTTGTTATTGCCTATAAAATATGTTTAAAATTTTCAAAATATCTATTTTTTATACCTTCTAAAGAATTTAAACTGCGTATATTTTTCTTAAAACAAAAATAAGCATATCTGCAAAATTTCAGGCTAATTTAGTAATATTAATAGGGTATAATTATTTATTGTTACGTATTTTTATGCATATTAATTAAAAATTATAAATTATTTTGTGAAATCGTCAAAAAATGTCCCAGAAAAAAATTTTTTGGAAACAAATCTGTTTTATGAAAATATAAATAACTTTAAAAGTATCCGTCTGTCCGTCCTGAACTGAAATTATTTTTAAATATTCAGCTATTTTTTTTGTTAATATTGTATACCAATTATTTTGAAATATTGCAATCATCCACCTTTAAGTTAAGGGTTGGTGTTTTAACCAAAAAATATAATTTTTTAAGCTCTTTCAATTATCGAGGTTACTATTTAAGATTCTAATGTTGGGGTAGCAGAGAGTTTGGGGATAAAAGTTACAACCCCCAAAAATAATATACCTAAATTTTCCCTTCAAAAAAACAAATTGACAATTTCTTTAAAATTTTCATAGTTTGCTTAGATCGCGAGATATTTGGGGTGAATCATTTTCAAATTATCACTCTGTATAAATAAATCGACTTAACATCTTAAAACATACTTTTTTTAAAACCTCGATCCAAAACTGAGCTACAAGAACAATATGTGGCACTTTATAAATATTCATTATTAGTTCTGCTTCAATACAGGGATTTCTTTTGAGCATTACAATAAAATTATTATGACGTATGACCAGTTAATAATAATAATTTCAATTTCAAGTTCATTGAATTGTAAAACAATGGTTTACCACGGTACATTGATCGAGTTATTTCTCAATTATTTTTCGATTATATAAATTATTATGATGTGAACAAAATTAGTTGTAAATTGTTAATTTGTGCATAATTGAACAGTATTATACATGTTTCATATGTTTATATGTTTATCGACTCACACCTTGTGAATGACATAAAACGCAAGATATGTCAACATCATAACACACAATACAGGGATTTCTTTTGAGCATTACAATAAAATTATTATGACGTATGACCGGTTAATGACAAGAATGTCAATTTCATTTGTATAACAATGGTTTACCACGGTACATTGATTGAGTTATTTCTCAATTATTTTTCATTTCACACAATACAGGGATTTCTTTTGAGCATTACAATAAAATTATTATGACGTATGACCAGTTAATGACAAGAATGTCAATTTCAAGTTCATTGAATTGTAAAACAATGGTTTACCACGGTACATTGATCGAGTTATTTCTCAATTATTTTTCGATTATATAAATTATTATGTTGTGTACAAAATTAGTTGTAAATTGTTAATTTGTGCATAATTGAACAGTATTATGCATGTTTCATATGTTTATATGTTTATCTACTCACACTTTATAAATGACATAAAACACAAGATATGTCAACATCATAACACACAATACAGGGATTTCTTTTGAGCATTACAATAAAATTATTATGACGTATCACCGGTTAATGACAAGAATGTCAATTTCATGTTCATTGAATTGTAAAACAATGGTTTACCACGGTACATTGATCGAGTTATTTCTCAATTATTTTTCGATTATATAAATTATTATGCTGTGTACAAAATTAGTTGTAAATTGTTAATTTGTGCTTAATTAAACGGTGTTATGTATATTTCATATGTTTATATGTTTATCTACTCACACTTTATGAATGACATAAAACGCAAGATATGTCAACATCATAACACACAAGACAGGGATTTCTTTTGAGCATTACAATAAAATTATTATGACGTATGACCGGTTAATGACAAGAATGTCAATTTCATGTTCATTGAATTGTAAAACAATGGTTTACCACGGTACATTGATCGAGTTATTTCTCAATTATTTTTCGATTATATAAATTATTATGTTGTGTACAAAATTAGTTGTAAATTGTTAATTTGTGCATAATTGAACAGTATTATGCATGTTTCATATGTTTATATGTTTATCTACTCACACTTTATGAATGACATAAAACGCAAGATATGTCAACATCATAACACACAATACAGGGATTTCTTTTGATCATTACAATAAAATTATTATGACGTATGACCGGTTAATCACAAGAATGTCAATTTCATGTTCATTGAATTGTAAAACAATGGTTTACCACGGTACATTGATCGAGTTATTTCTCAATTATTTTTCGATTATATAAATTATTATGCTGTGTACAAAATTAGTTGTAAATTGTTAATTTGTGCATAATTGAACAGTATTATGCATGTTTCATATGTTTATATGTTTATCGACTCACACCTTGTGAATGACATAAAACGCAAGATATGTCAACATCATTTCACACAATACAGGGATTTCTTTTGAGCATTACAATAAAATTATTATGGCGTATGACCAGTTAATGACAAGAATGTCAATTTCAAGTTCATTGAATTGTAAAACAATGGTTTACCACGGTACATTGATCGAGTTATTTCTCAATTATTTTTCGATTATATAAATTATTATGTTGTGTACAAAATTAGTTGTAAATTGTTAATTTGTGCATAATTGAACAGTATTATGCATGTTTCATATGTTTATATGTTTATCTACTCACACTTTATGAATGACATAAAACGCAAGATATGTCAACATCATAACACACAAGACAGGGATTTCTTTCGAGCATTACAATAAAATTATTATGACGTATGACCGGTTAATGACAAGAATGTCAATTTCATGTTCATTGAATTGTAAAACAATGGTTTACCACGGTACATTGATCGAGTTATTTCTCAATTATTTTTCGATTATATAAATTATTATGTTGTGTACAAAATTAGTTGTAAATTGTTAATTTGTGCATAATTGAACAGTATTATGCATGTTTCATATGTTTATATGTTTATCTACTCACACTTTATGAATGACATAAAACGCAAGATATGTCAACATCATAACACACAATACAGGGATTTATTTTGATCATTACAATAAAATTATTATGACGTATGACCGGTTAATCACAAGAATGTCAATTTCATGTTCATTGAATTGTAAAACAATGGTTTACCACGGTACATTGATCGAGTTATTTCTCAACTGATATTAAATAACAGAAGTATATTCAAAAACTTATTTTTATTTCGTTTTATTAAAATATTTAATTAAATGGTCACTACATCGTTATAAGTCTGTTACGTTTGACCAGAATACATATTGTTTTTATAACATAATCCAAAAAGTCCAAACTAGCTTTGAAAAGATAATTGTAAGTGCTTAAAATGAAAAATCATGGCAATAAGCATTGTTTTTAATTATACAATTAAATTAAATGTTTGTGGCGCAAGTAAAATTTTCACATAGTGTGTGTGGAGAAATTTTGCAGTAAAATGTAATATCACGAAAATTTTAATTTAATTCTAGGTAATTTAATTTAATTTTAGTCTATTTTTTACTTTAGTGTAGCCAAAAGCTCGACCTCTTGGATTTTTGGACTTTTTTGGACTTTGGACTTTTTTTTTTGGATTTCTAGTATATTAAAGGCACCTTAAATTTTTTTTTATCAAAACGGAACGAAATGGGAAATTAATATGTGAGGCGCTGCATGCCAAAATTATCATTATTAGACGTTTATTAAAACTTTTGTAACTTTTTTATTTGTTGACTTGGCCAAACAATTTAAAAAAAGTCTTAAAGGGCAAATACATTTTTTTTAAATATCCTTTAAATATTTTTAAAAATAATTTTTATTAGCCTCTAAACTTGTACTTAATTATTGTCAAAAATTATAACTTTGATGGTAAATATTTTGTGACACTTGTAAGTAAAATTGATTCCCGCCCTTTTTTATTTAATATGTGTACTATAAACAATAAATACTGAGTAAAATTATTTATTAAAAATTAACCCAATTGACCTAAAAATATAATCAAAATCTGAAAAATTGTGAAAATTTAAATTTTCAGCCCCATTTTTTGGTCGGTGGGGATGAATGAAACATTCTGAAATTTTTACAAAATTTTTACAAAACGCCCTAAATATGTACTTAATTATAATTACAATTACAATTTTTTTTATACGTAATTAAGCACATAAATAGGGGGTTATTCTGTACAAATTTTAGAATTTTTTTATTCATCCCCACCGACCGAAAAATGGGGCTGAAAATTTTTTTAAATACGATATTTAAAAAAAATAAAGGTATTTACACTTTAAAAAAATTTTAAAATTGTTTGGCCAAGTCCAAAAATTAAAAAAGTTACAGAAGTTTTAATAAACGTCTAGTAATGATAATTTTGGCATGTAGCACAGCTATGTGTACAGTAGGTCTAAAGTTTCCTTAATTTGACAGTCATTGATAATACCCCGCTGTGTGTGTGATTTTGTGTTTAATAAGCTGTTTTATGTATTCTTTAATAATTTTGCATATCATGCACTGTGATAAAATCCAAATATAATATTTTTAGGGAATTTTCTTTTTGGGTTGGTATTAAAGACCTAAATTTATGTTGCCTAACGTATTGGACTGCTGTCCATTATTTAACATATTAAACTTCTAAATATAAACTAGATGAAACGTTGCAAGCACCCTGTCAAAACATCGGCACTATTGGGAAAACTAATAACATGCTATTAGAACAGGGTAGCATAACATAATTACAATTTTACTAATTACTTACTATTCAGCGAAATGTTTGGTTATAATCCAGGTTCAAACGGTTAGTAATATGTATAATTTTAAATAAACTAATAATTATGTTGTGTAATTTTTTGTTCAGTTATACTATAAAATATTTTAAAACAAAGTTGGGCAAATAGAAAAAAAAAATTAAGCATCCAAAATTTTATTTTTGTGTAAACAAATACCTAAAGCTAAACTAAAAGTTAATAGCGGTAAAGCGTAAAATGGTGACAATACAAAATTAATAATAAAAAAATGTTTTTACTTGGATGCAAGTTGAACTAATTAATTACAATTTTTGATTGATTTTAAAAACAAATGAATGGAAGCTTAAAATTTGTACACTAGAGCCATCTAGTTTGCAAATTTCAAACTAGGTGTTTTGTTTGATTTTAAATTCTGTATCTTTAAAACATTATATTCTAGCAAAAAACTGTATATAACATTTTTTATAGGGCTTAAAAAGAGCTTTTATTTAAAATACAATTTTTTGAAATCGGGTTATAAATATGTGAGATATGCTAAAAAAACCTTTCACTGCTTTAAACGCCAATATCTCTAAAACAATGCATTTTAGGAAAACGTTGTTTATAACATTTTTTGACCAATTTAAAATTATCTTTTATATAAGTGCTAAATTAACCAAATACAATAATAATTGCGTTAATTATAAACAAAAAACGCTAAAAATAGGAGTTTTACCCTATTTTAACCCCCTTACCCCAATCGTTTACCCCCAAAATCTAATCAGCTCTTCGGAATACGATAAGAAAAACCGCAAGTCGATATGTCATGTAGAAATGGAGTTAGAGAGTTTACACCTAGACAGACAGACGAATTTTTTTTTTCTGATTTCGACTCAGAATGGTCTAAAACGTCGAGAAATGTAAAAAAACGTGGTCAAAGATTTTGACTTTTCGGCGAAGATTTCAATACATCGGCTCTCTTAGTAGCACTAAGTGCCGATGTAATTTCCGGTACTTAGATTTAGTAAAATGTTAAATTACAGGCTAATGAATATCTGTGCCAATTTAAAATCTTTACAATGAATTGTATAAATCTCAGGATATAAATTATAGCGGATTTAGTTAATAAAATTTACCGAACTGTAACTTAATTGCAAAGGATTACAATTTATTTGCTAACACCACTATAACTTTAAATGAATTAACATTTCGAATTTTTACAAGGGGAACGTTCAAGTATTACGTAAGGCTCCTAGGGGGGGGGGTCATTTTGGAGTGTTACGCCCATGTTAATGGTATAGGAAAATAGCGTTACGGGGAGGGTGGGGGTCCAAAATGATCAAAATTTACGTTACGTAATACTTGAACCTTCCCAAGGATAATAATGATACCGTAACATAACATACAGGTTGATCAAAAACTACCATGTCAAAATTTAAGAGGTGATTCTGCATCCAAAAATATCGAAAAAATTTCCTATGAAGGTTGGTCTGCAAATGAGCCCTAAGGGAGCTACAGCCCTTTAAAATTGTAATAAAAATAAGGTTTTTAATTAATAACTCTGGTACCCTTTAAGCCAGAGCGATGAGCGATGAGCTTTTGCTTGTATTCTAGTATTAATAAGGGCAATAAGTTTATGTTAATTTATTTTTTTGAATTTATCCAGAGGCGTCCCTAGACGGAAAAATGTATTAGGCTTAACACATTTTTGCCCCAAAGTTTTTTATGTGTACTTTTTTTGGATTTTTTGTAAAAAATATGGATTCCCTAAGTAAAAATACATAAAAAATTTTATATAGTGTAACACTGTAGGAGCAACCGTTTTCAAAAAAATAATGCAATTAAGAGGAAGTAACATTTTGTGCCACCAAAAACGTTACTTTTTAAAAGGCTATTACTCCTTTAATATTAAATTTAGATGTTTTGGTAAAGAATACTTTTTTGCTCAGTTTTAAATGAAGAATCACCCTGAAGCATTAAAATTTTATTGATGCTTTTTTTTGTTCCCCATTTAATATGTCATCTTCGAAGGGCCGTAGCTCCCTTAGGGCTCATTTCCGGACCAACCTTTATAGAAACTTTTTTCATATTTTTGGATGTATACGTATACGTCCTAAAAAGATACACTTAGGTAAGGTTTAAGAAGAGCGTTTTTTATAAAATGCAATAAGAGTGCCAAAAACTACACAAAAAAACTAAATGATAACTTTTTTTGCGAACAATTAACTAATATAAACTATCCGAATCGTCGAAAAAGTGGACCCCTAAGCCCCCTTTTCATAGACATATATAAAAAAATTTCAGTTATTTTAAAAAATTTAAAACCATTCCCTAATGCTTTTAGGATAAAACTTAAGCACTCCATTAATAGACAACTCGAACGTAATTTTAGTTCCATAATCTAAAAAACATAAACCCACTTAAGAAAATTTGCATTCATCCCCTTGAACGAGTTACTTTGTGAATTTGTAGCACCTGTTAACATTTCTCTTGAAGTCAGGAAATAAGAACGGAATGACTTTAGTTTGGAAATGTTATTTTTAGACGGCCATACTCGAACATATAATCGGTACTCATTTTTTAGAAAAAGAAGGTTAATCAATTAATACACTAACAGAAAAATCTAAAACTATTCATTCAAAACGTTTTTGTGTCAACTTTTAGGTATAGAATACAATTTTTACGATTATTTTAAAATATTATAACGTTATATTTTTAATAATTAAATTATAAGATTAAAATTGTAGATATAAATCTATCTTATACTATAAAATAAATTTATTCATACTGTCATGATCCGAATATTTTGTATGGTGTTAAAATTTTTAAAATAATATTGCTTTAATCATAGCGCAAATACAGTCTGGTTCACGAGATTTGCTTCGGCAAAGTCCGGCTTTTTCGGTGACCCTTGTCGGTATAACTTAAAAGTTGACTCATAATTTTAATTGTATAAATAAATATATTTTATGGTTAAAATGATCGTTTCAGATGTCAGGAATAGTAAAAAGCTTGCAAATTGATGAGACTGGAACTCTTTTGTCAGGGTAATTAAATCTAGTCGGTGTCTTTAGAAATATTTTGCGCTAAAAGCCTTGTCAAATAAATTTAAGTATTGACCTACTTATCATATATATAAAGTCATGATTTATTCAGTATTACTTAGAGTGTCTCCATGTCAATTTCAAAAGTGAAAATGTAGTTTCTGTGAGAAATAATTTTAAGAATTATTCTTGAATTAAAAATAGTTTTTAAAAATTTTGAGACTTGTAATATCAGACTTAAAAATAATATTGGACACTTATAAATATTGTTAGTATGAACACTGATAGAAATTTTGACGAATATTAATACACTTTGAAAAATGTTCTGTAAACTTATTTAAATGACTTATACGAACCAGTTTTAATATTTACACTAAGAAAAACGTGGACAATAAATTGGGCTTTGAAAATGATTGTGAATAGTTGGGATTTCAAACATAGAATGTTTTAATTTAGAATTATTTAATGGAAAACTAATATATAATAGAAATTAGAATTTAGGGGCTTTGCATAGAAGTAGGACTTAGAAGTAAGAATTGATCTTTCATGTTCTTGAAAAGTTAAGAAGAAATCGTTTTAATTTGTTTCCAAAGCACCATCTCACTAGAACTTACTTTGCTCCCGAATAAAGTGATACGTGGTTATTTATAACCGAATTTTCCACTTTATAACATTAGAAAAATATTTATTAGTAAAAAACAACTTCACAACATTAGTGATAGAATTTTCGACTTCACAACAATACCATAAATTTATATAAATTTATTCATACCATATAAACAACTTCATAGCATTTAATTTTACAACAATTGTTGTCACCATAGTGCCGGTATTTTTGATGGATGATTAATAAAGTTTTCCACGAAAATATGGACGATAATATCGAAAACAACATTCCATTTAATAATACGAAAAAGACAAAAACGCAAAATTAAAGAAATTTAAAGGATTTGTAAGATTTCAGAATTCTGTCAATAATTGGTGAACCAGATGTAATAATCGAAAAGTAACATTATAAATAATTGTTCTCATTAAATACAATAAAAATGTACGAAAGAAAATAATAGGAAACGTATCTTTTTGTTTGTAAGTATACATTGTTATAACTTTCCATTTTTTTAACTTTAAACAGGTAAATGTTTCTGTTATTACAATTGCTTGTTGATCTGCTTATTTAAGTAGTATTTAATAATTTAATCATCGAATTACGGGACATAGGTAATATCGCTCCACTTTGTGTTGCCTTTTTACCATGCCCTTAATTCACGTATAATTTTTATGAAAAACAGGTCAAGAAATTAACATCTTTTGTATTAAACCCTGAAAAAACTTAGCTATCGCTAGAAAACATATTTCTAGCACATTTATCGCTGTAAATTGAATATCATTGTTGGACAGGATGAAAATTACATGTTTTGACATTTTTTTGTGCCATACCTACATTTTCCTAAAAAGGTACTCTTTATGTAATACCGTAGGACCAACCGTTCTTGAGAAAATTTGAGCTAAAGAGAAAATTTCACGTTGTATTTAAATTTTTTTGGTGCATTTTTTCCTATTTTGGATGCTCAATACGTGAAATTTTCTTTCACAAAAATTTTCTCGACAACGGTTGGTTAGTGTTACATAAAGACTAACTTTTTTAGACATTTTTAATTAAAAAGTCCCTAGTTAAAATTACATAAAAGGATAGCCTTTGTCAATGTTAAGGCATGTGCAAAACATGGTTTGGACTTATGGGGTTGATGGGGTTCCAGATAAATTAAATAAAAACTATTTTTCAGATGTACCCTTACACGCTAATCTTGAATACAAATTAAGTTTTAATGACTTGCTAACGCAAACCAAGAGCAAATCCTGCTAGTAGGAGGTCTACACATTACAAAACCGTTAACAGTAGAATCTGAGGTGCTCGGTTTCGGAAGATAATGGACTTTTTTCCTTAGTAATGGCCATAGCGGACTTAATAAAACTTAATTTTATTCTGTTTTAGATTATTCTATATAAATTTTGGCCCGACATTTAAAATCCTTTTACAGAAAAAATAGTTGCAGATGTATTTGGTAGGGTATTTTCAAAAAAAATGTAGTGCAGTGTATTAAATATCTGTCATAATGTGTCAGAACAATAATTCAGTAATAATAAGTGTTTGACAAATAACTTGTCATTAATCGATACACTAATATGCATAATTTTTGAGGAAATAAGATGTAAAAAACCTCAGTGATACTTTTTTACCAAATAGAAATTAATAGACCGTTTCTGTGACTGGATTAAAATTCTCTGATCAAAATTTATATAAAATAAGCTAAAACAGTATAAAACGAAGAACTATTAAGTCGACTGTGCTCATTTCTGATGAATAAAGTGATTTATCTTCCGAAACCGAGCACCTCAGATTTAACTGTCAATGATTTTATAATGTGTAGACTTCCTACTAACAGTACTAACTGTTGTATATCTTTGAGTGTCTGTTATATGCCAAAGAAAATCTTTGTAGATACACTAGGTCTGATGAGATCCATAATTACCTGTTCCGGTCAAATACAAACTTTCGTCTGAAGTACCAAAGACTCAACAAATCAAGAATTTCTACAGTTTACTATGCACCCTCATTTTAGAATAAGCTGCCTACTCAGGTAAGTGATTTAAATTTTAAAATATTTAAACAGAAATTTAACAATTTTTAATTCAAAACGCTTTCTATTCATTTGAAGAGTCTCTTTCAGCAAGTTTGTCATTATAAAGCATTTTCAAACCTACCAATTTATGATACTTTTTCCAAACCATTTTAAACAATACATATTTATATATTTTTTTAAATTTTTTAAATTTTGTGTTTCACGTGTGAAAGGCTTTAAGCTATTGTCACTAATTGTAATCAATAAATCAATCAATAATGATTTGCGTTGGCAATAACACTTCATTTGTATTCAAGATTAGCGTGCTTAGGAGGGTCCTAGCTCCCTTGGGGCTCATTTCCGGATCAATCTTTATAGGATTTTTTTTTCATATTTTTGGATCTAGAATCACCCCTTAAAATGTGGTACCTTAGTTCTAAATCACCCTGTATAAATATCAAGCATTTTTATACTTCCAACAAGTATCTAACAAAAGTTTCACAAATACTTCATATTAGAATATTTGTCTTTGTGTGCATGCTAGTCTAAATCGTGTATCTCCGTTCTTAGTCCCTGTTTGATATATAAAGAGAAAACTGGGATTCCAAGCCATAAAAGTGCGTGAAATCAACCATATGACGTTTATTTCCTCTTCAATCGCCTAAACTTCGTAAAATTCCTTTTGCCAAACGTCTTTTACAGGGTGTTTTATTATTTATCCAACAAGTTTTTACGGTAATTGTTTAAAGATTTTATTTTGCGATGGCACGTGGCCTGAGAGATGTACGAAAATCTAAATTTTTGCATACGAGTATTTTTGATACGGCTGATTTGAAATATGATATTGAAAAAACTGAAAAAAAAATCCGCGTCACTAGGGTGGTTCATTTTTTATTTTATTTTTTCGATTTTGTTCAAATTTGGTATACGGGCTGTTTTTAGGGATATTAACGTAGACCAATGGTTTAAACACCAAAAATCAAAATGGCGGAGGCAATATGGCGTATCGGTTTTTAGAATATTGTCATAATTAGGCGAAATTATGTCTATAAAGTAGTCCAAGGTCATCGATTTTAAGGAAAGGACTAAATTTAAAACACTTAATATGACAAAGCTTATGTGAAAGTTAATAATACAGTTTTATATCCATTTTAGTTAAAATATTAGCCCTAGTGATTTCTTAAATTAAAATAAATTAAAGACAAGTTGGTTTTAAGTAGGCAAAAAGGTCATTTAAACTTAAAAATTTAAATAAAATTGTAAAATCTTAAATTTCAAACATTTCCCTCATTTGCCAGACTCAATATCTTGCATTTTTTTCTTTACTTATAGTAGTAATGAACGATATAAAAAAAAGTTGCCAACTTTTGCCATTTTCAGAAAATAAATTAAGAAATCACTAGGGCTAACATAAGATATTTTCTATACCTGGACAATAAAATTCTATTCACGGAATTCTGTTGACCTTGAAATGCATATTTTAACTAAAATGGATATAAAACTGTTTTTAACTTTCATATAAGCTTTGTCATATTAAGTGTTTTGAGGGGAGTCCTATCATTAATATCGATGACCTTGGACTACTTTATAGCCATAATTTTGCCTAAATATGACAACATTCTAAAAACCGATACGGCATATTTAGATTTTTGGTGTTTAAACCATTGGTACGTTAATATCCCTAAAAAGAGGCTGTATACCAAACTTAAACAAAATAAAAAAACAAATAAAAAAATGAATCACCCAGTTTTTTTTTTTCGGCTTTTTCACTATCATGTTCGAAAACGGTATCAAATAGACTCGTATGCAAAAATTTAGATTTTCTTCTTTTTTTTAACAGTTTTAACCTATTATTTTGACTTTTCTTTTTTTTTTTTATTTAATTATTAACCTTAAGAGAATACAGGATTCCATATCAGATAAATATCACAGAAAATATAAATAAAAATATAATAAATGTACATATGAGTTAATCATGTTCTTAAATTTATGTGATAGTCTTTAACAGATGAAGAAAAAGCTTTTAGAGTTTGTTGTGTCTTTATATGTTCTGGAAGTTCATTAAACCAGTTCAAAGCAGTTTGGGTTACTCTTCTTTTGCCAGTACTTGTAGTTGTAGTTATAATATTGTAAGTTATTTCTTGTAAAATATTCGTGAATATCACAATTTCTTGTTAATTCTACGTCCGTACTAATCAATTTATTTTTAATTTTGTATACTATTTTGACACTGTCCATTTTAATTAATTCACTTACATTTAAGATTTTTAGTTCATTATAAAGGTCATATGTACATGTTCTAGGTGATTTGTTAAATAACAATTTTAAAATTTTATTTTGAGTTATTTGGAGGGCTTTTATGTCCTTTTTTCTTGCCTGACCCCAAAAAGCAGGAAGATACATTAAATGAGAGTTAATATATGCATTATATACAAGATATTTTGTTTTATTGTTTAATAACTTTAAGTTCCTACGAAGATAATAACCTATTGTTGATATTTTGGTTTTTAGATTGTTCACATGTTCACTAAAATTTAGGGAGATGTCTAGGGTTAAGCCTAGATACTTGGCAGTTTGTACTTGTTCAAGTTCTTTATTATTTAAAACTAAGGCATAATTATCACATTTTGATTTTTTAAAGACTAGATAGTTACATTTGTTTTCATTAAGTCTTATATTATTGTTTTTAGTCCACTCACTAATATTAAATAAGTCACTTTGTGCTTTTTCGAAAACTTCTTGCTCACTTCCCGAATAAAAAAACTTTTTATGTGATTGAGGATGAGGATTTCTTAAAAACTAAAACAAGATTGAATTCTTAAAAATTCATACTTAAAATGGTTTTTGCTTGTAAATAAACACTTTGTTTATTATGATCTTGTCTACAAGGTATTAAGTTTATAAATATACTTTGTATGGTTGAAGTATTTCCTGCAAATCCATAGTTGCCAGACTTTATTAAGTTAGTGGCATTTGTTTATAGCCGTCACTTGTTACACTCTTCACGGCAAAATCGTCAAAAATTACTCTACATTAAACATTATCCCTAATAACATTGAACTTGGACAGGTTTCTTGACCAGAGTACTTGATAAAGTTCTTTGTAAAGAATTAGTCAATTCCTGAGCAAGATAATTAATCAAGATTCTGTATCCAGACTTGGGCAAGACTTTAGCAAGATTCTGTTCTTCAAGTCTGTAGCAAGCAGTTTGACAAGATTCTTGGTCAACAATCTTGACCTACTCTAACAAGTAAGATTTGATCATGATAGATCACTTTTCGATTTCTTGTCAATTTTTCTTGCTACATTCTTGCTCAAGACTTGTCCAAGAATCTTGACGAAGTATCTGGAGCAATTTGACAATTCTTGAGCAAGAATCTGTCGACAGTACCTTGCGCCAGAATTGTCAAAATCTGGATGCAGTTACTTGATCAATAATCTTGAGCCAGACTTGCTCAAGACTTGACAAAAATTGTTACAAGGGTAATATACAAATGTTTTTTTTTCGAAATCTGAAAAATTGGCTGTCGTCCGCGAATTTCGTTTTTCGAAAAAAAAAATTGTCTTTATTTTTTATTTATTTTTTTACATTTTTTTGAAATATTTTTTAATATTTTGTTTAAAAAAAATATATTAGTTTTTTGAAAAAAAATCTGTTGTTTTTTATTTTTTTGCAAAAAAACTGTTGTTTCGTCTTTCGAAAAAATATTTGTCTTTTCAAAAAGACTTGATTTTTCGTTTTACTGAACAAGCCTACTATATACAGTACATGGTACAGGGGAATCATTTTTTGTTGGCAACAATATTGTATTTTGCGTTTTAAATAATTCGGGTTTCATAGTATATTCAACTTCAATATGCAGTAGAAGTAAATAAAACAATCGCGCACGCGGCAGCTGGCCCGTGGTTTCATTAGTTAAAACACTCGAATGTTGCTAGAGTAGGGATGTAGAAAATTAAACAGGTCAGTACGTGAGCACTTGCGATGAAGCAAGCATACAGTGCATTGCAATGGACCGTTATATAGAAATATTTTGTTTTGAGTCCTACCCTGTCACTAAATCCGTTGTTGTCACGTGCGTTTGTTTACACTTACTGCATTTTGAAGTTGAATATACTATAGTATGCAATATTCCATCCACTGTGAATCGTGTATAAAAGAATGCGTAGCATTAAATATTTTCACGGCTAGTTTTGAACTCAGACAGATCTTTTTTTGCCTCGACCGTCCGCATAAAAACAGAGCCAAGCGTTCTTGGACCGAAGCCAAAATATTCTAGGAAGGAATTTTCAAACAAGTGAACATCGTATGTAAGAAATTTATACGCTATATTATAGTACTTCCCTATGTCTACTAACGAAAATTTGTTTTAATGAATTCAGAAGCTTTTTTCTGGTATTCTGGCCTGAAATTTAGTTAACCCTATATTGCATGAAATATGAAATAGGGATAGGGTCTTTTACAGCGCCGGACAAAACCGCGCCGACCGTAACCGCGCCTAGGACATTACCGCGCCTAGGACATTACCGTGCCTAGGACATTTCCGCGCCTATGTAAACTATGTTTTTTGTGATTTATTTGGTAAAACAGCAAATACCACAGGCACTGAAAAATTTTTCACAACTACATGTATATACTTGGTAAAAAAGTGTAGGAGAAACAGCAAAAGTTCCATCACAATACCAATTGGAGTTTGTCTTCATAAAATCCAAATTTTTTTCTGTTGAAAAAACTATTATACGATCGTCTATTTGACCACTGTCATACATCAAAAAATCTTGCCCATTAAATTTTTTATAATCAGTGGGAATTGTTAGTTCTGATAATTTATTTGGATTTACGGAAAAATACTAGGTAGGTAAATATACTAAAACTTAATAAAAAATAGCACAAAAAACACTTGTATATAAATCGAACAAAATCACAAAAAAAAAAACATAAAAAAATCATACAATAATAAATTAAAACTGGGCCATGGCGCGGTAATGGACGACGCGGTAGAGGACGGCGCGGTAAAGAACGGCGCGGTAAAGAACGGCGCGGTAGTGACCATGGCGCGGTAATGTCCTAGGCGCGGTAACTGACGGCGCGGTAAAGGACGGCGCGGTAATGGTCGGCGCGGTAAATTTGGCGCTGTAAAAGACGGCGTCCATGAAATAGATGAAATAAAAACACAACAACTTTGAAACCATTTTATTTTAGTAATGGTAACCATAAAAAATTGTATATTATGCACCTAGTATGCGAACTAAGTCTTTAGTGTTCGAGACTGAAGTTTTTTTGCTGAGACGGAGTCGAGCTATAGCTTAGTGATTAATTTCTGTTAAAATGTGTCTGTTACGAAAATAGTAATACTTCTGAACCGTTCTATGAATATTATAAATACTGAAATTGATTTTACAATTTAAATTTTGTGTTTTTAATTTATTTTAGTGGATGAATACAGATTAATCAGTTAACATACATTTTGAGGTTATGTTATAGAAGAAATTTTTATTTTGTATGAAATGATTATAATAACTGTATCTGGTCAAAAAGAACAGTTAGTTCAAGACCAAAAGTGACTTAAAGGTCATATTTCTTTATAAATATTACAGTAAAGGTAAAGCATATTCTTTTAAAAAGCTTAAAATAACAAGTATATATAATTTTTTTTAAATATTAATTTTTGAATTTAATTTATTCAGTAATAAAGTATGTTTTTTTTTTATTAAAATAGGTCAATAAAATCCTTTCGAAATAAACCTAAACCTTCCTTAGCTCATTTTAAATTTTTTTCGTAGGCTAAATCGTACACTTTTCGCGATTTCGATGGTAACTTGTCTAATGTAGCATTTGCAATTTCGGAGAGATTTGTAGGTGTATAAACCATATATTCTTCTTCAATCATTTTTAATTAATTTCACACAAGGTTTTTGCACAGAATCTTGAGTCAAACACCTGTTTACATAATAAACAAACAATTTTGAAGTATGGCTGTCATCAAAATCAAAGACTGCTGTCGCCAGTGGTGGTTTTGCTAACTAACTTTTTTTTTACGGCGTACAACAAAGAACTCATTTTTTTACTGTAAAAATATAGATGACTTCTAACTAGTGTGTTCAGTTATAAAATATGAACATTTTAGTACGCTTGAAGAAATAATACATTTTGTAAGTATAGGTATAGTTTGACGCACGGATCTGTGGCTACGGGAAATATGTTAGGAATGTGTGTGCAAGTGGGAGGACTGTTGTAGGCACGCACGCCTTATACGGAAAGAAAAGAGCGCGAATGATTCCTCCCCCTTTCGTCGGAGACTTTTTTTTCAGGCGGAGTACTATACTGTGAAGTATGAAATATTACATTTGTTGATACATATCTTGAATGATTTTTTCTTTATTGAGAATAATTGTTTTAGTCTAGGGTCATAGTTTTGAGATAGAAAGTATACTAAACACATCATTTACTGAAAGTTAACTCAATTTTATCATGAGAGCTTTATCGTGTTTTCAATTAAGGCCACAAAGTAGTTTTTTTATGGATGTACATAAGAACCAAAAATACATTGAAAACAATGGGCATTGTTTATGTATGGATGTGTAGTTCACATTGAGTACGTAACGTTACATCGAATTTTTTAGGTTATGTGGCACACTGCTTGTTTTTTTTTGGGGGAAAACTGATCCAAGATAGCCAAAATGGGGTAAAAGAGCGTATACGCTTTAATTTTATCTGTTTTAAATAATGGAAGCACAGATTTCTAGAGTATTTAAGTTAAAATTTTGTTTTCCAATATACAGGGCGGGACTTACCTACATTCCGCATGGCCAAAATACAATTTAAATTGATAATTCTAATAATCAGAAGTATGTAATTAAAAAAAAAATAGTGGGGCCGGTGCGCATAAGGTCCACACAACAACAGGTCCAACAATTTTTTTTACAAAAAAAAAACCAAACAGGCGCAAAACCAACGTTAACGTGAACCAACGCACCCCATTAAAAAAAAAAACACAAAACCAACAAAAAAACCAAACCAAGCCGTTAACGTAAACCAACACCCCCCATTAAAAAAAAACACCAAACCAGAAAAAAAAAACAAACCAAACCAACGTTAACGTAATCCAACGCACACCATTAAAAAAAAACACCAAACCAACATTAAAACTTTTAATTCAATTAGAAATTGTCTCATTTTAAGTTTTAAAACACATTTAATGACATGTAGTTTTTATTCTAGCACGGTAAAATCGATAATTTTAAATCTAGGGATTTTGGTTCGAAATGGGCGGGGCTTATTCTACCTAACTTTGCGTTTCGGTTCACATTGTGTACTATATTTTTAATTAGTCACCCATTTTCTTCAAAAATTTACCATCTTCTTTTGATATAACTGTTATATTATATCAGTGATATAATACCTAAAATATTAATTTTATTTACACAAAAAAAAGATCAATAGTTAAATACGAAACAACTATTTTTCTGGTTGCTGCAGCCAGAAACCTGGTCAGGGCAACAAAACGAATTTTTGTGTTTACTAAAGTTTATTTTTTTAAGGTATAGTTATTTTAAATTTGCCGCTAAATACTCCACAAAGTCCGATTTACACTGAAGCATGTGGCTTGTTTTGAATGTCAACATAACCAAAATTTATAATTTTTGTTTACTTACTTTGTTTTTATGATGTTTTGATCTAAAAAAAGTGAATTGATAAAGCTGTTGCTAAAAACACTTTTGTATTCCTGTAGAAACAAAATTTGCTTATAATATCGCTTTTATTCCAATAATTTAGAGGAATAAACCATTGTTTTGTTCTCGTTAACGTTTTACGGTTGTGTAAATGGGGCCCAGTCATTTCGCTTACGACGCATGCGTATCTTAGGTTGCTATGGTAATTTTGAGATTGTTTACAAGCGAAAAGGTTTAAAATAACTAAACTTAAAAAAAATAAACTTTAGATCCTTCAAGTTAAGTTTTAGTTCTGGCAACCACAGCAAGTTGTATTGTTGACCTTACCAGAATTCTAGTGGCACTAACCAGAAAAATAGTTGGTCCGTATTTAATTATGGATCTAGTTGCCCCAACCACATATGTTTTTAGTGTAGTTATGGTTATATAATAATAAATTAAAAATGCATAAAAGATCGGGTTGGGGAAGGTCTTTAATTTTGTTATAACATTTCCAAATATCTCGACCTCAGAGCCAGATGGTATTAAGTCACGTTTTTAAAATTATTATTATTATCATTATTATTATTATTATTCCAAATAGAAAAAGCGGGATATTTTAAATAAGAATCACTCATAAACCTAAAATCGTAAAAGATGGACTGAATACCATCTGGCTCTGAGGTCCAGATATGTGTTTAGGTACAAGATTTTCATTTTCAAACTCACATTCGACTTTTCTCCATTTCCACAGTTAGCTAGTCCATTATATTCCATTCTGGCCATCTTACTCCCCAATATAATAATAATAAAAATCCAGTGATTTTTGAATTTATAAATCATTAAAAAAATATAGTGACATTGACATAACACCAGGGATGAAATTGTTGTCAAAATGACGCGTGTCAAAATTGCCGGTATTGGAATTGGTTCATACTACATCCGTGTACAGAAAGTAACTGACATAAGCAAATGTTTAGCACAAGCCGTGCAGTGGCGAGTGCGGTAGCGTATGCAAGAATAGTATATTATGCACCCAGTATGCGAACTAAGTCTTTAGTGTTCGAGACTGAAGTTTTTTTTCTGAGACGGAGTCGAGGCAGCAAATCAGTCGAGAACACTTAAAACAGTTCGCATACGTGGTGCATATACATTTTTTTCTATTACCTAAAGCTAGTAACTCCAAATATCAGTTAGAAATAAAGTTTAAAAATTATTTTGACATAGCTGTCAGTTTGACAAATAAGTTGAAAAAAGTTAGTATTTGTCTCAAAAATTTTTCATTATTGACCGTCAATAAACAATGCTTAAAAACGGTCAATAATAAATAAGTTCACTGATTTTATTGGTAAAGTCCAAACAAGGCAAACAAGCCTTGGCAACGGTAGATAATATGTAAGCTAGCCCTTAATTAGGTAGTAGAAAAAGATATTTGCCGAGTATTAATTACACCATTTTTTCCTACGACCTCATATACAGGTACTTCCAAAAATCAATCCTAATGGAGCTATGGTCTCCTAAATATGCACCATTTTTAAAGCGCTATGGTAGCTTTAAAATCGTTTTTTCGACCTACATGTATGGAAACTTTTTTTCTTAGTTTTTGATGTAGAATAACATTGCATCATTAAAATTTTGGTTTTCAACATTTTAGTATTTAATTTTTCGTCCTCGAACCGTGGAATTTCACCTTCAAATGAATTTTTCTCGAAAACGGTTAATCCTACAGTATTACAACAAGAGTACCTTTTTTATGTATTTTGACCTGAGGAATCATATTTCAAAAATAAAATTGCAAAAAAGTTACACAGAAAAAAGTTTGGGACAAAAAACTGATAAGCCCTCCCCGTTTCGCACACCCCTGGTTGAAATAAGTACATGAAAATAACACATAAAAACGGGCCTTGGTAGGATTAGTTGACGTGCAAAACCTCGTTGATATATCTCAAAGGGTTCCTGAGTTATTAAATAAAAAGCGATTTTTTTAGCCACTTTCAAAGGGGCGTAGCTCCCTTATGACGCATTTTTAGACATATGTTTATAGGAACTTTTTGTCATATTTTATGATGTCGAATCATCAGTTAAAATTTCCGACCCTATTTACCGTGTATGGTAAATATTTTGAAAAAAAAATCATTATAGCTTTTGCTTTTCCACACATTTTTTTGATATTATTTCGCACGCGTATGAAATATGACACTTCCTTATCCTCTAAGTCGTGTGAAATTTGTCATTTTTATAGGTGGCCCTAATTTGTTTTTTTTTGTTAAAAATTAAAAAAAAAATATTTTAATCCTTATAAAAGTATAATTCAATCAAATTCAAATATAGGTATATTCAACAAAAATATCGACATAACCATTGTTTTATTTTTAGTAATTTCTTGTTGTTCTTGTTCTATAAATGTATGTTATATTTTTTTCTTGTTTTATTAGAACAGAAAATAATTAAAGAATAAAGTAAATCTTTTTTATTTTTGCCAATTTTGTCCGTTATTAAAGTGGTGTCGAGCTGCAAAAATATAACATACATTGATAAAACTGCACTTTCACGACACCACTTTAATAACGGACACTTTTTCAACATTGAAAATATTAAAATTCTAGATAGTGAAATCAACTCCCAAAAACGCAATCTCTTAGAAATGATACACATAAAAACTTCAAAAAATACAATTAACTTTAGAACTGACACTCAAAATCTCAATCATGTATATAATAACATTATCTAACACTTCACACAACCATACACTTCCAAACGCACCCAACCTTACATCAATTAAAATCCAATACATACATCCACTAATAGTGAGTCTCTATGATTAACTACATAACTAACTTTAACTATATCTTAATGTCATTTGTAATTATCATTGACATTGGCAGTGACAATACGTCTATGCCAGTGTGGATGCTAAATGTTAAGATTATTTTTTACCTGTTACCTTTTTTTCTTTGACATCTTTCAATTTCAAATTATTTTTTCCTTCAATGTCATCAATTTATATTTTTTACTCAATATTTTTTATATAATTTTACGATATTTATCTAACAAGCCCTGAAGATGGCCTTACAATAAAGACCGAAACGTTGGCAAAAATAAAAAAGATTTACTTTATTCTTTAATTACACGACTCAACAAAATTTTTGTTGTTCTCATTACTCATTTTCGAATATTTTTATAAATTTCAATTAGTTTAAATACATTCAAAAATACCGCAAGATCTGAGTGGGTTTTTTACGTTCACGCAGTGCCTCCAGATGGCACTCAAGTGATAAACAACGATCAGGTGTTTTGTACATGTCGAGAAAACGTTAAAATGGCATCGCGAAAGTGTAAATATGATACTGATGCATTTTGCTACGTATGTGGTCAATTTATTAAAGGCGAGACATGAAATATAAACTAAAAATATCTCACGTTCTCTGTGAAGCCTACGAAGCATATTTTGATTGTCCTGTTCGGAATTAAGACAAGCCATGGGATCCAAATGTTGCTCGTAGTTATTGTAAAAGATTTTTGGAAGGTGAGCAATTTTTAATTAAGCAGTGCATCAAATGTAATGGACATATTAACGTTATCAAGTATTGGCCAATGAAAACATGATGGGAGAATATATCTAGGGTTTATTGAGAGAAAGTACTTATGGACATAAAAGAAAGAGTGTACACTTTTAAAGTATTTTCTACTTTTTTGTAAGTTATTTTGATAGTAAAACTTAATAAAAATGATAAAAAAATTTATTTTGATGGTTCTATCTTCCAATAAAAAATAATACCACAGATTTTAAAAAACATCGTTCAATCGGTCTTCTAAATACAAAAGCAAACTTTTTTATGCCATATAATTTTTTTTCGTGTAATTACGACCTAAATTTTCGAAATTTTATACTTTAGAGTCAAAGTCAAATTTTGTGTTGACCCGTGTTATTTTCTGTTCTAATAAAACAAGAAAAAAATATAACATTTATTTTTAGTTTAAACAAACTATCGTTGGAATTTCAATTAATTTCAAATAAAAATACGCTTATTACACTTACATTGTTATCGGGTACATCGAGATTGCTGTAAATACAGTCATCCATGATGAAAATACCAGTAGTACTGAATTTTTACAATATTGCAAAATAACCGTTATTACTAGCGCGTTTTACTGCTCAAATTGTTTTAAACTGAATTGAACAGATTTAACGAATATGTTGCTTTGAGGATAATAGATTTTAAGGTTATATTTTGTGATTTTTGGCTTGTTTTGTTTGATAAGACTTTAAGGTTATATTTTTTGATCTCTCAAAACTCAAAATTAACAATACACGGTATGTGGCTCGATGGTTTAACCCCGACCTTAAACAAACTCACTTTTTTTTCATATTCTATTTATTTATGATAAAACTAACAACTTAAGACCAAAAATTAAATCTTCTATCGGGCTATTTTTTTTTTATTTTCAAATACGTATACTATTTGTTAATTATCCATATAAATTCCTATGATGGTTAATTCTCGTTTATTACCTAGATTGGAAGATTTGAATTAAATTTTAAATTAAATTGGAGTTGCGAACATGCTTTAACTACTCAGGTATGTGGCTCGATGGTTTAACCCCGATTTTAAACAAACTCACTTTTTTTTCATATTCTATTTATTTATGATAAAACTAACAACTTAAGACCAAAAATTAAATCTTCTATCGGGCTATTTTTTTTATTTTCAAATACGTATACTATTTGTTAATTATCCATATAAATTCCTATGATGGTTAATTCTCGTTTATTACCTAGATTGGAAGATTTGAATTAAATTTTAAATTAAATTGGAGTTGCGAACATGCTTTAACTACTCAGGTATGTGGCTCTATGGTTTAACCTCGACTTTAAACAAACTCACTTTTTTTTCATATTCTATTTATTTATGATAAAAGTAACAATTTAAGACCAAAAATTAAATCTTCTATCAGGCTATTTTTTTTTATTTGACATAATGTCTGATAAATTTAAAAAAAATACGGACTTCGATTAGCTTATACGCTTGTATCTCAGTAACGGCTTACCGAATCAAAAATATTTTCAAAATTTTTAATTTTTTTTTAATTTTCTTTTTGCGAAAAGCGAAAAAAAAATGTAAGTGATGTTTTTTTTATTTTTTTTTATAAGTTTAACCCCCCATAACTTTTTTGTTTTTGGGGGGATTACTTTCAAAATTGGTAGAATTGATCCTAATAAAAGTAATTTTTCCTGAAAAGGTTACGTTAATCGGATTTTTTTCAGCTTTTTTCGTTTTTTTAAAAGTTTAACCCCTATAACTTATTTTGTTTTTGGGGGGATTACTTTCAAAAACAATAGGGATCTTCTCCTCGTAGAACTTGATTTTTCCTGAAAATTTCAATCGATCGGATTATTCGTTCTTGAGTTATCGTGTTCACAAAAATCGTGACATCAGACAGACAGACGGGCAGACGGACATTTGAAAAAAAAAAGTTGCTTATTTTTTCATGAAACAAATTTATATTCAAGAATTTTTTGTCTAGGACGATTTTTGAATTTTTTTTAAAAAATTCGAAACTACCATATAATATTATTCTAGCGCAGGCGCTGTGAATAATATAATAACGATTAATATTTCGCGACATGTTCATTCCTTTGTGGGAGATTTAGCTCAGCGGTTAATGGCATCGATATAGCCTGACACTGATCTAATGATCGTGAGTTCAAACCTCACTGGCGCCGATTGCCTTTTTCAGTTAATTAATAATTGAAATTTGGCGAAGGCGTACTCCCTAGATATATTGGTTCGAAAGTCAATTAAAGCCGGTGGTTCCCTCTACTACTAGCCCACACAAGTCCTGGACTTAGGGGATGCTTAATTAAGTAGAATAGTACGAGGTTAAAAACAAACATAAACATAAACAAACATTGTGCATAAAACCGATTAGTAAATTTGTATTTCTTTTGATAACACTACCCGACATGATTTATATACTATTGATGAGATATATAGGGTCTAGAAGTATTTTTTCTCCTGATTTCAAATCCGTTTTTAGAATTCTTTCATCACGTCACAATTTTGATATACAGGGTGTTTTATAATAAAAATAGGCATTTTTTTGAACGTCGGCAGATTTCACATTTATGAATATTTTTTTTTCAAATTTGGTTCACTTGTTAAAAATTTGTGTGCTTTTCGAATATTTAAAAAAAAATTAAATATCGATTGTCATTTGTTTTTTATAATAAAAAGAAAAAGTTTTTTCGTTGCAAAAATTTCAAAAGATGGAATTTTTCGATGTAACTAACAAAAAAACATTCTGTATTTATATGGCTTCAATTTGGTTTCAATTTTTTTTTGAAGGACCTTCTGGAAGCGGCACAATATCAATTTTAAGTCAATTATGTCAGATATTTTAACAGCGTTTTGCATACTTTAAGAACAATAAGTAGGCTTTGTACAAAAATTTGACGTTTTAAGTCAAGTTAAATTATTCAATCAATTAACTAGATGAAACGTTGCAAGCACCCTGTCAAAACATCGGCACTATTGTACGCTAAAAAAAAAACTTAAAAAGAGCTTTTATTTAAATATAATTTTTTGAAATCGGGTTATAAATATGTGAAATATGCTAAAAAAAACCTTTTACTGCTTTAAACGCCAATATCTTTTAAACAATTCGTTTTAGAAAAACGTTGTTTATAACATTTTTTGACCAATTTAAAATTATCTTTTATATAAGTGCTAAATTAACCAAATACAATAATAATTGCCTTAATTATAAACAAAAAACGCTAAAAATAGGAGTTTTACCCTATTTTTACCCCCTTACCCCCAAAATCTAATCAGCGATAAGAAACAATATGCAAAAAAGCGCAAGTCGATATCTCATGTAGAAATGGAGTTAGAGAGTTTACACCTAGACAGACAGACAGCAAAAATTTTTTTTACTGCTTTCGACTCAGAATGGTCTAAAACGTCGAGAAATGTGAAAAAAAAAACGTGGTCAAAGATTTTGACTTTTCGGCGAAGATTTCAATACATCGGCACTCTTAGTAGCACTAAGTGCCGATGTAATAAAATAAACAAATAAATGATAAAAATAAATAAGGTTAACTTTTTAAACATAAATAAACTGTATCTTAAGAAGTAAATAGAACATTGACTTAAAATGTCAAATTCTGGTCCAAAGCCTACTTATTGTTCTTGAACTATGCAAATTGCTGTTAAAATATCTGACATAACGGACTTAAAATTAATATTGCGCCGCTTCCAGAAGGTCCTTCAAAAAAAAAAAATTGAAATCGAAATGAAGCCAGATAAATACAGAGTGTTTTTTTCATAGTTACATCGAAAAATTCCATCTTTTGAAATTTTGGCAACGAAAAAACTTTTTCTTTTTATTATAAAAAACAAATGACAATCGATATTAAAAAAAAATTAAAATATTCGAAAAGCACACAAATTTTTAACAAGTGTACCAAATTTGAAAAAAAAAATATTTATAAATGTAAAATCCCCCGACATTCTGAAAACGGATATGAAATCAGGAGAAAAAACACTTCTAGACCCAATATATATCATAAATAGTATATTTCAAAAGTTTCAAATTGTCGGGTAGTGTAATCGTCCTTCGACAATATACACTTAATTTTCTTTAGCTAGGTGAGGGTTCAATTTCCAATTAATTTTATCATTAACTAAATTTGGCTTGTGACAGTACACTGTGTTAAAAAAATAAAAAAAATATATAAAAAACCAACTTGACAAAGTAATCAGTGTATTTATTAAAATCTTCGCCTAGCGCTTTCGTTATTTAAAACATCATCAGGGCAAGGCCTCGTCAGGGCTTCCTACATCAATACAACAGTTAAACATTTATGTATATAACTAACAATTTACATTACACATTAAATATTACAAAATAAAATCTTAAAAGTACGTAAATGCATGTCATTTAAAGAAGTAAGGTTATGTTACCTCTCTTCTTTAAATGACATGTATTTGCGTACTTTTAAGATTTTAGTTTGTAATATTTAATGTGTAATGTAAATTGTTAGTTATCTACATAAATGTTTAACTGTTGTATTGATGTAGGAAGCCCTGACGAGGCCTTGCCCTGATGATGTTTTAAATAACGAAAGCGCTAGGCGAAGATTTTAATGAATACACTGATTACTTTGTCAAGTTGGTTTTTTATTTTTTTTATTATCATTAACTGATAGAAGAAAATCGTTAATAAGTATGAAACGCTGTAAAAAAGCAAACTCTTAATTTAACTAATTAGTCTTATTTTATTTAAATACACACAGAAAATTTCGTTGTATTTTTAATACTGAATGTTATTTGTTAATACATATTTTTTTGTTTATATGGCCACCATTATTAATAAATACTTTACTTGTGATATTAAATACTGCATAGTGTGTATTGTGCACAAAATGTTGTCATACTAACATTGAGACCGTGCTGGTACATTTGGATCCCCACGCAACATGTGTTTATTAATACTGTAACATTTGGTAAATTATATCACAGTTATAGTTTGGTATACTTTAAGTTGTAGTTGTGTTATTGATCTAGTTTAAAGTATGTTACAGTATTTAGTAAAATAACATTCAGTAAATAATACCGAAATTTAGATTAGTAATAATACAGAGAAAAGTAAAAAAAGGATCGATTATTTTATCAGTGTGTAATTGTGTGTGGTTGCAATCTTTAAATTATTACTAATCAAAATTTTGGTATTATTTACCGATTGTTAATTTTTCTGAATACTGCAACATACTTTAAACTAGATCAGTTATACAACTTAACAACAACTCAAAGTATGCCATACTATAAGTGTGATATGCTTTACCAAGTTACAGTAATTTTTACTATAACGTCCTAGTATTAATAAACACATGTTGCGTGGGGATTCAAATGTACCATCACGGTCTCTATGTTAGTATGACAACATTTTGTATACAATACACACATTGCAGTATTTAATATCACAAGTAAAGTATTAAATAGCAATGGTGGCGAGATAAATAACAAATATTTATTTACAAATAAAATTTAGTATTAAAATTACAATGACATTTACTGAGTGCAGTTAGGTCTGAGAAGATTGAATACTAACGAATATTATCCTCAAATAATTCTATCATACAATTTATTTTAACTTTAGTTTAAATCAATAAGTTTGTAGACTAAATACTATTTGATAGCCACCTTTCTAGAAATATTAATTTCAAACAGATTTCTTTAACCTCTATTCTATGTTTAAAGATAAGATAAAATGTAATTAACTTAAAAGTTGAAAAAGATTAAGGATAATCGTGAATAATATTTCTTAATTATAATAAAATAGATTTTAAAATAAATCATTTATTTGATAACACAGGCCCACAAAATAAAAAAAAGGGGTCTGTGCTGGGGTTGAGACCCACCTACTCTTAGGTATTTTGGGATGCTGAACACGAATCTGTTATAAAAAAGGCCTTTCATGGGCTCATTTCTTTGCTAAACTGAAAAAACTGTCTAAAATGGTAAAAATCTCATATTATTTCAATGTAACAAAAAATGAGCCATTGAAGTGCATTTTTTATGACAGATTCTTGTTCACGAGCTCAAAATACATAAGAATAGGTGGGTCTAAACCCCAGCACAGACCACTTTTTTTTTGTGGGCCCAGACAGTTTTTTCAGAGTAGATACAAAATAAGCCCATGAAGTGCCTTTTTTTATGGCAGATTCGTGTTCAGCATCCCAAAATACATAAGAATCCGTGGGTCGTAACCACAGCACAGAACACTTTTTTTTGTGGATCCAGAAAGTTTTTTCAGTGTAGAAACAAAATTCAGCATCCCAAAATACATAAGAATAGTTAGGTCTCAACCCCAGCACAGCCCACTTTTTTTCTTTTGTGGGCCTGTGTAATCATCCACGTCGATACCAGGCCCTTAATTTTCTTTAGACATGCAGCAGAGAGTTCAATTTCCAATTAATTTAGTCATTAATTGATGAAAGAAAATCGTTAATTACTACGTAACGATGGGGGAAAATAAAACTCTAATTTTACTTAGTTTTATTTAATTTAAATACAATTAGATCTAAAAAGATTAAATACTAACAAATATTGTCATCTAATTATTCTATTATTCAATTTATTTTAACTCACAATTATATTTAAATAAAAAAATGTTAGTTACTGGTGCAATTAGAACTCAAAATTTAAAATAATTAGTTATATTTAACTACAATTAAGAAAGAAGAATTAATACTAACAAATATTATCATCAACTAATTGTATCATACAATTTATTTTAAATCAAAACGCTTTTTAGATATATTAATTTCTTTAACCTCTATTACTTCATATTTAAAGATGAATTTATATGTATTTAAACTAATTATAGTAACTAAAAACTAGCTAAATCTTTTACAACTGAATTTAGATAATTCTTATTCAAGAATAAGAAAATCGATTTCCAAACTAGTATTTTCTTTGATCATCTACAACGACACCATATACTTAATTTTATTTAGATAAGCAGTAGAAATAGAATCTATAATTTTTTTGAGGCATATATATATATATATATATATATATATATATATATATATATATATATATATTTACAGTATTATTAATTTGAGCCATTTCGCCTCAATGATTATTTATATCGATAAAAAATCTAAAACAGAAAATAAAATTAAAATGTTCTTATCAGGCGCACCTATTTCTAGATGCGCTGGTAAGGTATTACTTTTAAATAATACTTATCTGCTATATCTTCTTTACCTAAAAAATATTATTAGTCAATACCTTACCAAAGTTTAAAAATTTTGCCTAAATAAAGAATTTTTAATAAAATTCCTGATAAATCGTTAAAACAATTAAAAAAGAACGAAAAACTGAACAAAAGCCAACTTCTAACGTTTCGGGATCTAATCTGATCCCGTTTTCAAAGAAAATTATTAGTTTTTGAAAGAATTTGTGCAATATTTGGCTTTATCAATCAAAATATGACAAATGTCATAATATGTAATTTCGAGGTAATTGAAACAAAGACACCTGTAACAATAAAAAGGTGTGGAGAAATTAATTTGGAAAAACGCAATATCTTACCAGCGCATCTAGAAATAGGTGCGCCTGATAAGAACATTTTAATTTTATTTTCTGTTTTAGATTTGTTATCGATATAAATTAATAATACTGTAAGCAGTAGCAATTTCCAATTAATTTTATCATTAATTGATAATTGATAATGTTGGAGAAAATAGAACTCCTAATTTGACTTACCTAATTTGTTTTTTTTATACTTTATAATTAAGTTAACTACATTCAAGTCTGAAAATATTCAATAGTAATCAATATTTTTATCAAATAATCCTATTATAGAATTAATTTTAAATAAAAAAGCCCTTTCTTTCTGAAAATATTAATTTCATATAAATTTAAATATGAATGAAGTGGATCTGTCAATTGGAATGGACATCATCAGATTTTTCGAGTGTTTTTATTAAAAAAAAAATACAATTGTTATAAAAAATCCAATTTAAGAGTATAAAAATAATTTTTTTATTCATTAAGATTAAATTTAGCATTAAAAGGATTCAGTGCCAAACATAATACTAATGAATAAAAACATATTAAATTAAAGAATCTAAATTCACTAATGGTCTAACTCCAAGGGAAGATAAAAGAGGATTATATCGCGTAATATTATTACAAAAAAATTATATTTTTATATTTAATATATAATATTACTACTAGGTAGGCATAATATATATACATTATTAATGGCAATAATTATAATTATCATCAAACAGTAAATTAACAAATATTTGAAACGGGATCCCCTGTTGTCGAGAAATAGTTTGACATTAGTGACAGTTCTCATTTAATTGTTTTCTCACAATCATATGATGGAGTTAGACACTTAGCGACTTAAAATATTTACATTTTTGCATTTTTTGAGGCTGATATTGGTTTAATGCAACTTTTTTTTTTTGAAGTATGTTGGTAATCAGATAATGAAGCATATTTGATAAAAATCTCATTTTTGAAAAATTTGGAGTTAGACAACTAGAGCCTTTAGTGGACGATTTATAATTAAAAGTTAGTTATTAGTATTATTAATGTAGCAAATCTGGTAAAATCTTTTTTTTTAATAAACTCAAACTGAAATTTTTTGATAATGCCCATCCATTTCCAAATCTCTAACACCGGTGATAAATATTTTTTATCGAGAACCTGATTTTCTTTAGATGCAGTAAAAAGATCTATTTAAAATTAATTTGATCATTAATTGATGAAAGAAAATCGTTAATGTAGTCAAAGAGAAAATGGAACTTAAAATTTAATTTAAATTTAATTACTTAGGACTTTGCTCAGTTTTATTTAGTTTTAATTTCAAATTTTATAAAAATAAAAGGACGTCAAAAAAAAAATAAGATTTGATTTTTTTAAATATAAAACTAAAAGTTTAGTTTTAGTTTCATTTTACTATGCGATTTATTTTAACTTACTGTCATGTTAATATTCATATAATACTTATAACTAGAATATGTTATGCAATAATATCAACAGCAAATGTTTTAGCTAAAACACAAACATTAAGCATTCGCTTCAATACTTTATCGTTTAAAAATAGTATATTACATAACTAGTGTGGAAAGTGACATATTTCACGCGAGTGGGAAGCCGAATGAGAAAACCCCACGAGTGTAAGAAATACACTTTCCAACGAATTATGTACACTATTTTTCCTACGATCCCAAAAAAATATAAAGTTTAAACTTTAAGAATTCTTCATTTAATATTTTCTAATTTTTATTACTTATTCCGAGATTTTTTGAGAAAAGCAAAACACAAAATAGCATACAAATTTATATATGTATTTCAACAGGAAATATGTTTTTTATTTACATTTAGTTTTCTTGGTTTTATATTTAATTCAACATTTTATAAAAGCTCAACACTGTTTAATGGGTTGCCTAACCGCAAGCATCTTTTAAATCAAGGAAAATTTGACAGTTTACTAATTAAATTTGATTTCTGTGGATTTGCTACCACATAAGACTGTAAAATTCTACAATGTTTTACATTTCAAGAGGAAATATTGATGTTTTTTATAAAATGTAAGGTAACTTAATCACATATTAAGTAATATTTATAAAATCTAGACATTAATAAAACATATTAAGTTATATTGACCTGGGTCAAAATAGTAAGGTTATAACTATAGTTTTTGTTTTTGACATGAAAAACAGAATATTTGGATTGAAAAACATAAAAGACATCAAAAAAGTCTGTAATGAAAGGTGGAAAATGGCATATAAAATAAGTTGAGTAAAATTCGTAGAATTTACAACGTAAATATCTAATCAAAATTAGGCAAACCTATATACATATATATCAAACAAGGGTGATATGAAAATATCAAACAAGGGTGTTTTCTAAAGAACAAGAGAGTGTGGTAAATGTCATTTTCATAGGGGATCGTAGGAAAAATATATTTATTAATGTACGCACACAAAATGAAAGCAATTATATTTTGGGCAGTATATCGAGAGAAAACGCAATATACTATTCATTGTGAAGACTATACTATGAAATGCGTGTCGTGCACGTTTTAATAAACCTTATAGAACAAATATTTAGTACTTTACCCGCTAGTAACTTAAGACTTTATGGTTGTTATTGGAAGATGCATTAAAGCATTAAATATGACGTCAAATTTGAATAGCCGAGAAATACCAGGATGACTCACTTCTTTTTAAAGGGGATCTCCTTTCTGTTTCCTCTTCATTTGTTCACTCTAGTATTATCCTTTTATTCCACACCCCTTAATACCTCCATGATGCAGGAAGAATAGCGCATAGTATATATAAGTCTCCCATAGCAACCCTTGATAAGACGACATGCCGAGAAAAGATAAAAAAACCAGCTAAGCATGAATTTTACTTTGATTTGGGCATGACTAATGTCAACCATTAGTCAGTTAAACTAATTGTTAGGGGCTGTCCATATATTACGTAACGCAGTTTGTCAAAAAAATTGACCCCCCCTCCCCCCTGTGTAACAAACTGTCACATTTACCAATACCCCACCCCCCTGTGTAACGCGTAACAATATAAAATTTTTGTTTTGCAATAAATTTAACTGTATTCTCACTATTGATTCGTTTTTCTCGACGAAACAAACATGAACCTAAAATATAATATAACATAACCTTAAAAAAAATTTACACAAAAAAATCACTCAAACTTTAAAAAAATATTCATAATCAATATCACACAGGGAAAAAATACTAGGTACCTCTTTTTACACTGAGTGTCACATATAACACGTATATTGTTTATGCACAGGTACACAAAATAGTACACACATTGGTGTTCTGTGAGTACACATTCCGCGCGAAAATGTATCATCGCCGATGATTCATCGGCAAGATCACGCAAGAACAGGGTCGTAAGATTTTTTTTTAATATCAATGTCAACAGTTTTTTTACTGATTACAATATTATTTAAATATGCATAGTTTCGTCAATTTTTGTGTGAAAAAGGGAAATAACTAAATAGTTATTTATGTTGAAATAAAAATACATCTGCCTAGCTTAGAAATAAACTTTAAATATATTAAATTCCGTTACGTAACGTTTACCTAGACCCCCCCCCCTCCCCCCTGTCACAGACTGTAACAATTTCTCTGACCCCCCTAGGCGCGTTACGTAATATATGGACAGCCCCTTAGAAAGTAAGAGTTTATGGAACAGTTTTTTACTGTACAGTTGGATCCGAAAAAAAAGCAAGATAGAAAATCTAGTTGTGTGAATTGAATTTTTTACAAACAATGCAGTTTTCAATGTTGACAATATTTGTCAAAATTATTTATAATAATTATAAAGTACATAATCAATAGTACCCGGATATTTGGCATTGATTACGAGGGGCGCGCAAAGTTTAATTTTTTGACATGGGTGACACTTACTGATTATAATGACACAAATTTGTAATTTTTTTTATAAATAAGTTTTTAAATCTTTAAAATGGCTTGTTCGCATCCTCAACGCACTATCGTAGAATCTTGGATTCAAAATATTCCCGAGCTGTAATTTAATTATTAATAATTAAGAAATACAAAAAAGTTTTATTTTAATTTAGTAAAGCCAGTTGTAATATTACGTGTTCAAAAATTAAATATCCTCAAGTTTATAGAACATTGGAAGATGTAAAAGTGCCAACCGAGTCCACAAAGAGAAAAAACTATTTATAGGCTTTCGAAGATATAATCCAAAATTTTAGCACAAGACAAAAACATTATGTTGTCCGAATTTTCCACAATGTGTTCAATAGTAGACCTTCTTAATGGCAAAGAAGTTCACTTTTCTAAACCAACTTACTAATATATGCATTAATAAAAAATTATAAGAAATCATACATTCTTTCAATATGTTTCACTAACTTTGGTAGACACAGAACGTTCGTTTTCAGACTATAAATATAATTTTGGTGAAATAAGACGAAGCTTAATAGCCGAAAATATGGATAAAATCTTGTTTATATATTTTTATTTTCAACAATAATATTAATTAATTATGTTTAAAAATATGAGTACATTTAGTTTAAGAACTTTTGTTGTTTATAAAGTTATAACTCTTCTATAATACGCTATTATATCCTATTAGTCATTCCCTTGTGTCATAGTATTGGGATACACCTCTTTAAAATAGTCGTCAAGTAATACCGCCATGAATAATAACCATCACGGAATGGTTAAGAAAGTGTGCCATTAATCTTTAAAAACTTTCTTTGAAAAAAGTAACATTAGCGTGCCCCTCGTAATCAATACCAAATATCCGGGGTCTAATAATCAATAAAGGATTTAATTTAATTAATTACACGGGTCATCACAAAATTTGACTTTGACTAAAGTATAAAATTTCGATAGTTTAGGTCGTAATTACACGAAAAAAAATTATATGGCATAAAAAAGTTTGCTTTTGTATTTAGAAGACCGATTGAACGATATTATTCAAAATCTGTGGTATTATTTTTTATTGGAAGATAGAACCATCGAAATAAATTTGTTTATCATTTTTATTAAGTTTTACTATCAAAATAACTTACAGAAAAGTAGAAAATACTTTAAAAGTGTACTTTTTCTTTTATGTTCATGAGTACTTTCTCTCAATAAACCCCAGATATAGTCTCCCATCGTTTTCATTGGCCAATATGTCCATTACATTTGATTCACTGCTTAATTAAAAATTGCTCACCTTCCAAATACCTTTTACAATAACTACGAGCAACATTTGGAGCCCATGGCTTGTCTTAATTCCGAACAGGACAGCCAAAATATGCTTCGTAGGCTTCACAGAGAACGTGATATGTTTTTAGTTCATATTTCATGTCTCGAACTTTAATAAATTGACCACATACGTAGCAAAATGCATCAGCATCATATTTACACTTTTACGATGACATTTTAACGTTTTCTCGACATGTACAAAACACCTGATCGTTGTTTATCACTTGAGTGCCGTCTGGAGGCACTGCGTGAACGTAAAAACCCCACTCAGATCTTGCGGTATTTTTGAATGTATTTAAACTAATTGAAATTTATAAAAAAAATCGAAAATGAGTATTATTACCACAACTATCACAAAAACAAACTTTAAACCAAAAGAAGGTATGTTCTTTTCGTTTTTGTGCATAATGAACCGAAAAATCATAATATAAACTTTAGGACAAAGAACAAAAATTTTTTTGTTGAGTCGTGTTATATTAAGTACATAATTAGAAAAGCATCAATTAAATGATGTTAAGAAAGCACAAGCTATTGGGTTATTGGAAGCAGGATGTGAGCAAGTGGACTTGGCAAAGTTTAATGATTAGTAGAGTTTTGTTAAGATTCGCGCAACAAATAGGACTCAAAATGGATGCCAACTATAATATTTACTCGCCAAAAATTGAAGCCTCATCCTTTTTCTCCAAATCATTGAAAAAGTCTGAAAATGTTTGGTTGTGTAATTTGTTTTTGTTGTTTTTGGTCGTAAAATATCTTCGGTGTGGATACATCAAAGTAGATTGAGCGAAAAGTAAGGAGGATAGTAGTCTGGTTTTGTAGTATTAAACGTTGCCAACTTAATTAAGGAAAACAAGGTACCAAATTCGTGTGGCGCGGCACTAATGCGGCGCACTGGGGCTTAAAATATTAAAGTGTAGACAAATGAGTTTCTCCCAAACTGTAAATATTAATTCGGATGCAGCCGTATGGTATACGCACAAAACATAAAAGCCCGCGGGAAGGAACAATCCGCTGAGAATTGTATTTACTAGACTCACTCTATGTAGCGGCGTTTTCCGTCGTAAGAATATACATAAAAAAACAAGCCGTAAACATACAGTGCGTGCATTAAGTCTGGAATCACCCGATTAACTTTTAAGTTACAAGTAAAACACAAAAACCCTCGGATAGGTCGGTTTTTATTTTTAATTTTGCAAATTATGGTGTATTAAAAGTTATTAAAATTTGCACCCCCTTGCACCCTCACCCCCCAACTTTTTTTTTTCAAATAGCAACCTACCCCTTGTGATACATCATTGGAAAGGTAATTTAATAAGCTTTCCAACAGTGTATGATAAAGCCTAATTTGTTAAAGGGTCTATGAAAAAACGCATGTTTTATTTAAACATTGTTTGTGTGAAATTATACGCATAATATGGTAATTGTTGCCCTATTTCCTACTTGGCACCTTCCTGAGAATCTAAATAAGGTTTTTTTAAACTTATTGTAATATTTTATACCCTGTTGAAAAATGCAATTTTTTTTCTTTTTATTGACCAATTTTATGTTTACTATTTAATCGATTTTAATCCCGTTTTTTTATTGTCCACTGTCAAAGAGCTGAAGGACATCAATTTGAACATTTATAGTGAACTAAAGTTATACTTTACATGTCTTTATAATATATATATATAATATATAATATATATATTGCAAGTTAAACAATGCTGCCAACCAGACAATTTTGACGTGTCTCTGCATTTGTTGACAAAAACATAACCTAGCATTTGCTTTTTTAAGGAAGCTTTTTAGTTAGACAGACCGGCCTATTATTAATAATAATAGTTATTAACATGTCCGGTTGCTACTATATTAGTAAAAAGAAATCGATTTAGTAAATTTTTTCCAGGTTGGTACCAAGAAAATAACTATAAATCTTGCATGAAAATCGTCGAAAAATAGAACTTGTTCTAATAATTTGATGGCTCGAAAATAGCATCAAATTTGTCTGAAGGCATGAGCAGTGACTGAATCATTCTTGCAACAAAATTGCATAGCACCAAACTTGCGTACAAATTGCTCCATGTAAAGTGGTCTTTATGAAAATTGTGCATGTATCCATAATCTAAACGGTACTGATACCGCCGCTAGATAGAGTGATACTAGTATTTACAGAATACACGCTTTATGCTCTATGACCATTTTGTATACTTCTCCTCGTGAAATTAATTTGTGTGTACAAAAATATTTTTTGATCCATACATATTTACGATAAATTTAATTAAATTCGTTTGGATCTTAACGATGCGTAAAGTAAAAAGCAGTACAAGTAGACATTAATTTTTTAAGATAATTGATATTTACTTTTGTAAAAGACGTTTCAGACTTTAAGTAATAAAGTTGTCATTAAGGAAACAATAGATGGGATAATTACCTATGTATTATTTATGTATTGATTTAGTATAGAAATAGCAATACAATACATTGACCAACAAAATGGGAAAATGCCATTTGACTAATTTTCATTTGAAACTATTGTATTACTAAAGGGATTTAATATTTTTACTCTACTATTAAATAACCTTTTAAATGGTACTTTTAAATATTTTAACTATAAGCTGACACTTGGGTGGCTATTTTTTTAGCTTGGGCTTCAAAGTATAACAGTTATGTTTTACTTTTATATTTCTGGTACTATTTTGCTTTTTTTATATTTTTATCCCTAATATATGTGTCAAATCCTGAAAAAAATTATCTAATGTGAGATCGATGTCAAATTTTGTAATTTTTAATTAATAAACTCATACTGTTAGCTTATGCCGTCATTTTGCATTCCCGAATTTTAATTTTAATAGTATATTAAAGTACTAGTTTCATAACATACCTTTGGACTTTTGACGTTATTTTGACGTTAGACGTTAGACGTTTGGACTTTAGAAAACTCGCCGCAAGCGGCTCGTTTGGACGTGTTATGAAACGAGTGCTTTATACAATTTTTTCTATTTTGCTCTAAATTTAAAAAAAAAACTTACATTTAAATTGATGACTGATTTAGGGATTTTTGTTTTGGATTGCCATTACAGTGTACACAATGTTTAAAATTCTAAGAACAAATGATATTTTGATATATTTTATAGTCATCTCTTCTCTTTTTTACTGCAATTAACCAAGCCACATTTTTAAAAATTTTGGTAAAATAACCTAAACACAAAATGTTGTAGAAAATTCAACTTTAAAGCGACATTGACATTTGCACGGAAAACGTCAAGCGATAGGCCAGGTCTGTTGCCAACCCAAAAGAACAAAAATATAAGAGTCGCAAAATAGAAAAAATAGTTTAAAAATTAATTATAGAATAGTAAAAAAAATAAAAGTTCTCATTTTAAACTCGTTTAGTTTTAAAACAGTTTCATATAATAAATTGGTCAAATGACATCTATCTCACAAAATAAAGTTATTAAAAGTTTTTTTAATGAGAGAAAATAAAATGCGGAAAACATAAATAATTTGTAGGAATCAAGAAAAAACTAAGAAATTTTAAAACTAGCTGTCAGAAAAACTTTTTCACCAATACTTTGGATTTTGTATGTTAAAAGAAATCCTTAGCACATGCTTAATGGTCATTTGGGACTCCCATGGCTTTCTAATATATTATCTAATTAATAAATAACAATTTAATTAATGGAACTCCAAAAAGCTAGTAAGTAAACAGAAAATATTGCGTACGTATTCGACCGGCTTTTTAACAAATATTAATTAGCACTATGGAAAGGAGAATCTTTCAACGTATGAATAGAAAAGGCCCAGAATTTTAAACTACAGGAGCTCACAGTGAAAAATTTAACTGCAATCTCATTACTATTACTTTTATATATTTTATATTTTCTTAAAACTAACAATCTTTTACACAGCTTAAGAGTTTTGCTAAATGAAGCTGAAGCGCAACTTTTTTTATCCAATTTTAATCGTTCGGATTGCTTATCAAAGTTGCGGGTATGGTTATAATTGATAATATATTGGTTTCAATTATTTATGTATGAATACTTCCGAATATGTTGGTTACACTGAGAATTACTGTAGTAAACATAAAATATAAGTAGTGTATTTTGTTTATTCTGTCAAGATAGATAGTTGATAGTTGGTTAAAATCACAAACCAACATAGACTTATTAAATTGTTGTCAACACTTTTATGTTACAGATTTCTTTCTAAACTTGTGTTTTACAGTCCCTAAAATATTTAATAAAATATTGACATTAATGTTAAATATTCCTAAAATATTGACAATTTGCATAAATTTTTAAGGATCACTTTACCTAGTTGCTAGAAGCTTGTTGATTTAAAAGTCATAAACAATTTGAAATTAAAATTGTGTCTGTTTTATTTGTATTAACTTTTAATGAATAAAAGTAGTTTAATAAGCAAAAAAATATCGCTAATTACTTAATAAGAGAAAAGAAAATGCGGGTAATATGAATAATTTGTAGGAATCAAGAAAAAACTAAGAAATTTTAAAACTAATTGTCAGAAAAACTGTTTCACCAATACTTTTGTATGTTAAACGAAATCCTTAGCACATGCTTAATGGTTATTTGGGACTCCCATGGATTTCTAATATATTATCTAATTAATAAAAGTCCAAAAAGCTAGTAAGTAAACATAGAAAATATTGCGTACGCATTCGACCGGCTTTCCAACAAATACTGATTACCACTATGGAAAGGAGAATGTTTCAACGTATGAATAGAAAAGGCCCAGAATTTTACACGGAAAGAAATTAGTGGGCTCTGCGCTATACATTATAAGATATTTGGTAACAGTGGCAAATTATAGTGATTTAAGCTATAGATTATAAGGGACTTTAATAACTAATAATGTTAAAAATAAATTGGAAACGATTATATATATTACAGACACGATTATATTTATTACAGGCACTATTATAAATTTACAGAAATTTTATTATATTATAAAAATTATTAGCACGGACAATAATTAAATCTATTTAAGCTATAAATGCCATACTATTTGTTATATTTTATTATTCACTAAACAATTAAAGTATTTCATATAAATTTTACACTGACTGCCATAATTGTAAGAGAAAGCCTTGTATTTATATAATAAGCGATTATAATTTGCTTGGTATGTGTGTTATAGCGCTCCTAGCTATAATTTTTTTTTCCGTGTAAACTACAGGAGCTCACAGCGAAAAATTTAACTGCAATCTCATTACTTTTATATTTTTATATTTTCTTAAAACCAATGTCCAATGTTAATCGTAAGTTTTTATATTATGAACATTATTTCTATATTTTTTATATTTTATACTGCTCAGTTTATAATTTTATTAATAAAATGAATTTAATCTTGTAAAAATATATTTGAAATAGACATTACTAAAAAAAAGTACTGATTCTTATTTCAAATATTAACGTTGGGTTTTAAATCAGTATGGATAATTGTTGGTTATCCTCAGTGGCCATTACTCCCCCTGCTCCTTATATAAAACAGAAACAATAGGCCACCTACTGTTTGAATGTCCTCTATATAGAAGCATTCCATCAGCATGGTTGAACGAAGTTCTGGGCAAAAACATAGATGAGATATTAAACGACTGTAATCCTAGAACATCCATTTTAATCTTTAAATTTTTGAGGGAAGCTATGAAAATTCGAGCTTTTGCATGCAACGAATAAAACCATCGTATCCTTCATAATATAGGTACACTTATTTACTCATTTTATTTATTATTTGTATTTAGATATAAATTTACTCCCATTTTCTTCTGGAAATTCCATAATGCTATCTTTATAAGAATGAGTCCAAACATTTTAGAGCCGATTAGTCTTTTTTTTTTTTTTTTGTTTGTTGTTGTTTTTGCAATTTTCTTAATAACCTAATAATACCTAGTTTAGGAAATATAAATTAATAGCACCTAGTTTAGGAAATATTTTTGTATACCTTTTGTTCATGTTAGAAATAACGAAGGAGCAATAAATGAATTTGAATTTGAAAAAAAAGTACTGGAAAAAAATGTAAAAATTATAATCATTACGTGTGTAACCTGTGATCAATCATTATTATGTATATTTTTCACATTCTTTTATATTTTTATACGTAGTTATTGCGTATACAGGGTGTTTCAAAAAACATGTGCCATCGCTCGCGGAGAGATTCCTCACTCATTCCTCCTTTTTTTCATATCAACGTAGGTCCGATTCTGCTTTGTTTCGTAGCTACGGGGTGTTAAAGATTTATTTTTATTTTTAATTTTTCTAAATGAGGAATCTCTGCAAGCGATGGCACATGTTTTTTTTTAAACACCCTATAGTATTACAAAAAATGTGAAAATTACTTAATAATGCTTGTTCACAGGTTAACATGTTAAGGATTGTAATTTTTACAATTTTTTGTGTAGCATCCCTGTATTTTTTGCTCAGACACAAACCATTTTCTTTTCGTTGGACTACAAACCAAATATTTACAGTTATCTATTGACTGACAAATGGCATTTGATAAATGTCAATAGTGGCGCCCTCTGGATGCGCACTTATAACTATTGACAACAATCAAGATCTAAGTATATGGTGGTCTGTGGTTAAAATACAAGAATTTTGTTTTCATTTGTAAATAGAAATAGTAAGATGTAAAAAACAGCAGTTTGTACTGCAAATATTTACATATAAGAAAAAAAAAGATATTAGAAAAATATGTAATAATAACCAAACGCTATAACCGCTCTTAAAGCACGATTACAGAATTTATTACCAATATTTTTTATAACCGAAACAATAAACGAACTGAATTGAAAATATATTTAGCCCGCTTATCGTCTTAAATTCTAAAAGTTTGCCCTTTAGAAATTAGTCAAAACTCTTTGTAAGATTTCGCGAAGTTTCAGACACGGAAAATCTTTCCAAAAAGAATGTTTATTTAAAGGCATAATAGAAAGAAGATTTCTAAAAATAGATTCTTTCTTGGATGTAGTTAACCCACGACATTTTTTGTATGTTTCTGGTTTGAAAATCACTCTTTGTGGTCCTCTTCTAAAAAACTATGTTTGTATTTAAAATTTTGACTACCGCTAGTAGCCTTTATTACTACAATATGGCTTAAATGGACGGTGTTATGCAAAAATCGTCTGACCCACATATTTTTGAAAATTGAGATTTCTGTTAAAATAATAATACTCTCTTTTAAAAGGAAATCTCAGTTTTCAAAAATATGTGGGTTAAACGATTTTTGCATAACACCGTTCAAATATGGTCTGGGTTGTGCCAGTTTTTTTGATGATGAATAATCTTTCCGATTTGAAAAATTTCTAAATTGCATTTGTTTTAACAACGCCAGAATAAGCCGCTTGAACACATTCGGCGAAATCTGTAAAGTCATATACTTTTTCTACGACTGCTTTAGAATGTAAGCAAATACACACACTTTTCAAACACATAATGAATCCATTCTAGCTCTAGATACGGTATGAATATTCCGTATCAAGTGTTAGAATGAGCACATGTAGTGCCATCTCTTGTTTATAAAAGTAAAGAAAACTGTAGCAAAATTAGCAAAAATATGTATATTTTACCATGAAATATTGAATAATTTAATGCAATTTAAAGTTTTGCTTTAAAATTACATAAAGTTTATTAGTTTTTCTGAATATTTAACCAGTTTTTTATCAATTTAGTTCAAAAAATTAAAACTGCTCCATCTGTTGTGAAATATTTATCTGTCACAAAAATCTGACATAACCTTCAATTTTTGCATTATAATTTGTAAATATGTGCTAAAATTAAATAAAAATCCTTTTTAAGTACTGATTTGATAAAACTATTAAATAACATTAATTGCTTTATTTAAAAATATGTGTTTTGTTGCATTTACAATGTTGAGTCACAAAAACATTGTTTTTAACCTTGTCCGAAGTTTAAAGCTATACAGTGTTTCATATTTGCAGTCGAAGAAAAAGTATAGTCTACAACACGTATGGAATGGTCATTCCGCTGCTCGTGCTGAACATTTTCTATTCCATACTAGTTATAGAATATACTATTCTGATCCTGGTCAATCAACAGACAAAAATTGTGGTCCTGTGTAATTATTATCTACCCAAAGTGTGATTAAAAAAAAATTGTTACATAAATTGACGAAACTATAATGTCAATTTTTTGCGTAGGATAAAATCCACTTACCTTGGCTTAAAATTCCCCAACTCGCCATATCTTTTCGATCCAAAAGTAGTAATTTGGCTAGTCGGTGTACCGCACCAACTTCTTCTCTTGTTGTCCACAATAATGGTGTGCGTTATGGGACTTAAACACAAACTACCTCTAGTTCTAGGTATATTATTATTATTATTTGGACTTCTCAGTTCATTATCAAACAATGTTTCTGGTAACATTTTGATCGTAAAATTAAACCTTAATTATTATTGCACTTAATTTATAACTGTTCGGTATTTTTACATGTTTATATATTTCCTCTTCTTGGTTCGTTTGTCACGGTATGTAGTTTCCTTCATTGTTAAACGGTTTCCTATTTAATAGAAAACATGGAGTTAAAAAAAAAATGAAAATATTAACAATTTGTCCAGTTTTAAGTTAAGACCGTATAAAATATACGATATTGGTAAAATCCTCCAATTTATTTAATCATTTATTTGTTAAAAGTCTTTCTGGGACCATAGCCAGCAGATAGTTTATACCATATTTGACTGATTAGATTTTAATAAATTGAGAACTGACAGTCTTTAAAAATATATACTGCACGTATGTCGGTTAGTAACCGAAGTTTTTTTATTAGTTTTAATTTTTTTGTTTCTTTTTAAATGTCTCATGGCAAAAAATTAAAGAAACATTTTATAATCAGGGAAGTTCTATATTTTATAGTAAAATATCATATTAACTTATGTTATTTTTTTAAATTAGAATATTGTCAACTTTTATACTGTGCGGTCCAAAAGTCACCCCCCCCCCTCTTAACTTTTGTACTAGTTGAGATATCGACTGCAAATCTGGAACACTTAAATAAGGCAACTATCTTTTGGCATATATTCGATAAGTATTTAAAATGTGGTCAGGGGACAAAGGGGTTATTTTTTAAATCGAAAGGGGGTCGCGTGTGATAAATCATTTTAAATTAAATTAAATTCTCTATTCGGCCATATATTTTTTATTTTTTAAACATATTTTTTAGGTTTTCATTTTTCATTTATTAAAAGATACGATTTTTTTTTGTAAAATTGTATTTATATAAAAATAATAATAAATATACAATATTGATTCTTTTAAAGAAATTTTTATGAAAATTCCCATTTTCAACCCTACTTTAAACCCCTAAAAATTGTTTCGGAAAAATAAAAATATATGTGATCATATAGAGAATTTAAAGGCTTTAAGAAAAAAAGTCCAAACTCCCTTTTCGTTTAAAAAAATCCTCTATGCCCTCCCACATTTTAAAAGCTAAAAATATCAAATATACCCAAAAAGATTGTTTGAGTTGTCTTATTTAAGAGTTGTAAATGTAAAGTCGAAATCTCAACTCGTTCAAAAGTTGTGGGTGACTTTTGGACCGCACAGTACAATCTATTATAATTTATAAATAGCCAATTATTGTAAATTTGGGCAGAAATTCCTCGGTCTTTAGCCTGTTTATACCATATTTAACTGATTATTTTTAAATAAATTGAAAACAGTCTTTAAAGGTATATACTCCACTTATGTAGTTAATGACAAAAAAATATTAGTTTTATTTTCTTTATTTTGTTTTAATTGTCTCATATCACAAAATTATAGAAACATTTTTATATTCAGGGAAATTCTATATTATACAGTAAAATATTATATTAATTTTTTTCTTTTTTTTTTGTATATTTTAAATCAACTTTTGTTTTATTATTTATTATAAATAGCCAATAAAATATAAATTAATATTATTATTATTGTATTACTTTCAAACAAATAAATAGAAAACAATTATTTTTTCTATTATAAAATAAGATACTAAGAATAATGCAAAATTATCAGCTGATTTCAAGAAAGTTTGTACTCTGGAAATAATTACGACAGGGGCGAAATCATCTTATGTAATTTTCTTTGAAGACAAGCTTGATTTAAAACAGATTATTCTCAATGTTAGAAGACTCATTGCTTAAAAAAAATACAATTTAATAAGAGTGGAACTCAACAGTTTTTTTTTTGGTTTTAAGTTTGGGAAAATATACTAGCACGAGGCCGATAATCTAATCATATTATTTTTGCTATAATAACAATACGATACAAGGAAACACGTGCTCAGAAATACTGTTAACCCTATAATGCACATCATTTTATTTTGCAACGAAAAAAAATTATAATACGTCTTTTGAATTGCATAAAAAACATTGATTTTTTTTTATTTCAAAAATGTTGATACTTTTTTTTTCAATCAGAAAACATTGTGCACATAAAGAGAAAAACGAATACAACACTAAACAATACTAATCTGTTGGCTTACAAATTATATGTGGTAATCAACAATAGTTATTTTCTTAACTAGTGTATTAAGTGGATAAAATCACTTAATATACAAGTTGAGAATTTAATTTTATCCAACACCTTTTATTTTTAAATAAAAATCTATAATTTTGCGAAAAATTATGTCAAAAATATTAAGATTAAGTTTTCTTAATACTAAAATAATGGGTAACCATGGTCTAAGTATGCCTATTAAAAATAAACAATTGCTAGTTTTACATTTCTTACAAACGTCAAAATGGACGCAGTGATGACAGAATTTTTAATAAAAACAGTATTTTATTCAAAAACTAAAGAATAATTTGGGGTTTTCTTTAATTTTTATGGTTTAGTTAACGTGCTTCTATTTATAGAATAGTTATAATACTTAATTAATAGGGTATGTAACTAATTTTGGGTGAGATCAAAAGCTGTACGTAAAAAAGTGGGTGAAAAATTTTTTAGTCACTAGTGGAAAAAAACTCACTTTTGACATTTAAAATAGTGCTCAAAACAAGTGTTTCTGTGAAGGTGTTGGATAAAATAATTTTTAGAAATCAGAAGCACGTTTTTAAACAAAAACCAACATAAACACTCCACTCCACATACTCAAACTTGAAGACCAGTGTTCCCAAGTATTTACCCATAAAGCATTTTGATTATAATAATTATTAAAGAATTTTGATTATGATAATTATTAAAGAATTCAAAGATGTTAATACCCAGTGTTGCCAAATGGAAACAAGGTGCAATATAGGTTTAAATGATGGAATAATAAAAATATTAAAAAACAAGCCATGAAGATATGTAATGCTACGCATTCTATTATATATTATTCACAGTAAATAGTATATTGCAATTTTCAAAGACTTAAACAAAAATAATTTTCAAAAAAAAACAACAAAATTTTTTTTTTTAAAAAACGAAAAATTGTTAAAAAAAATATTTTTTTCAAAAAAAAAGTTTTTAAAAAAAATTTTCAATATTTTCTTTTTGCGAAAAACGAAAAAAAAAATTCTAAAAAAACTTTTCTTTTTTTTTATTTTTTGGTAGATTTGTAGATTGATAATAAAAGTATTTTTTCCTGAAGACATTACGTTAATCGGAATTTTCTTTCAGCATTTTTCGATTTTTTTTTTAAGTTTAACCCCCCATAACTTTTTTATTTTTGGGAGGATTATTTTCAGAAATAATAGGGATCTTCCTCTCATAGGACTTGATTTTTCCTGAAAATTTCAATACGATCGGATTATTCGTTCTTGAGTTATCGTGTCTACAAAAATCGTGACATCGGACAGACAGACACAGACAGACAGACGAACAGACGGACATTTGAAAAAGAAAATTGCTTATTTTTTCAAGAAACAAATTTATATCCAAGATTTTTTTGTCTAGGGCGATTTTTGATTTTTTTTTTAAATTCCAAACTACCGTATAATATTCTAGCGCTGGCGCTTTGAATAATATAATAATCAGGTATAAAACATGCATTTTTAGAAAATCGAAATTATGGTAAGATCGTACCTGTCGGTAAACATGGAACAATGGATTTTATCGATTGTGAGGATACGGTCTTATTATCACGATAGTTTAAGTACAAATAAAGTTAAAAAATTTATTTAGATTTAGGTACCCTATTAATTTTAATGTTTCTTTTGTCATGCAAACACAAAAACACTAATTGAAATTTAAATGAATGGGCTTAAATTAAAATGAGACAAAATAATTTAATTTTACTCCATCTCTATAAAGACTTCAAAGTCTTTAAGTGTTCTTAATTATTATTAATTTCAAGTCCTTGAAATATCTTCTGTTCTGTTACATACAGTCACGCCTCTAAATATTTTTTAACAATAATACCACGAAGCTATGATAATATTAGATTTCTCTACATTCTAATATATGTATACTCTTTAACGTAAATAGTTATTCATTAATAACACTATGTAACTAGGAACTATATTTTTTTGCTTATACCTTCCGGTTTAGAATTTCATAAAACGTCGAAAAAAAGTGTCTGTCTGTCTATTTACAATAGATCTCATTGGTCCTTAAGGAGTATTTCGGGATCAACATTTTTTTGCGATCAGCCATATCTCTCACTTTATCATTTTAGCTGTTTTTGGCAGGGTTCAAGTTAAATATTTTTTTTATCGTCCAAAACTTTTTTTTTTGTACTTGGAACCTGTTTAACAATCTTCTGCAAGTTTCCGTCAATTTTTGAACGAAAGACCTTGAAATTTGAGGTATTGGCATTTAGGCTAGTCCTAGGCCTATTTTGAGGGCTAATAGCCTTAGCCTAAAGCTTAACTGAGAAACTGCGGCAACGTTTTCTTTAGTGCTAGTTCCTTTTCCTTATATAACGCTTTAATAATATATTTTTCTTTATCAGATAGCGTTATTATAAATAAAAATGACAATTTCGAAAGCCAATTACTTAATTAGATTTCAAATGTTAAAAAATCAATTTAATGTATTTTATAGTCATCCAGAAAAATAGCATTGAAAAATAAACTGCAATTTTAAATTAAAAAGTCCAAACATGCAGATATTAAGGGGTCTACCCTCTTTAGACGGGCAAAGATAAGGCTATTTTCACGAATTTTTTTGACCGGTATACGTCATAAATATGGACATAAAAAGTGTTAGGCCTAAAAAATACACTATTTGATTACACAAGAAAATTTTTTTTATATTTATTTTAATCAGTTTTTATACATAAAAATGAGGGAGAAGACTGGTCCAAAAAAAAAGATGAGTGTGCGCTGTTGATGAAATATCTGGAATGGATGATCTAAAAAAAAAAAAAAAATAGTTTTAGATTCAGTAAGTAAATGGCTATAGCGCATATCATACGATTTTTGAAATTTTGAGTTTAACTATTTATTTTTGGCAAAGAACGACGGAAAAAACGTGATTTTTCGTACTTTTTCGAAAAATGGCTGCCATTTTGTCATTTTTGAAAAAAAAAAATCGTATGATATGCGCTATAGCCATTTACTTACTGAATCTAAAACTATTTTTTTTTTTTCAGATCATCCATTCCAGATATTTCATCAACAGCGCACACTCATCTTTTTTTTTGGACCAGTCTTCTCCCTCATTTTTATGTATAAAAACTGATTAAAATAAATATAAAAAAAATTTTCTTGTGTAATCAAATAGTGTATTTTTTAGGCCTAACACTTTTTATGTCCATATTTATGACGTATACCGGTCAAAAAAATTCGTGAAAATAGCCTTATCTTTGCCCGTCTAAAGAGGGTAGACCCCTTAAGGAAAGACCCTCTAACATACTGCAAACAAAAAAGTAATATACATTTCGACGACATTTCCACGGCTTAAAAAAGCTCTTCAGTAAAAGCTTTAAGTCCAAAAAAAAGAATAATATTTTAAATAAATAAAAATATGCACCCAATCTTACATATTTTAAACATATTTTGTCCAGATCGGTAAAAAGGCAAAAAGGTTATAATCGTTCAAAAAGTGTCTGTTTTTTGGGCCACCCTGTATTAAATTCTAATATAATATTCGAAATGGCATTGAAAATATGTCTCTTTTCGTTTGTGAATCAAAACGAAAAAAAATATTTTTTAATTCCGAACAAAATTCATATCTTCGGTCTCTAGTAACTAAGGTCTAATTATTTTTATTCTACGGATGAATTTTTAAATAAAACATGGAATTAAATTTTATTATTTTAATAATAATAATAATACTTTATTAATCCAATAGATCTTTACAGATATAGGACAAGTCAATATGATATACCTATGCAATGTACAATATTTAAAGAATAATAAAAAAATATAGATAATTACTAAAATTAAACATTTTAAATTCTTCAGTTGAGTAAAAGGCTTCTGATGCCAACATAGATTTAACTTTTTTGACAAATTTTGTGTAAGCTAAGTTTCTTATGTTAATGGGTAATTTATTAAATAAGGTAGCGCCAGCATAAAAAGGATTTTTTTCAAACAAAGTAAGACGATGAGCAGGATAACTCAGCTCTATTTATATTTATATTTATATTTATATTTATATTTAAGTTTCAAAGTAAGCTCAAAGTCACCGTAGACTTCCCCCTAGAAGAATTAGATATGAGCAATTATGCAGCAGAGTCCGTTGCACCCTCCAAATACAACTTATACGCCATTTCAAATCACAGTGGTACGACGTATAGCGGACACTACACCGCCTATTGTAAACATCCCTATAATCATACGTGGCACGAATACAACGACTCTAGGGTATCTTCAATTTCACCAACATCCATCGTATCAGGGAATGCTTACATATTATTGTACGAACAAGAAAGTCAAAAATCATATACTTGAAGAGTTTATTTATTTCTTTTTTTTTACTTATTTGTTACTATTATTTAACTTGATTGTTAATTATTTTTTTTTAATTAATAAGTACTTTTCTAATTAAGGAATAAAAACTCCTATATTTTTGATAATAGTTATTCTAAGGTGTCAAAATTATTTTTGAATATTTTCTTTAAACTATTAACTATTTAAAATCTATGATGAAGTTTTTTTTTAACTTTAACGGTTTTAATTGTATTTGTTATTATTTTTTGTTTAATGTATTTAATAATTTAAAGTTTTAACGACTTTATTACGATTATGTAATAATGTAATATTATATTGACTTTTTTTTTGTCAAATTTATTTATATTGAATAAATAAATAACATAGCTATATAAAGGTTTGAAACAGTTTCTAAATAATATAGGTACTAATTTAAACTTGTTTTGTAATTTTTACCTTTATTTAACTTGACCTTAAGGTAATAAAAGTAATAAAAAGGGACTTAAAATTTAAATTAACAAAACAGCAGATTTTAGAGAGTCTTTGGTTTTAATGACTAGTGGAACCATAAAAGGTTTACAAGGCCTATGTCTACTGTTTACAAGGCCCTTCTGATCTAAAGGAATAAGCAGCTTCAACAGTTAATACAAATCATTTTTTTTTTAATTTTAATTTTTAATCGCTTACAAAAGTCAACGTTTGAATTAATTTTTTAAATGTTTCTGTAATAGAGGTCTGTACAATTAGAATTATGAAACAGAAGACGTCTACCCTATCTCTATCTCATTTGTGCACGGCACACCACTACCAACTTAAATAAATTAAAAAAATATTGCATTTTTTTCAATTTTTATCAACAATTACCGTTGATTTTTGTAAATAAACCTAAAGAAATGACGATTTAATAGTAAAATAAAGAATGAAATATAAATCCTATTAATTAAATATGAAAAGGTAAATATGAATTTATTTAACGTTTATCATATTTATTTATTATTAGATATGCAGTCTATATTGAAACAAGTAGAAGATTGGTTTGCTGCCAACAAATTAAGTTTTAATGCATCAAAAACAGATCACATAGTTTTCTCCTTGAGGGAATTAGATGATGAGAACAAACAAAAAACGGTTAAGTTCTTGGGTCTTCAGCTTGATGCAACCTTGTCATTCAAGCAGCACATTGACAGTATTTCCAAGAAAATAACAAAAACAATATATTTACTAAAAAATATGAAGCCAATTGTGGATTCGGGTACATTGATAATGGTATATCACTCATTATTAATGAGTGTAAGCTGCTACGGCATTATGGCCTGGGGACATTCTACCGATGCAGATCGAATATTTGCGCTTCAGAGGCGAGCTGTCCGGATTATTGCCGGACTCGGGTATAGGGAGGATGTACGTCGGGCGTTTTCTGAACTCAACTTTCTTACTATACCCTCGCGCTATATCTTTGAGTGTTTGGTCTATGCCAAAAATAATCTAGCTAGATACACTTCCCAGGGGGAAATCCACAGGTATGAAACACGGTTGGGGCGTAATGTAAGACTGGATTTTCTAAGGCTGGAAACCTCTAGAATTTCCACTCTGTATTACGCACCGACTTTTTTCAACAAATTACCTATGGAAACACGGAATTTAAGTACCAGGCGCTTTAAACAAACTATAAAATCATTTTTGTTAAGGCAGGCATTTTATGATTTTGACGAGTTTTTAAACTCGGACGCTTCCATCTTTGATGGACATTTTTAATTGTATGTTTTTTTTAAGTATGTTATGCAAAAAAAAAAACATTTTTTAATCTGTGAAGTTTTAATAATGATACCTATGCAAAATTACAGTTTTAATCGTGTAAATTACAATTCTAATTGTGTAAAATTACAATTGTAATTGTGTAAAATTACAATTCTAATTATGTAAAATTACAATTCTAATTGTGTAAAATTACAATTCTAAATGTGTAAAATTACAATTTTAATCATGTAGTTACAATTCTAATCATTATTTTGAATGACGTGTGTAAAAATTTTATAATTTATGGCACAAATAAATTCTATTCTATTCTATTCTATTATTAACTATATATTATTATTATATATTTTAATATCGTTACCAGTTTCTACATTTCAAGAAATTAATTTTATGACGAGCGTTATTTCTGTTATAGCTACCAAATGCCAAGATGTTTTTACAAGGGTTGCAAAAGTCCAAACGAATTTCGCCTAGGCTTTAAATCTAAGGTATAAAGAAAGAACTTACCTTTGGTAAACAATATTTAAATATCAAAATTCGAAAAAAGTACTATAATAGTCAATAAAAACACAATATTTAGTAAAACACACAAAAAACTGAAATCAAAACAATATCAAACGCAGCTCACACAATGACAGTGGCTAACGAAAATGGCGTTACTGACAGTGCAGCCAACATAAAACCTAGTAGATTTTTTTTCTTTATGTTGGTGATATTACTTCTATCCTTTTTGGGTAGAACTTTTGTCCCTATCTAATCTAAATGGAGAAATCTCCATTGGTTACTTTTTTACATTCTACCTTGACCTTAATAAACTAAATTGCAGGTTTTTATTAAATATTTTGGTTTTATTGACTAGTAAAACCATAAAAGGTGACTAATAGTAACTGTGTAGTAGACTGTGAGATCTGTTGTTTTATACACCATTGTTTAATTATTTACATAATATCTGCGGAGATTACACATAAACAAAAGAGTGAAAGTAACACTACCTATTATACCTCACAGTATAATGGCTTGATATTTTTTGCGTATACATACAGGATACCAAGAATTATGATACACTTTCAACAAAATACAGGTTCTCAAAATAACAACTAAGAGTAAATTCATGAGTTTATAAATTTTAAATACTTTGCTTCTCATGGTGCTCACATATTTTTAATACTGAATGTTATTTGTTAATTCATGTTTTTTATTTATATCGTCACCATTGCACACAGGCGGAATTTTCTAAATGCATGGCCAAAACCCTCGAAAGCGAAATTGCTTCAAATAGTTGCCTCTATCGATTTTATCTTCTCTGTGAACTGTACCAATAGATGATGCCAAAGTTATTTTTCTATCAAAACAAATGAACCGAAAATGTCAGTTCAAAAATCGGGTTTCAAGAAACTAATTTTGAAACGTTATTTTTCCCGAAAAATCAAGTTTTTTTAATATAAATATCAAAATTGTTGCTTTTTTTAAGCAGTTTTTTTAAATGGATTTAAATTCCGTAGGTATGTACCTATTTATTTTTTACAAAAAAGTATTGTTTTTGATTATTGCGTTTAAAAGGGGAAGTCATAAGTTTTAGTCTGTAAATTTGGTTGCTTTTTTTAAAACTTGTATTACGACTTGGCAAAAAGTTTTAGATTAATCAGCATTAAGCAACTTTTTACACTTGGTTGAGAAGATTAATGTGTTTGCTATTTATTAAAACAAGAATTTGCTGCTAATATCCCCCGCCCCTCCCTCCCCAAACCTAAAAAATGTCTAAGACAGGCAGATTTAGTTTAGGTATTTTTGCAGTAAAAAAATACTACTGCCAACAAAATAATACTTTCCCCTGTAGGTCTGGGTTTATTAATAAGCTAATGAAAAAAAAATGAAAAACCAAAAATTTTTCAAAAAAGATTTCAAATTTTTTTTTTTAAATTTAAAATTTTTTTTGTTTCGAAAAATATTTCTTTTCTTGAAAAACGAAAAAAAAAAAAAAAAATCTTTAAAAAAACATTTTACCCCCTTACCCCACCTCGATATTCACCATCTGCAAATTTTGATATAGGCGGCAGCCATGTTGGATCCGGCATTTTGTAAAACTTAAAATAAGTATTACATTTGGAATCAGCGACCTCAAAAACCCCTGTACAATGGTTTTTAGTAAAAAATCTGCAAATTTTGATATAGGCTGCAGCCATATTGGAGCCGCCATTTTGTAAAAATTAATTTGAATGTTAAATTTGTATTCAGCAGCCCCAAAAACCCATAAATATAAATTTTGGTATAAATTGGAGCTTATTAAGGGTTTTGGCCATGAATTTAGAAAATTCCGCCTGTGTGCATTGGTATTTAATACTTTACTTGTGATACTAAATACTGGAATGTGTGTATTATATACAAAATATTGTCATACCAACATAGAGACCGTGCTGGTACATTTGGATCCCCACGCAACACGTGTTTATTAATACTGTAACATTTGGTAAATTATATCACAGTTATAGTTTGGTATATTTTAAGTTGTAGTTGCTGTGTTATTGATCTAGTTTAAAGTATGTTACAGTATTTAGTAAAATAACAACCGGTAAATAATACCAAAATTTTGATTAGTAATAATACAGAGAAAAGTAAAAAAGGATCGATTATTTTATCAGTGTGTAATTGTGTGTGGTTGCAATCTTTATATTATTACTAATCAAAATTTTGGTTTGGATTATTTACCTATTGTTAATTTTTCTGAATACTGTAACATACTTTAAACTAGATCAGTAATAAAACTTAACAACAACTCAAAGTATGCCATACTATAAGTGTGATATGCTTTATCAAATGTTACAGTAATTTTTACTATAACATGCTAGTATTAATAAACACATGTTGCGTGGGGATACAAATGTACCAGCACGGTCTCTATGTTAGTATGACAACATTTTGTATACAATACAAACATTGCTGTATTTAATATCACAAGTAAAGTATTAAATACCAATGGTGGCGATATAAATAACAAATATGCATTTACAAACAAAATTTAGTATTAAAATTGCAATTACATTTTCTCAGTGTACGCCCACATTGACTAATTGCTTTGATAAGGTCGTATTTTAAATTTCCCTGATTTTCATATAAAAAATTTAGGCATAAATAATAACTAATACTCTCAATCAGACTACATTTTTGGTCGCTGAAAACGAATCTGGCAGTGAAAAGGCTTGCATCCCATTTTTTTAACAGAAAGTTGAAGTCTATAAGAAACCCAAATTTTAGCCAAATCTGACCATCTGATCCAAACGAAACCATTTTCCCAAAAGATCAGTGTTCGGGATTTTTAAAGTAATATAACACCTTAACTATTTATTTTTTTATTTATTGGTTTATAGTCGTTCTGGGAGTTGTACCCATGGACACTTTTTGATCAGAATGTCGAGAACTATGACATATCCAATTCATCCAAATCTGACCAAAACCAATTTTCCATAAAACGGGAGCAAGGTCCTTTGGGGGTCAGTGGGCTTTTTCATTGTTAAATTCGTTTTGCCCAAAAATACGAAAAATATACTATAACTAAGTAAATTAACGTTTTTTTTGTGGGCCTGTGTAATTATTATAATATACAGGGTGACCAATAACTTGCATGCCAAAATTTAAGAGGTGATTCTGCATCCAAAAATATCAAAAAAAGTTCCTATAAAGGTTGGTCCGCAAATGAGCGCCTAAGGGAGCTACGGCCCCTTAAAATTGTAAAAATAAGGTTTTTAATTAATAACTCTGGTACCCTTTAAGCTAGAGTGACGAGCTGTTGCATATACACTAGTATTAATAAGGGCAATAGGTTTATGTTATTTTATTTTTTTGAACATATCCAGAGGTGTCCCTAGATGGAAAAATGTATTAGGCTTAACACATTTTTGCCCCAAACTCTTTTATGTGTACTTTTTTTTTGGATTTTTTGTAAAAAATATGGATTCCTTGAGTAAAAATACATAAAAAATGTCATATAGTGTAACACTGTAGGAGCAACAGTTAAAAAAAATGCAATTAAGAGGAAGTAATATTTTGTGTCACCAAAAACGTTACTTTTTAAACGGCTATTACTTCTTTTATATTAAATTTAGTTGTTTTGGTAATGTTTTTCTCAGTTTTAAATGGATAATTATTAACATTTTATTAATGCTTTTTTTTGTTCCCCATTCAATATGTCATCTTCCAAGGGCCGTAGCTCCCTTAGGGCTCATTTTCGGACCAACCTTTATAGAAACTTTTTTTAATATTTTTGGATGTAGAACCTTATAAGTTTTGGCATGGCAGTTATTTATCATCCTGTATAATGTAAAGATTTCTTATTTCACACAGTATAAGTTGAAAATATTATAATATTTAATAAATAAATAAAAAATATTATTTATTTACTAAATATAAAAAGTACAATTTTAAAATTAGGCTATAGACTCTAGTAGAGAAATTTTTAAAGATAATTAAGTTTTAGCTGTGGTAGGTCTTTACGTGTATGAAACAATTTTATTTTTAAAGAAAAATCAACATTTATTTGTTAAACTTAAGCCAAAATCTAATAGGGTACTAGATTATAATGTACCTAAACACAACTTAGTTGCATATTAAAAGGGTTCTTATTATTCATCGGTGATATTGTATAATAAACTTCCCCTAAATTTAAAAACCATTATTAATTTTAATAGTTTTAATTATATTTGCGATATGGAGCCCTATACATTAGAAGAATTCATGTCCTTTTAGAGTTTATGTGTATTAGAATTAAGTTCTATTATGAAAATTTTTCAATCAATGTTTTTCTTTTTATAAATGTAAAAACGTTTTTATGAAAATAAAGAATATTATTATTATTATTATTATTATTATTAAAATAATTTTATATCGTAAGGGCAAAATTATTTTTTTTTAGTTGTATTTGCTATAAATTTAATAATAATTGTTTGAACAAACCTAAATAAAAAATGCTGTTCCATGTATAAACAAAAGGCAACTTTTAAAGAGATATTACTTCAAAGGCCAACTTTGTTAACTGTGTTTCGGATATTCCTCTATTTCAAGCAAGGGAATATCAAAGTAAAAACATCGATTTTCTACGATATAGAATTTGGGTAAAGTTTATTTGTAAAGGGCCCGTGTGTAATAAAAGCCTTTGGGGTGAATGGATTTTTGATTTATATATGCCACAGATCAAAAGATTCAATTATATTTCATCTTTTGCCAGGAAATATAGCAATTTTCAAGTATGGAATTGTATTTGTTGACATAAAATATATATTTTATACAGAGAATTTACCTTATAAAATGTGCTTAAGAAATAAATCAACATGGCAAGAAATCTATTTTATCCAATACCTTCACAGAAACACTTGTTTTGAGCACTATTTTAAATGACAAAAGTGAGTTTTTTCCACTAGTGACTAAAAAATTTTTCACCCACTATTTTACGTACAGCTTTTGATCTTACCCAAAATTAGTTACATACTCTATTAATTAAGTATTATAACTATTCTATAAATAGAAGCACGTTCACTAAACCATAAAAATTAAAGAAAACTCCAAATTATTCTTTAGTTTTTGAATACAGTTTTTATTAAAAATTCTGTCATCACCGTTTTGTCCATTTTGACGTTTGTAAGAAATGTAAAACTAGCAATTGTTTATTTTTAATAGGCATACTTAGGCCATGGCTACCTATTATTTTAGTATTAAGAAAACTTAATCTTAATATTTGTGACATAATTTTTTGCAAATTATAGATTTTTATTTAATAATAAAAGGTGTTGGATAAAATTAACTTCTCAACTCGTGTATTAAGTGATATTCTTAAAAAATGCTACTTAATACACTAGTTAAGAAAATAACTATTATTTATTTATTAGTATATTAAAGTACTAGTTTCATAACATACGTTGTTAGCGCACGAGTACAAGTTTAGAAAACGAGCCGCTTGAGGCGAGTTTTCTAAAGTACTAGTGCTCTAAAAACTTGTTATGAAACGAGTGCTTTATACAATTTTTTCTATTTTGCTCTAAAGTTTAAAAAACTTACATTTAAATTGATGACTGATTTAGGGATTTTTGTTTTGGGTTGGTATTACAGTTTACACTATGTTTAAAATTCTAAAAACAAATGATATTTTGATATATTTTACAGTCCTCTCTTTTTTTTTTCACTGCAATTAACCAGTCCACAATTTTAACACGGTGAAAAATAACCCAAACACAAAATTTTGTAAAAAATTGAACTTTAAATCGACATTGAGATTTGCACGCAAAACTTCAAGAGATAGGCTTTTGTATGTTGCCAACCCAACAGAAAAAAAAAAGTAGAGACCTCTTATGGGCCTATAAGAACACGCAAAATGCATGTGATTATGAGCTTGTAAGAGTCGCAAAATAGAAAAACTCATTTAGGGGCTTTTGTTACAATGAATTTGTTATACATAATAATATTACACTTTGAATATTAACCCTTTAAGGAAGGATTTTTTTACGTGATATGTTAAATGACTTGTCAATTATAATTTATATTTTTCCTTATAAAAACCAAATTTTTAGTTATTTAAGTTGAAGAATTCTTAATTATCTCGAAAAGAACAAGAATGGTATGAGAGAAAAGAATCATAAGAAAACACCAAAAAAATTGAAGACTTCTATCAAAATTTGCTGTGAAGATTATCTAGTATTCTGTTTTGGCTTACTTTTGTTATCAAAATTAATGGAGAGCCCCTAGAACAATCTAAATCTTATTTTGGGCTCTTCACGACTTTGTATTAAGTTCGAAGAAATAAAATAAAAGACGAAAATTGCAGAACTGGACGGATATTGCAAATAAAACATATCGAAGTAGTTTAAATCGTTTAATTTTATCAGGAAGAATCGTAACCTAATCTAAAAAGATATGGTATGATAACACAGGCCCACAAAATAAAAAAAGTGGTCTGTGCTGGGGTTGAGACCCACCTACTCTTATGTATTTTGGGATGCTGAACACGAATCTGTCATAAAAATAGGCACTTCATGGGCTCATTTATTTGCTACACTGAAAAAACTGTATAAAATGGTAAAAATCTCATATTATTTCAGTGTAACAAAAAAATGAGGGATTGAAGTGCATTTTTTATGACAGATTCTTGTTCACCATCTCAAAATACATAAGAATAGGTGGGTCTAAACCCCAGCACAGACCACTCTTTTTTTTGTGGCCCCAGACAGTTTTTCCAGTGTAGATGTGAGCCTATGAAGTGCCTTTTTTATGACAGATTTGTATTCAGCATCCCAAAATACATAAGAATAGGTGGGTCTCAACCCCGGCACAGACGACTATTTTTTTTTGTGGGCCCATAATGTTTTTTCAGTGTAGAAAAAAAAATGAGCCGATGAAGTGCCTTTTTTATGTCAGATTCGTGTTCAGCATCCCAAAACACATAGGAATAAGTGGATCTCAACCCCAGCACAGACCACTTTTTTTTGTGGGCCCAGATAGTTTTTTCAGTGTAGATACAAAATAAGCCCATGAACTGCCTTTTTTATGGCAGATTCGTGTTCAGCATCCCAAAATACATAAGAATCCGTGGGTCTTAACCACAGCACAGACCACTTTTTTGTGGGTCCAGACAGTTTTTTCAGTGTAGAAACAAAATAAGCAGACGAAGTACCTTTTTTTATGACAGATTCGTATTCAGCATCCCAAAATACATAAGAATAGTTAGGTCTCAACCCCAGCACAGCCCACTTTTTTTCTTTTGTGGGTCTGTGTAATCATTGAAACAAGGAATGATGCATAAACCCATATCACAGTTCAAGACAATGTTAGACCTCATGTCGGATAAATCCGACAGTCGCCTATGACCCAAGTTATGCACTGTCGGATATATCAGTCAACCGTCTTGAAGAGTTAAAATAAAATTAAAATCTATTATTTATATGAGTTTTATATACACTAACATTATTACTATTTTGAGTCATTTGGCCTCAATATAATATCGATAAATAGATAAAACAGAAAATAAATTAAAACGTTGATGAATACATTCTACTCCTACCTACCTACCTACCTACTCACCTTGGATGGCAACAAATTATTGCCAGTAATTCCCGCAAATTGGCTTTATTAAAAAATCAAATCTCTTTAGAAAAAGATATACAGGGTGATCAATAGCTGGCATGCCAAAATTTAAGAGGTGATTTTACATTCAAAAATATCAAAAAAAGTTCCTATAAAGGTTGGTCCGGAAATGAGCCCTTAAAGACCCTTTAAAATTGTAATAAAAATAAGGTTTTTAATTAATAACTCCGGTACCCTTTAAGTTAGAGCGACGAGCTTTTGCATGTATACTACTATTAATAAGGGCAATAAGTTTATGTTAATTTATTTTTTTTAATTTATCCAGAGGCGTGCCTAGAGGGACAAAACATGTGAGGCTTAACACCTTTTTGCTCCAAACTTTTTTATGTGTAGTTTTTTTGGATTTGTTGTAAAAAATATAGATTTGTTGAGAAAAAATGCATCAAAAATGTCATATAGTGTAACACTGTAGCAACAACCGTTTGGACAAAAAAAATGCAATTAAGAGGAAGTAACATTGTGTGCCACCAAAAACGTTACTTTTTAAAAGGCCATTACTCCTTTAATATTAAATTTAGGTGTTTTGGTGAAGGATACTTCTTTGCTCAGTTTTAAATGAAGAATCACCCTGCAGCATTAAAATTTTATTGGTGCTTTTATTTGTTTCCCATTCCATATGTCATCTTCGAAGGGCCGTAGCTCCCTTAGGACTCATTTCCGGACCACCCTTTATAGAAACTTTTTTTTATATTTTTGGATGTAGAATCACTTATTAAATTTTGGCATGGCAGTTACTGATCACCCTGTATTTAATATTTAATACTATAGAAATAATTAGTGATTTAGTAGAAAATTTTACTATATTGAGATATAGCTTCACATAAATTATTTTAATATTATGGTAATTATCTAGATATATATTTATTTATTCACTTTTTTATTGTGTTGTAGATTATGTGTAGTACAGATTGTGTACAAAATATAAATATTTATAACATATTTTCGGCTAATTATGCCCGATCAGCGGCCTTTCTACCGTAGCCAAAGTTTTTGAGCAACTGGTAACTGAACATATTACACCTTTAATTCGTAATTTAATTAATTCTAAGCAGCATGGTTTTTCTAAAGGGAAATCAACAGTTACAAACTTATTAATTTACTCAAATTATATTTTTAGTGCTATGGAGTTAGGTATTCAAGTTGATTCTATCTATACAGATTTCAAAAAGGCATTTGATCGGGTTGATATTGGTTTACTTCTTCTAAAACTCAAATTGTATGGCATAACTGGTCCACTGTATAACTGGTTAAAAAGTTATCTCACTGATAGAAAGCAAATAGTTGTAATATTAGGATTTTTTTCATATTTAATAGATGTAACATCAGGCGTGCCTCAAGGCTCTCACTTAGGACCTATCCTCTTTTTGCTTTTCATCAATGACATTGTTTACTGCATCTGGTTTTGTGAGGTGCTATTATTTGCCGATGATTTAAAACTTTTTAAGACAATAACTTCACTTAATGATTACCAGTTGTTACAGTCGGACTTAAACCGAATCACCGAATGGTGTAGAAATAATTTTCTAGATCTTAATATAAGCAAATGCAAGGTTATATCCTTTTCAAAAAGAGTTGAGATCTTGAATTTTAATTATTTTGTTTTAAATACTGAACTTGAAAGAGTCTCTAGTATAGCAGATTTGGGGGTCTTATTTGATACCAAAATGACATTTGTTCCACATATAAACAATATTGTTAATAAGGCGCTCAGAATGTGTGGTTTTGTTATAAGACAATGTCAAGATTTTACAAATATTCCTGCTATAGTCTTACTTTTCAATACTTTTTCTCGTAGCATTCTGGAATATGCGTCCATTATATGGAGACCGTCATACCAGTGTCACATTAACCTTATTGAAAAAGTTCAGAAAAAAATTACTAAATTTTTGATATATAAGCTAAAGATTTCTAATGATATTAGTTATAATGACAAGTTATCCCTTTTAGAATTGGAGTCACTGGCAAATAGACGTATTAATATTGATAAAATATTTATGTATAAGCTTTTCAACAATTTAATTACTTGTCCTGATATTTTAAAACTTTTTTACTTTCGTGCATCTTCTGTTCATACTCGTAATACAAACTTGTTACACATTCCCTTTTCAAGAACCAATTTTTTTCAGTTTAGTCCAATTCCTAGATTGGCTAGAAATTTAAATCAGTGTAATATTGATATTTTTAACATAACCTTAGTAGGTTTTAAGAAATATCTTAAAAATGTTTAATTGTTTAATTATTTTACTTTTATAGGTACTTAGTTATTTATTAAGTATTTAGTTATTATTACAAAATTGTTTTTTCTTACGTATTGTACTACTTGGATTTTTTCTGTAATGTACAACAATAAATAAAATAAAATAAATAAAAAATAAAAAATAAATTCTTGAAATATACTTTAACTATTTATTTATTTAATATATTTTATAAAAACAAGAAATTGTTCATATTTTGGTGGATTAATTTAATAAAGTCATAATAGTTATTTATAATACAAGGGCGAGAAGTTAAGTTTTTCTATTGAGTAGGGTTTTAAAAGCCGAGGACCGGCCGACAGGGCCGGCCCGAGGGTAATAAACCTACGAAATCGAAATTAAACTTTTTGCCGTGTATTATACAGTATTTTTTATTCGATAGTTACTAATTATAATAAATTATTAAAATACAGAGTGTATTTGAAATAGCGTAGGAAATTTTAACAGGTGATTCTACATGATAAAATATGACAAAAAGTTCCTATAAACATATGTCTAAAAATGCGTCATAAGGGAGTTACGCCCCTTTGAAATTGGCTAAAAAAATCGGTTTTTATTTAATAACTCAGGAACCCTTTGAGATATGTTAACGAGGTTTTGCACGTGAATTAATCCTAATAAGGCCCATCTTTGTATGTCATTTTCACATACTTATTTAAACCAGGGGTGTGCGAAACGGGGGGGCCTTATCAGTTTTTTGTCCCAAACTTTTTTCTGTGTAACTTTTTTGCAATTTTATTTTTGTAATATGATTCCTTAGGTCATTTGACCTAATACATAAAAAAGGTACTCTTGTTGTAATACTGTAGGATTAACCGTTTTCGAGAAAAGTTCATTTGAAGGTGAAATTGCACGGTTCGAGGACGAAAAATTAAATACTAAAATGTCGAAAACCAAAATTTTAATGATGCAATGTTATTCTACATCAAAAACTAAGAAAAAAAGTTTCCATACATGTAGGTCGAAAAAACGCTTTTAAAGCTAACATAGCCCTTTAAAAATGGTGCATATTTAGGAGACCATAGCTCCATTAGGATTGATTTTTGGAAGTACCTGTATATGAGGTTTTTGTCTTAGTTTTTAATGTACATTCGCCCTGCATCATTAAAATTTTGGGTTTCAACATTTTAGTATTTAATTTTTCGTCCTCGAATCGTGAAATTTCACCTTCAAATGAACTTTTCTCGAAAACGGTTAATCCTACAGTATTACAACAAAAGTACCTTTTTTATGTATTTTGACCTGAGGAATCATATTTCAAAAATAAAATTGCAAAAAAGTTACACAGAAAAAAGTTTGGGACAAAAAACTGATAAGCCCCCCCCCCCGTTTCGCACACCCCTGGTTGAAATAAGTACATGAAAATAACACACACAAACGGGACTGGATAGGTTTAGTTGACGTGCAAAACCTCGTTGATATATCTCAAAGGGTTCCTGAGTTATTAAATAAAAACCGATTTTTTTAGCCACTTTCAAAGGGGCGTAGCTCCCTTATGACGCATTTTTAGACATATGTTTATAGGAACTTTTTGTCAATACACCGTGTATACTTAATTTTAAATTGCAAAAAATATTTCTTTTTACTGTCTCATTACTTATCTAGTTATCCATGAGAAATTGCTATCCAATAAAATCGCTAAAAAAACAATTGAATCGTTTCTTTTGAGTGCGGTTTCATTTTCAAATTAAAAAAGATATAGATTGGTGATTAATTTCTGTTAAAATGTGTCTGTTATGAAAATAATAATACTTCTGAAACCGTTCTATGAATATTATAAATATTGAAATTGATTTTACAACTGAAATTTTGTGTTTTTACTGTATTTTAGTAGATGAATATAGATTAATCAGTAAACATATATTTTGAGGTTATGTTATAGAAGAAATTTTTATTTTTTATGAAATGATTATAACTGTATCTGGCCAAAAAGAATAGTTAGTTTAAGACCAAAAGTGACCAAAAGGTCATATTTCTTTATAAATATTACAGTAAAGGTAAAGCATCTTCTTCTAAAAAGCTTAAAAATAATAAGTTTTAGTTAGCGGGCGAAAAGAAACTTTTTGGCCCTAGGGCGACAAAGTTCAATTTTTCGCCTGTAAAACATGAACAAAAATTGTCGCTTTTAGAAACAATCGAATAAAAATAAAATTTATTCTAAAATAGTGTTTTTCTTATTATTATTATTATTATTTTTTTTAGGTTAATGACCTGTTAATATAAGGAATTTCCTATCAAGGATTTTTGGCAGTGAAATTAAAATTTGGCGTTTTTTTTTCTTCTAGTTTAGTTAGAAAATGACTAATAAAATATACTATAGTGGTAAAATTCCATGACTCTACCAAAAAATAAATCATAGAATAATAGATTACGTCACCTAGAAATAACTTTAGGCTACTTCTTTTAATTTATGAAGAAAAAAAAGGAAAAACAGATTCCCTTTTGAAAAAAAAAGCTTTTTGAAAAATTGATTGCAGCAGTATTTAGTTAGATCTGATTAACATAACGTAATAAAATTTATGCCCATTTTAAAATAATTAAAAATTCATAAAAATCAAGTTACCCAGGTAATTATTTATCTTGTGAAAGTTACTTTTTATTGTCAGTTTTATAATAATTTAGATAATTATAACATTATAAATAGTAAATTATAAACTTTCAGAAATCCGATGCAATGCTTCGCACTTCATGGAATACTAATTACAATGGATAATATATCAGGGTTCCCACCAAACGAGCGCCTAAATGCAGCTCTATGTGCAGGAGTTTATTTTGGTTTTTTCTTGGTTTGGACTTTTTTTTTAATGGTTTGGACCTGGCCTTGGTTTTCGTTAACGTTGGTTTGGCGTCTGTTTGGTGTTTTTTTTTTGTAAAAAAATATTTTTTATTTAAAATAACATCTTGAAAAACGGTCAGCGCATGTGCTTGCGCATGCGCAGTTTGTAGAAACACTGCACTGCACATAGGCGCTCCTCCCACCAATCCTGGAAACCCTGGAAAACGCATGGAATTTAGATTCCCACCTGGAATACCTGGAATTTAAGATTTTTTTCTTAAAATCAAGTTTTTTTACCTGGAATTTTGTAATAGCACCTGGAATTTAACATACAAAAATATAATTTTTTTAAGAAAAATTAAATACCCTTAGCACAAAAATTTAAGGATATAAAAAACATCCTAAATTTTTAGGTGATTTTAAGAGCCTGTAACTTGGCGAAAAATGATCAGAGCAATGATAAAATAGTATATTACGTAACGAGTATGCAAACCTAGTTTTTATTACACAAGAGTACTTTTTCTTACGAGGCACAGCCGAGCAAAAAAAGTACTTTTTTGATTTTTTTTCAACCTCAAAGTATTCCAAAGAAATCCCCAAAGAAACCCTCAAATGTTCAAACCAATTTTTTTTTTCATTGTGATCCGAATGATTGAAATTGTCACTTTTGCTAAAAATCAATTAAAGGATAAATTTTTCTTGTTTTTTATTCATTTTTTGAAGATTTTTTTTCAAAAAAATGTTATTTTAAAAAATTTACAATGCTACGAGGAATAACAATTACCCGAAATAATTTTTTTTTTGATTTTTTGTTACTTTAATATTATTATTATATACTAAAACTATTTTAATATACCTGGAATTTTAAAAAATTTTACCTGGAAAACCTTGAAAATACCTGGAGTTTGAATGTAAATTTTTGGTGGAAACCTTGTATATATTTATGCACGACCGTGATTAATAGGCCTATTGATCACGAGTCTGTAAAAATAAATCGTCTAAAATTTAAAACGACCGTGGATAAAGTATAGTATTCTACTCGCTATTAATCATTCGGGTGATTAGGTCACTCGCCTTTCGGCTTGTGTCCCAAAATTCACCCTTATTGATTAATAGCAATTATTATAAGCTCATTGAATAATATACTATTTCTAGCTACCAGGTAGGTAGGTTGACATTACTTAATAAATTAGATTAGATTAGATTAGATTAGATTAGATTTTATTTATGCTAAATACAAGTTTTTACAAGTTTGCAATCGTCAAATGTAACTAAATAACTAAACATAATAAAATAAATAACAACATAACAAAACACAGATATCACAAAAATTAGAATTCGTTTATATTTACATTTCTAAGAGAATTAGTGAATTCGTCCGTGGAATAAAATGTATGAACCAAAAGGTAATGTTTCAGCCTTTTTTTGAACGTGTTGTCACCCAATTGAGTTATTTCAATGGGTAAACTGTTGTAAAAAGAGGGACCAAAATAATTAAAGCAATGTCTACTAGAATGCAGTCTTAAAAACGGAAGTTTAATTTTATCTCTATTACGTGTAGTAGGGCCGTCATTGGCACGCGTCGTGTAATGAGAAAGTCTTGCTCTAGTGGCACATATAGACTCATAAACCAGTAAAGAAGGCATCGTTAGTATGTTTAGGGATTTAAATTTGTCCCTAACATCATCACGATACCTGCTTCCAGTTATGATTCTCAATGCACGCCTTTGAAGACCAAAAATACGACCCGCGTGACAACTAAAGCCCCAAATGGTTAACCCGTACCTTAGGTGAGACATAAACAAAGCGTAGTAAGCACTTAATAAAACCTTAAATGGCACTATATCACGAAGGTATCGTAATAGGAAAAGTGATTTATTTAATTTCGTAGCCAATTGATCGATATGAGGTTCCCAGCTTAACTTCTGATCAAGATATATGCCCAACAGTTTTGGGTTTTCTACGTTTTCGTCAGATATATCTCTATGAGAAAAATAAATTGTTGATGTCTTATTTGTGTTTAAGCTAAGTGAGTTGGCTGAGAACCAATCAAGTAACTTAGCTTCGTTTCTTAGAACTTCTGTCTTTAGGGTGTTTAAATTATTTAATGACTTAAGGAAGGTGGTATCGTCAGCAAATAAAGTAAGATCCTCATTGGGCACAGAGTTTATTAGGTCATTAATGAACAGGAGGAATAGAATGGGACCGAGGACACTACCCTGTGGAACGCCCACACCAACAAAGCCTTCTCTTGACTGAGAACCATTAATGCTAGTAAACTGACGCCTGTTTTCCAAGAATGACTTCAACAAAGATAAACTCAGTTCATCAAAATTGTAGAACGAACCAAGCTTATTCAGAAGAACGTCATGTGGCACACAGTCAAAGGCCTTCTGCAAGTCATAGAGCCTGGCACAGACAATGTCCCCACTCTCCATTCCATTCACGATGAATTCTAATATGTGTTCCAATGCGTTAACCGTTGTTTTATTTTTTCTGAAACCGTATTGATGCTTAATAAAGAGCCGACAGTAATGAAAAGTACTCTATCGACAGTAATGAAAAGTACTCTATCAAGCACACTTAGTAGTGATAGATTAAATCAATAGAATCAATACAAACCAAACCGTAACTAGACAGAAAAAACGTTTCACCGTTAAAGAACACGAAGTGTCCGACACTTACCAAAGGCGGACATCTAGACACAAGACTACTATACTTAATTTTATAAACTGATTCAATAAAAAAAATGATTTTTTGAATTGTCACACATATAAATGGCAAAAATATTATTAATAAAATATGATTTTAACTCCTTGGTAGTGAGAAAAACGTAATGGGCTACTCGTAGGTAAGTTTTTTCTGTCTTGGGTCACAAAATAAGACCTCACACAGAAAAATTCACTTACCTCTACTAGAAGCGCAAATAACTATTTTTAAATATAATTTCTTCAAGCTGGTGGTACACTTTATTTTTTACTGTATTAAAAAGTGATGCCTCCTATAGCATTTTTGTTTATTTTATTTAAAGAGATTTCTTTTAAAAATAGAACTTGATTTTTCTAGAAAATTTCATATTGATCGATCGAATAGTCTGTTCTTTGTTTGTGTACAAAAGATGTATGACATACAAAAAGACGAACTGACAGACGGATAGACAAACAAAGATGAAAGTTGTTCAGAATTCATCAAAAAATATTTCTTTTTTTTTTTTTTGATCTAGGGTAATTTTTAATGAATTTGGAAATTTCAAAACCATCGTATAATACTTTTTAAGCACTATGTGCTGTGAAGAGCATAGTAACGTTTAATCAACTTTGTTGTTTCATTGTTTTTGCACACAAACCGGAAATGAAAGAAAAGAACACCCGACTGTGAATAGGAAGCAAATATACAGTAGAGGAATCGTTTTGTGTAGTATTTAAATGAATCTTCTCTAAACTAGATGAAACGTTGCAAGCACCCTGTCAAAATATCGGCACTATTCACAGTGCGACCCTGCAGGGTCGCACTGTGTATTGTACACTAGATCCATCTAGTTTGCAAATTTCAAACTAGTTGTTTTGTTTGATTTTAAATTCTGTATCTTTAAAACATTATAATCTAGCAAAAACTGTATATAACATTTTTATAGGGCTTAAAAAGAGCTTTTATTTAAAATATAATTTTTTGAAATCGGGTTATACATATGTGAGATGTGCTAAAAAAACCTTTTACTGCTTTTAACGCCAATATCTCGAAAACAATGGGTTTTAGGAAAACGTTGTTCATAACATTTTTTGACCAATTTAAAATTACCTTTTATATAAGTGCTAAATTAACCAAATACAATAATAATCGCCTTAATTATAAACAAAAAACGCTAAAAATAGGAGTTTTACCCTATTTTTACCCCCTTACCCCCAAAATCTAATTAGCTCTTCGGAATACGATAAGAAATAATATGCAAAAAACCGCAAGTCGATGTCTCATCTAGAAATGGAGGCAGATAGACAGACAGACAAACAGACAGACGGACGCAATTTTTTTTTTACTGATTTCGACTCAGAATGGTCTATAAAGTCGAGAAATGTGAAAAAAACGTGGTCAAAGATTTTGACTTTTCGGCGAAGATTTCAATACATCGGCACTCTTAGTAGCATTAAGTGCCGATGTAATTTGATATTATATTAGAATACTACACAGAAAAAAAAAGGATTATTTGAACCAAAGTCAATGTCCTTGAACGACGAGCGCAGATTTTCATTCATAAAACCCGTGCTCTTCATTCAAGGACTTTGACTTTGGTTCAAGAAAGCCTTTTTTCTGTATATGCCATTAGATTGATGTAGACTTGTGCGCCATCTATTAATTATTATTAATGGCTATATTCCTTTTGCGAGTAAAGTCTAAAAACGTTTTCTTAATCAGCGTGCAGAGTTGACTCTTGGTACTGAAGAGGGCCAGCAGCCCGAAACTGTCAGTCTACCAATGTCACTCTGTACGATGATTAGAAAATAGATTGATGGAATAATAAATTATTTTTAATGATTTTGTATTCTTTGTTTTTCAAGTTTTGAGGAAGGGAATTAATTATCTTGGGTAGTATATATAAATAATGTCTTTGGGATGCAGAAAAATGCATTATTGGTACCGTAAGACCATTATTACTAGCAAGTCTTGTATTTACAATATGTTTTATTGGGTTTGTTATCGTTTGATTTGATTGTGTGATATTTAGTAGACCAGATTCATTAAAAAGATCATCTGTGGGGTGAAGCCTATTTTTAAACAAGATAATTTTTAATATATATTTCTGTATAATGAAAAGTGGAGATAGAACACGCCGCTCCTCAGACTGTAATTCCATAGGTTAACGACGATTGTACAAGTGCATAATAAATCTAAAATAATACCTTTTTTGAAACAATTTGTCTCAACAAATAAAATTTATATAGTATTTTTCCTAAGTTATTAACTAAAAAATCTATATGAGTTTTCCATCTCATGGACCTATCCAGATGGATACCCAGATATTTTACTTCCTCTTCTGGTTCAATTAATAAGTCACACTTGCATTTGTTGTGCTTAATGGTACATTTAGAGTCATGTATTGTACGAATTTATATCTATAAATTTTATTATGCTTGGATAGTATTTTTATGCATAGCTGACATACGGGGAAAGTTTAATAATAAACTTGCACATTATTATAAATCGTGCACTTCTTTCCATACAAGGTAAAAACTGCATGTAGTTCACTGTATACAGTGAAAGTAAAATGTGGGTTTCAAGTTTTTAACGGTACAACTACATATTTTTACTTACAAAGATATGTTGACTGAGATAGAGAGGTTTAAATCTGTTAATGTAAAAGGCATTTATAAGAAAACTAGCATATACCCGCGACTTCGTCCGCGTAGGAATCGAGACACTAAAAAGCAACAAGTTCACTGTTGCGGTATACTTTAAAACAAAAAGGATGCCCCGTCACTCGTCGCCCCTGACCCGTCGCGGCTTCGAACGGGTTAGTTAAAAACTTAAATTAGGTCTCTGAGATACGGACACTTCTTAAAAAATCTTTCAACCCCCGTTTCACGAATATCGAAAAATCCTGACAAGTATCTTTTCGATTTCGATAAAGAACAGGTCTCTGAGATACCTTTCACCCCCGTTTCACCCCCTTAAGGGTTGAATTTCAATCCAAACAATCCTGAAACACGTATCTTTTCGATTTCGATAAAGAACATTTTTGCCAAATATGAAGATTCTAGATTAAGAGGTCTCTGAGATACTCACACCTTTAAGAAAACCCGTTCAACCTTTAAGGGTTGAATTTCGAAAAATCGCTTCTTAGTGGGTGATTACATCATAAAAAGAAACAAACTGTCCAAATTTCAAGTTTCTAGGTCAAGGGGTTTTGGCTGGTCGTTGATTCTGTCAGTCAATCCGTCAGTCAGTTAGTCAGTCAGTCAGGAAACAGCCGCTTATATACAGAGCGGTCCAAAAGTCACCCCCCCTCTTTTGAACCAGTTGAGATATCGACTTCAAATTTGGAACTTTTAAATAAGACAACTTAAACTATCTTTTAGCATTTATTTAATACTTTCAGCTCTTAAAATGTGGGCAGAGGGCATGGGGGCACATTTTTTTAAATGAAAAGGGGGGCCGTGTAATACATCATTTTAAAGCTTATAAAATTCTCCATTTAACTCCATATTTTTGAAATTAAAAAAAAAATTGGGTTTAAAATGGGGTTGAAATTAAATTAATGTCAAAATTCCTCTAAAAAAAAACAAATAATTTTTTAAAAATGCCTAATTTCATCATAAAAAAATGTTAAACTAATTTTAGTTGACATAAATAAAAATTTATACAAAAAAAATCGAATGTTTTAGCACAAAAAATTAAAAAATCAAAACCTTAAAAAACATTTTTAAAAAATTTAAAAATGTTAGTTTTAATATAGAATTTTATAAGCTTTAAAATCATGTATCATACGACCCCCCTTTCCATTTAAAAAAATATCCCCCCATGCCCCCTGCCCAAATCTTAAGAGCTGACAATATCAAATATATGCTAAAAGATAGTTTAAGTTGTCTTATTTAAGAGTTCTAAATTTGAAGTCGATATTTCAAATCGTTCAAAAGTTAAAAGGGGGAGGGGTGACTTTTGGACCGCACTGTATATAAATATAGATTATTTTTTAAAAAGAAAATGTTTTTTTTGCTAGAATACTGATTTTATTATTTTATTTCTTTGTTTTTAGTTATAAAGTTACCCTTTTCAAAGGTTTTTTTACCCAAGACTCCTAAATGCAATAATTATATTTAAAACTACCACTTTTGTCGTTTTAAAATATTTTTTTAGATATATACAAGCAAATCTGTTCGTTAAGCAAAACTTTCTCATAACTTTAGAAAAATCCATATATACAAAAAAATTACATTATTTTGACAATAATTTCCTGTTTATTTTTTTTAATAAATCGGCATTCTGCAATTATAAAATCGTCAAAAATGTTATTTAACCTAAAAATCCAATGAATTATACGTATCATTACTCTTAAACAGCTATGGAGTATACTGCTCTACTACCCTAAAAAGCAGTAACTCCATATTTAATAAAACTGAGATAATGGCAAAAACAGTAAATCGTCTTAGCCACTTCCTTGTGTTATAGCTAAAATTGAGAAAGTGGGCGTATAACTTTAGGTTTAAAGTACCTTTATTATAACACAAGTACGCAATCATTAATTATTTATTTAAATATAAAAATGGCACTTACTGCTTTTTAGTTTAGTATCTCGTAGTCAAAATTTTTAGGAATGCTACTAAAAAGCAGTATGTAACAAGACAAAGAGAAAACAACCCAAAAATAAAAATACTTATTTATAAATTTCCTTTTAAAAATTAATTTTACCAAGGAAAGTCCGGAGTTAGTAAAAAAAATTGAAAAATTTGTATTGCTTTTTTTCACGTTTGTTGACATTTTATATCCAAAAAATGTGATTTCCGTCAAGAAAAAAAAAACTGTGTCTCGGTCTGTCTGTCGGTCTGTCTGTCCAAAAATTTGTGACCACGATAAGAACGCTTTGAGCCAAAGACTTCAAATTTGGACCATTCGATCAATTCGGTATGGGGTAAGAGAGTAAAACAGAGTAAAAACAAGTTTTTTTCAAAAACATTTATTTTTTATTTTTTAGTAGTATTTCGAAAAAAATTAACTTTTTCTGAAAAAAGAAACATTTTTAATTTTTTTTTGTTTTCCAAAATAATTGTTTTAATGAAGAAAGACTTACAGGGAAAAGTATTATTTTGTTGGCAGCAGTTTTTTTTTGGCTATTTCCGGAAAACCTAGCGTCATACAAAAACTACAATAATGAAAAAAGAAACTATTTTATTAATGCCTTACATTCTTCTAATTTTATTTTAATATATTAGGTAATAAAAAACTGTCTGTCCGATATGCCACTAATATTTTCTTTCATAATAAAAAACTTATTTGGAGCTACTGCTTTTTAGCTTAGTAACAGTCCCTTATTTTGGAGATACTGCAATTTTCATAAGTTTATAACTGCATAAATAAAACTATTTACTTAAATTTGATTGGTTCAATAAATAGCCCATGGAAATGCACAACTAAGTGTAAGGTTAATTAAAAATCCACAAAAACTGGAGTTACGGCTTTTTAGCTTAGTTAGGCAGTATAGGTATCTAACAGCAATATTTTTTTATTTGAATTATTTTATTAAAACAGTTAGCAGCCTGGCACTGCGAACATAGTTTAAAAGTTTAAACTAATTTACCGTATATTTTTATATTTAGTTAAATATAAAAATAAAAGTTACAAATGGCGTATAATATAATACGACGACGAGACAGGGAGTTTGAAAATTAATCTTCATAAACTACTAAATTTACTCTGCAGTTCTTTATGGATGATATTTGCTATTTTTACAGGAAATAAAATAATGGATTTTTAAATGAAGACATAATCCAAAGAAAAAACCATTATGTAAAAATATCTCTAAATACTCTCTTAAAAACCTGATGCTCATATAAAAATTTTAAATTACAAAATCCAAGTTTAAACTTAAATTATTATAATTAATATGAAAAATAGTACATACTTCTATATTTTATATAATGTTAAATTCTAATGAAATTTATTAAAATATGCTTTAAACTTGTAATAAACTTCTAATCCTCAAAAAGATTCACGGTGTGTTTTTGTGAATATAAATCAAAAGTTCGGTCACCTCTTATTTTTTTAAATTTTCATTAGTTTCTAGATATTTAAAATTAAAGTTGGCAAATCTCATTTTTTAATTAAGTCTTCAATTAGTAGTAAAAAGAAATACATTAATTCTACCACAATAAGGAAACGAGAACCAGAAAGTTAAGTTATCTTTAAAAATTACCCAGTTAATTAACATACTTTAATCAATATTTTTTAACGTGAACTAAAATCAAACTTTGTATCCCCTCATTAAAAAAAAACCTGACGGCATCACTAGATGTTACCCAATATTTTATTTATACATGATTGTAAATTGTTTGTTTAATTTAAGGTAATTTTGACCTGATCTATATTTATATATACTTTCTGGGAAGAATTAAACATTTAATATTATAATAAAAATATTATAATAAATGCTGACAGTATATTAAAATATACGCTTAAAAATAAAGATATTTTAAATAAATAAATTATATGCAAAGAACCTGGCACACATATAGGGGGGTTCCTGGGCCTCAGTCAAACTGCCTCAAATTTTGATATTTTGTAATTTCGGGGGTAAAAATTAAATTAGGAAAATTGCAGCCAAATTAAATGACCAGTTTCGGAGAAAAGCGCTTTTAAAAATCTAATTTTATGACAGATTTTTTGACGTATATTAAGGTTATTTTTTACTTACGTAAACATTAACTTAAGTAGCCGTTTTAAGTTTATTATACTCTATTTTATTATCATTTACTTACATGTGGTTCTATAAAATTTTTAAAACTTTGTGAAACTTCTACATGCTGGCATTTTCCACGTGTTTTCTAATTATCTACATATTTTCTGTTAGATTTTAGCTTGATTATGTTGAAACATGGTTTGGTACATCGACAAATATTTTGTAATTATATATTTTAGATTTTCTTGATATATTTTTCCAAAAATACGTCTGAGGCTTGACAAATCTGTCATCATATTTTCATAGGTAAAATATATTATAGAGATTGCCTAGCAACAACTTTTAATAAATATTACTATAAAGGGTTCACTAATGAATTAGGTTGTTGCTAGGCAATCTCAATAATATGTTTTGCATGTGAAAATATCATGAGAGATTTGTCAACCATCAGATATTGTTTTGAAAAAATATATCAAGAAAATCTAAAATATATAATTATAAAATATTTGTCGATGTACCAAACCATGTTTCAACATAATCATCAAAAATCTAACAGAAAATATGCAGATAATTAGCAAACACGTGGAAAATGCCAGCATGTGGAAGTTTCACAAAGTTTTATTTTTATAGAACCACATGTAAGTAAATGATAATAAAGCCTTTTATGTAATATTTATCTTGCCTGTTCTTTAATTAATAGAGTATAATAAACTTAAAACTGCTAATTAAGTTAATATTTAACTAAGTAAAAAATAACCTTAATATACGTCAAAAAATCTGTCATAAAATTAGATTTTTAAAAGCGTTTTTCTCCGAAACTGGTCATTTAATTTGGCTGCAATTTTTCTAATTTAATGTTTACCCCCGAAATTACAAAATATCAAAATTTGAGGCAGTTTGACTGAGGCCCAGGAACCCCCCTATATGTGTGCCAGGTTTGGACTTTTTGATTTGTTTGATTATAATAAGGCAAAAGTAAGAAAAACGTATCAAACAACTTAAGAATTAAAAAAAAAATATCTTAATTCTACCATAATAAGGAAACTATAACCAGAAAGTTAGGTTATCTTTAAAAAATACCCAGTTAATTAACATACTCTAATCAATATTTTTTAATGTGAACTAAAATCAAACTTTGTATCCCCTCATTAAAAAAATCTGACAGCATCACTAGATGTTACCCAATGTTTTATTTATACATGATTGTGAATTTTTGTTTAATTTAAGGTAATTTTGACCTGATCTATATTTATATATACTTTCTGGGAAGAATTAAACATTTAATATTATAATAAAAATATTATAATAAATGCTGACAGTATATTAAAATATACGCGTAATAATAAAGATATTTTAAATAAATAAATTATATGCAAATTTATGTTTGCTTATAATAAGGCGAAAGTAAGAAAAACGTATCAAACAACTTAAGAATTTAAAACTACTAATCAAGCATCTGAGTGTGAGAAACATAAATATAAACAAGTATACTATGTTTAAAACAAGTGAAATTTATTGTCTGTGCATAATTTCAAGGTTATTTTAATTTTACTACTGAAATAAAAATAAATTTGTTTGTTTATATTTTTAACTCTATGCTTCATATAATAATTATAAATAATAATTCTATGCTAGATTTAACAATCATGATATAATACTTTGTTTTTATCATAACAAATAAGTATTGAATAATGGTATATTATTCAATGAGCGTATAATAATTGCTATTAATCGATGAGGGTAAATTTTGGGGCAAGAGCCGAAAGGCGAGTGACCTAATCACCCGAATGATTAATAGGTATTATTCGCGAGTAGAATTCTATACTTTATCTACGGACGTTCTAAATTTTACACGCTTTATTTTTACATACCCGTGATAATTAGGCCTATTAATCACGGCCGTGGATAAAATAAATTTATTATTAATTAAAAACTAATGTAAATAACTCTACCATGCTTTTCAGACAGATTTTTTTTAACCAAATATTTTTTTATAGATAATTACTACTAAAGAATAAAATAAACTATATTTCTGTTACATTTTTGTGGCCTTATATGGCATATAATAAAGGGTTACAATAAAGCGAATGACAAAAAAGTCTTGATAACGACAAAAAAAGTATTAATCAAGAGAAAAAAGTCATCGAACGACAAAAAAGGTAGATAAACCAAAAAATAGGTAAATGAACGATAAAAACTGTATTCACAAAAAATAGGTGTTTGCACGGAAAAAAGAAAAATAAACGACAAATTAAAGGAACAAATGACTGTCGGCCATTAGATTTGAACTACTAAGGGCCACTTGCACCAACGATGGTTTAACTTTAAACTTGGATTAAATTGACGGTCAACCAATCATAACGCATCATTTTTAACTTAAACTCGGTTTAGTCGAGATAATCCCAGATCAAAAATTGGTGCAAGTGGCCCTAAAATTTTCGAAATCATAATTTTATAGCTAATTTTAAAATTGGGAGTTATTTTAACAATACTAACTATATCTATTTTATATTAAAAACAAACATAATCCGCATCTAATTTTATTTATAATTATTAGTTTTAGTACTGCAAATAGTTCGCCGTAACAAACAAACCTAGTATGAAATATTGTTAGGTTATGTATTGTGTTTTTGATTCACTTTTTTTTTAATTGGCATCTTTAAATTTTGTTTTAGCCATGGAACATCTAACTCGTTCGTTTAATTACTTATTTTGTCGCGCTGTTACTTTTTCGTCATTCATTTACCCTTCTTGTCGTTGATAATGCCTATTCTTTCAGTCGTTATGTCGTTATTTGAATTCTGTGTTCTAGGACGTTTTTTTATTCCCCATAATAAGTGATGTGTCGCTTACGATAAATTGAAAAATATTTAATAGTATATTAAAGTACTAGTTTCATAACATACGTTTTTAGCGCACGAGTACAGGTTTAGAAAACGAGCCGCTTGCGGTGAGTTTTCTAAAGTACTAGTGCGCTAAAAACGTGTTATGAAACGAGTGCTTTATACAATTTTTTCTATTTTAAAAAACTTACATTTAAATTGATGACTGATTTAGGGATTTTTGTTTTGAATTAGCATTACAGTTTTCGCCATGTTTAAAATTGTAAGAACGAATATTATTTTGATATATTTTATAGTCATTTCTTCTCTTTTCCACTTCAAGTAACCAAGCCACAATTTTAACACGGTAAAACATAACCTAAACACAAAATTTTGTAGAAAAGTAAACTTTAAACCGACGTTCACAATTGCACGGCAAACGTCAAGAAATAGACTTTTGTCTGTTGCCAACCCAAAAGAAAAAAAAGTAGAGACCTCTTATGGGCCTATAAGAACACGCAAAATGCGTGTGATTATGAGCTTATAAGAGTCGCAAAATAGAAAAAAAATGTTTATTGGTCAGATAGATTTTATTATTAAGTATTTGGTAAAATAGCCACTAGGAAGTAAAAAACCATTAGGTTAAAAAAGGATTTTTCGAAAAAATTGTTTATTGTTAAAGAAAGCACTGTGTATAATACACACTGTATATTTATACAATTTAATTTCTAAAAAGCCTTGTTTCTTTTTCAAAATAACCGCTCCGAAAATTTTAACGAAACACGACGATGGATAGAATAGGTCACCGCCCACATTCACCAAAATCCCTAGATTTGAAAATAACGGTTTTGCTGTACTAGAATAAAGAGCGTATACTCCATGTCATGAAATATTTTTTAAAACATAAACTGATACGATTTCTGATTGAATTAAAAAAGTTATAATAATGTTTTCTAATATGCTGGTACTAATAGTTTGGTTTAAAACTTTGTTTTCAAAAATATACGTTTATTAATTAAAGATTGGTATGTTCCCATACCAGTAAATATTTTGACAGAAGTCAAAGATTTAACAAAGTGTATAAGAAATACGTTGAGAAAAGTTGCAGATATCTGAATTTAAATTGCAGAAGGTGTAATGGTCAACATTTAGAGAATATGTCTGTAAATTTTTGTATTTGTTAAAGGTAAGATATATTTTCATGCAATAAAATTAAGTTTAAAGTTTTTCAACTGAAATTGTTATTAATAATCTAAGTAAATCATAAGTAAATAGATTCTTAATCTATTTAAAATTTCTGTCACTGAATATTAGATGGGTGAAGTCATGCAGTGGCACTACGCTGCAGCAGTGCAGTGATAATTTTATGTCATTTTAAATTGTGCTTGAAAGGGGCTATCCATATATTACGTAACGCACATATGGGAGGGGAGGGGTCACTGAAAATGTGACAGTTTGTAACAGAGGGAGGAAGGGGTCTAGGTGAATGTTACGTAACACAATTTTGTCTTCTACAAAGAATTATGGCCTTTTCCTTTGGGATTTGTCTAGCTCGATATAAATATGTATTTATACCGTATTTTTTATTCCTGTAATCTAGGAATTCGGGTCACAATGAAGTGGTCTGGGAATTTCCATCCCCGAATTTAACAGAATTTAATATTCATTAATGGAGCATTTTAACATTAATATGTTTTAGATAGGGGGTAGAGGGCTATAGGTCACGGGCCATAGGCCACAGGCTACAAACAAAGTGATCTGGTTAGTGCTTGCTTTGATCATATAAGTGAATGCTCCAGCAGTGCAGTGATAATTTTATGTTATTTCAAATTGTGCTTGAAAGGGGCTGTTCATATATTACGTAACATATCTAGGGGAGGGGGAGGGGGTTACTGAAAATGTGACAGTTGGAGGGAGGGGTCTAGGTGAATGTTACGTAAGAAAATTTTATATTCATTAATGTAGCATTTTAACATTAATGTTTTAGATGGGGGGGTAGAGGGCTGAAACTGTTACAAAAAAGTGTCCCAAATTTGTGACGCTTCCGATATTAGGCTAAAGGCCACATGCTACAAACAAAGTAATCTGGTTAGCACTTGCCTCGATCATATAAGTGAATGCGTGGTAGATAGAAAACCATGTCTGGTAACTGAAGGCTTAAAACATATTAATTTTATCGCGGTTTTGCTTTACTTATTATTATTATTATTATTATTATTCGATGATAACTGGTGTTTATCTTAAATATAAATTTATAGATTAAGATTTTAACTAAATTAAAACTAAAAGTACTAGCTAGGGTAATGGACCCATTGTTCTCTTAACAGTCCTAATTCTCTGTCCAGTCTGTTTTTATACTGGAAAACATTTAATGACATCACCATATCTTCTCCCAGACTGTTCCACCTATACACAACCCTATTTGTTATAAAATTTTTCCTCGGTTATCTTGTACAATAGAACTTTTTTTTATAGAAGCTTGGCAGTTGTACGTTTACTTCTACATAAATTATCATATAGTGGCCCTTAATTTCCCTCTTCATAGAAAAATTGACGAAATTATGCATAGGGGCTGTTCAAGAATGACGTCACCTCCATAGAGTGAGGGGTGACGAAGGGGGGAGGGGGTCTGGCTAAAAGTGTCACCTTATAAAAAAGTTATATTAAAAAAAAATAGTGAAAATAGGCACTTTTAGAATTTTTATAAAAACAACTACCACATAAAAGGGAACGTTCAAGTATTACAAAACGCAAATTTTGATCATTTTGGACATTTTTCTAGTTAATTAAACATATTGAAAATTTATTTAAAACGTCCCCCTCTAGGGGGGGTCTTCCAAAAGGTGACGTATTTTTTTTCTATTTTATCAAGGCAAAAGTGATGAAAGGTGACAAAGGGGAGAGGGGGATAAAAAATTCGTCAAAAATAGGTGACGTTATTCTTGAAAAGCCCCATATTATATTGTACTCAAATTTTAATAATAATAATTTGGACTTTCAGGTACTCCAAAGTAGTACAAAGCAACAATATAAATGCCAACACAACTGGCGTTTTAAAATGAAAAACTCAAATATGGGGGCCAAAAATTGAAGATTATTTATCAGTTTTAAGTTGTTCTGAAACCTATACAAGAAAAATGCATAAAAAACAAAATCTTTTACCAAGGCTTGCACTAAAACAGGTACATATTAGAATATATTATTCACATGGTACATATTTTTTGTATGTACTTTAATATATATATATATATATATATATATATATATATATATATATATATATATATATATATTACATTACATTAGAGTTGACGTGAAAACGCTGCTATTGACATTGGCCCTTTTAGAAACAAGACACAGATTTATATGTATAATGATATTTAAAACAAGTATCATAATATACACAGTGTTCAACAACTGGCATGCTAAAAATTGGGTGAAAATTACCTGGTGATTCTACATCCAAAAATATAAAAAAAAAAGTTCCTAAAGAGGTTGGTCCAGAAATGAGCCCTAAGTGAGCTACAGCCCTTCAAAGATGGAATGGGGGAACAAAAAAGCACCAATAACCAATAACATTTTTAATGCTGCAAGGTGATTTTTCATTTATTATTATTATTATTATAAAACTAAGCAAAAAGTATTCTTTACCGAAACCCATAAATATGAAAGGAGTAATAGCCTTTTAAAAACTTACATTTTGGGTGTCACTAAACATTTTTGATGTATTTTTACTCAAGAAAACTATATTTTTTACAAAAAGTCCAAAAAATACACTTAAAAAACATTGGATAAAAAATGTTTTAAGCTCAACATATTTTGTCCATATAGGCATATCTCTGAATAAACTAAAAAAATAACGAACTATTATCCGTGTCTGAATTACACTGCAGTGACTCATTTGCGAAAATGTGCTAAAAAGCGAGGATCATACCAGTTCGGGTGCGGTTCGCGTAACTCCGTCTGAGGGAATCCCTTATACAAGAGCAGCATAATACGTTTTAGGTATGAGTTAATGCAGTATAATTCAGGCACGGATAATAATCGTCCTTAATACTAGTATACATGCAAAACCTCGTCGCTCTAGCTTAAAGGGTACCGGAGTTATTAATTAATAAACCTTATTTTTAGGACACTTTTAAAGGACAGGAGCTCCCTTAGCTCATTTTCGGATCAACCTTTATAGGATTTTTTTTTTTTAATAATTTTGGATGTAGAATCTTCTCTTAAATTTTGACATGCCATAACTGAACGCTGTATAATGTGATATATATCATAATATATAATATATTTAAAATATACCGTGCGATTATAAAGTGCCGAACACTTTTTAATGCAAAACTGGCATTAGCGATGAGTAAAATGCAAGAAAGCTGTGTGCGTTTTACTGGCCACCGAGCTGTTGTACGTAGCAATCACATGGGCTTGTCGCGCACAACTCTAACAGAGGCGTGGCTTCAAACGAATAGTATTTTCTTTTCAAACTGTTCAGCACTTTATAATCGCACTGTATATCCTTAAAACTCTAAATAGGCGCTGTTCATAGGTATGTTATGACATTGTGGAGTATAAGTTGGTACATATTTTTCGAAAATTGGGTATATTTTTATTCAAAGCATGATAGTAGATTATTTAATTTCACAGGCCCACAAAAAAAAGTTTTCTGTGCTGGGGTTGAGACCCACCTATTCTTATGTATTTTGGGATGCTGAACACAAATCTGTCATAAAAAAGGCATTTCATGGGCGCATTTATTTTTGCTACATTGAAATAATAAGAGATTTTTACCATTTTAGAAAAAGTTTTTTCAGTGTAGCAAAAAAATGAGCCCTGAAGTGCCTTTTTCATAAAAGATTCCTGTTCAGATCAGGCTTTCGAACGTTTACTAGCGATCAGGTGCCGTGATGTAATAAGATCACATGTGAATCGCTATCCTGAAGGTAAAAAAAAACGATATTTGAGTTTTTGCACAAATTGCACATTTTTTTTGCCTTTTAGCTCCATTTTCGCGTGAACACTCACATATTAAGTAATCATAATAAAACATTTGATATAAATCTTTTTTATAGGTTAGAAGAAAAATTAAGACAAAGAGACAGATTTTTAAGGAGGAAGTAAAAAGTCCAAACTTCAGATCAAGTTCACAGAAAAAAGTAGGCACACCCAAAATATAGAAAAATAAAAACACTTGCCAATCATTATGGTTATTATTGTTTTTACAAAGTAAGCAGCATAGCCAGTAATATCAAATCTTCCACCTGAATTCAGGTTCATGAATGAGAACTTAAGAGGTCACAATAAAAAGATACTATAAGAAAGATGCTGAAGTCTACCAAGAAAGAACTTTGTTTCTAATAGGGTTGTGTGCAGTTGAAAGTTTGAACTTGAAACACCCAAAGTGTGGAGACAATTATTTTCATTAATATTAATCAGTTAAAAAATAGACTTGATTACTTAAAATGTATATTTATGTAAATTTCAAAACATTTTATCTCAAAAAAATTTTTTTTGGTTCCTTGTGCTAATTAACTCTGTACATGATGACTGGTAATTTATACAAAGTCCAATTTATTACTCACATATAAGGTATCTTAATTCATATATAAAATGAAGTTTTATAACTTTTGTATTTAATAAAATGGTCCTTAATTAATTTACTTATATCTTTGAATACTATATAGTATAGTATAGATATGTGTCACCCATTCTGATTCTTACTCTTCCAAATTTAACATCTTCAGTTCAAAAGCCTAAAGTTTTCGCGAAAAGACCGACAGACTTGATATTATTACTTTTTTTTGTATATAAAACGTTAAGAATAAATAAGAAATATAATTAAAATAATATAAAAGATAGATAAACAGATTCAAATATTGGATGTGCGAATATACTGCGTAGTTTATTTTATAAAACAACTAAATTCTATACACAAATATATACTATTCAAACCTGTTTTAAAAATATTTACTGTGCGATTTTTTAATTTACTATCTTGCTTAAAAAAAACAGACCATAAATATATGATACCATCCTTTTAATTAAGGCAGAACTTTCCCTGGGGGAACGTGAAAATATAAAAAAAATTGAAAATATTAAAATGCTCATAGAGCTTGACTGCTACAATTGGATGTTCTGGACTTCTACAATGTTTACTTTTTGCGTTTGGTTTGGCGCCTCTGACGGAAAATTTTGATGACTTCAAAAAAGGCCATTACTTCTAAAAAAACCCTGATGGAAAAAAATTTAAAAAAATATTTGAAGACGTCACTCGCCGGCGCCCCTGTTAGCTGGTGGCCTGTAGCATGCGGTTCAATCAGCGTCGTGCAAACGTCGGCTCCGCTTTTTACCAACTGTCAATTATTGACAGTTATTCGACTTAAATTAAAAATTTATAAAATTAACCGCAGTTCTGAACTGTTACATCTCAAAAAATGCGAAAATGAGGTTCGACCATCCAATAATGGTATCTACTTTCATATGCACAAAAAAAAAAATTCAAAAATTTCTCATAATTATGTAATAATTAGTTCAAGAAACTGTACAAGTCTCCGGGGGCATGATTCGCACACAAGTAACAGGTACGTGATTTTGTAAGTTCTTAACATATGTTATCACCAAAAATAGCTTTATAAATTTCTCTATCATATATAATAATTATATTATTATAATTATGTAATAATTAGTTTAACAAACTGTACAAGTCCCCGGGAGCATGATCCGCACACAAGTAATACGTATTTTTTTTTGGACATTTTGTGTTTTAAACATATTTTTGTTTTTATTTTATATTACTTTTTTTATTTTATATTACTAATGTACAAATATAACTTTTATTCAGATCTTTTTTGATTTATTTAAGTTTTATTTTTTGTTTTAAAAATATTTTTATTTTTATTTTATATTACTAATGTTAAAGAAGAACTTTTATTAAGATTTTCTTTATTCATATTATTTTTTGTTTTAAACATATTTTTGTTTTTATTTTATATTACTTTTATTTAGATCTTTTTTTATTTATTAAAGTTTAATTTTTTGTTTTAAACATATTTTTCCTTTTATTTTATATTACTAATGTAAAAAAAGAACTTTTATTAAGCTTTTCTTTATTCATATTATTTTGTGTTTTAAACATATTTTTGTTTTTATTTTATATTACTTTTTTTATTTTATATTACTAATGTACAAATATAACTTTTATTCAGATCTTTTTTTATTTATTTAAGTTTTATTTTTTGTTTTAAACATATCTTTCCTTTTATTTTATATTACTAATGTATAAGAAGAACTTTTTTTAAGGTTTTCTTTATTCATGTTATTTTGTGTTTTAAACATATTTTTGTTTTTATTTTATATTACTTTTTTTATTTTATATTACTAATGTACAAACATAACTTATATTCAGATCTTTTTTTATTTATTTAAGTTTTATTTTTTGTTTTAAAAATATTTTTCTTTTTATTTTATATTACTAATGTAAAAAAAGAACTTTTATTAAGATTTTCTTTATTCATATTATTTTGTGTTTTAAACATATTTTTGTTTTTATTTTATATTACTTTTTTTATTTTATATTACTAATGTACAAATATAACTTTTATTCAGATCTTTTTTTATTTATTTAAGTTTTATTTTTTGTTTTAAACATATCTTTCCTTTTATTTTATATTACTAATGTATAAGAAGAACTTTTATTAAGGTTTTCTTTATTCATATTATTTTGTGTTTTAAACATATTTTTGTTTTTATTTTATATTACTTTTTTTATTTTATATTACTAATGTACAAATATAACTTTTATTCAGATCTTTTTTGATTTATTTAAGTTTTATTTTTTGTTTTAAAAATATTTTTATTTTTATTTTATATTACTAATGTAAAAGAAGAACTTTTATTAAGATTTTCTTTATTCATATTATTTTTTGCTTTAAACATATTTTTGTTTTTATTTTATATTACTTTTTTTATTTTATATTACTAATGTACAAATATAACTTTTATTCAGATCTTTTTTTATTTATTAAAGTTTATTTTTTTGTTTTAAACATATTTTTCCTTTTATTTTATATTACTAATGTAAAAAAAGAACTTTTATTAAGATTTTCTTTATTCATATTATTTTGTGTTTTAAACATATTTTTATTTTTATTTTATATTACTAATGTAAAAGAAGAACTTTTATAAAGATTTTTTTTATTAGTATTATTTTGTGTTTTAAACATATTTTTGTTTTTATTTTTATATTACTTTTTTTTAAATTTTATATTACTAATGTACAAATATAACTTTTATTCAGATCTTTTTTATTTATTAAAGTTTTATTTTTTGTTTTAAATATATTTTTCTTTTTATTTTATATTACTAATGTAAAAGAAGAACTTTTATAAAGATTTTTTTTATTCATATTATTTTGTGTTTTAAACATATTTTTGTTTTTATTTTATATTACTTTTTTTATTTTGTGTTTTAAGCATATTTTTCTTTTTATTTTATATTACTAATGTATAAGAAGAACTTTTATTCATATATTTTTTTATTTATCAAATTTATATTTTGTGTTTTAAACATATTTTTGTTTTTATTTTATATTACTTTTATTCAGATTTTTATTTATTAAAGTTGTATTTTGTTTTACAAATACTTTTGTTTTTTATTTTATATTACTAATGTACAAATGGAACTTGTATTCAGATTTTTTTATTATTAAACTTATATTTTGTGTTTTAAACCTATTTTTCTTGTTCTTTTATATTATTAATGTATAAGAAGAACTTTTATTCCGATTTTTTTATTTATTTATTAAGGTTATATTTTTTAAACTGATATTTTATTTTATGTGTTTAATCCTGTCTTACGTAACGTAAGTCATGGTTGAACATTTTTGCAAACTGCCTATTTTTACCTGCACATTAGATTTTATTTAGTAAATGTAAAAAAAATAAAACACTCTTACTGGAGGATTGTTTAGTTTTGAGAAAAATGTTGTAGTCAATTTTTTTATTTATTTAGCCTGGAGATATATATTTTTTACATTAAATAATAAATATTATAATACAATATATATATATATATTTTAATTTTCCCTCAGAAAAGAAAAACACCTGTGTCTTGTTATTATAATTTTTAATTTGCTCTTTTATTTTTCTTTGCGGATGTATAAATGAAGTATAAACTGTTTATTATAAACTAAAAGATACTGTCGACGCCGGACTCCCCTCGGAAGCTTTCCCTCCCCTGAATCCGGCTCTGATTATGATATGTAAAAAAAATCTCGTATAAATCTCAATATTATTGTCAACACATTCAATTCCTTAAGTGAAATATACAGTGCGGTTCAAAAGTCACACCTCCTTTTAACTTTTTAACAAGTTGAGATATGGAATTTAAATTTGGAGAACGTAAATAAGACAAAACAAACTATGTTTTTGCATATGTTTAATATTTACAGCTTTTAAAATTTGGGCAGGGGGCCATGGGGGCTATTTTTTTAAACTGAAAGGGGGTCGTGTTATACAACTCTCTATTTGACTATCAATTTTTTGCATTTTTTTTGGGGTTTAAATAAAGTTAAAAATGGAAATTTTTAACTAAATATGTTTAAAATACACTCCCCACTAAATAAGGTTTCTCATTTACCACCCCTGTGCGTGAAATGGATTTTTTATTATTAGATTCACTTTTAGGAAATACAATAAGAAACCAATTTTCACGAAAATTACCCCTTGTCCCACAGGGGGTGGATTAATTTTTTTATTATCAGATTCAGTTTAAGCAACTACAAAACCCCCCATATACCAATTTTCACGAAAATCACCCCCCACCCCTCAGGGATGGAGTTAGAATTTTTATTATCAGATTTTGTTCTGTCGACCTCCGAAATCCCTCTACCAATTTTGAAGAAAATAATAAAAATATTTACCCCTCGCCCTGCGGGGTGGAGTAAATTTTTTTATTATCAGATTCTATTTCAGCAACCCCAAAGCCTTTTATATAGCAATTTTAAATTTTTTGTATAAAAATATTTTATATTTCCCTATTTGTCCCCCTTGCCCTACCCCAATATTTCCCGGACAGACGGATCGACCGACAGATCGAACGAATTTTTTTTTTTTTGACGGAATTAAATCTGATCTATTTTTTTAATTCCACCCCCTGAGGGGCGGGGGTAGTTTTTGTGAAAATTGGTATATTGGGGTTTTTGAGGTTGCTGAAAGTGAATCTGATAATAAAAAACTCCACCCCCTGCATGACGGGGGTATTTTTCGTAAAAATTGGTATATTGGTATTTTTGAGGTTACTGAAACTGAATCTGATAATAAAAAATCTAACTCCACCACCTGAGGGTCGGGAGTAGGTAGATTTAAAAAATTGATATATTGGGGGCTTTAAGGTTGCTGAAAGTGAATCTGATATTTAAAAAATCTAACTCCACCCCTGAGGGGCGGGGGTAGATTTTGAAAATTGATATATTGGGGTTTTTGAGGTAGCTAAAACTGAATCTTGAATCATTTTTTTTTCTCATTCCACCCCCCGGAGGGGCGGTGGGTAATTTTCTTAAAATTGGTATATGAAACTCCAACCTCTAACTCCACCCCGGGGGGTGGGAGGCAATAAGTTTTAAATGTTTTCAATATTTTCCTCACAATTATAATTGTAGTACTATAGTAGGTATATAGGGGTTTTGAGGTCTAAGAAACAGAATTTGAATTTGTTTATCATCGAGTTAAAATAAAAACCCCTACCCCCCGGGGTAAAGTTTGAAAATTTGTATTATCAGATTTAGTTTAAACGAACCTAAAAACCCTAAAAAATATTTTTACGCAAATAAAAAATGATTACCCCTAACCCCATGGATTTATAAAATTGTTATTATCAGATTTAGTTTAAGCGACCTTAAAAAGTCTAATATAATAATTGTCACGTAAATAATGAAAATATTTAAAAACTATCACGATATATTCCACGGGGTAAAGTTAGAAATGTTTATCATCGGGTTAAAATAAATACACCCCCCGGAGTGAAGTTAGAAAATTGTTACTATCAGATTCAGTTTTTATGAATTTAAAAAGCCCAATATACAATTTTTTACGCAAATAAAGTAAATATTTAAAAATGATTACCCCAACCCCGGGGGTGGAGTTAGAAAAATTTTATTATCAGATTAAGTTTAAGCGATCTTAAAAAGTCCAGTATACCCACTAATTTAAACGTAAACATTGTAAATATTTAAAAAATTATTAGGATTTATCCTCCGGAGGTAAAGTTAGAAAATGTTTATCATCGGGTTAAAATAAATACCCCTACACCCCGGGGTAAAGTAGGAAAATTGTTACCATTAGATACAGGTTAAACGAACTTAAAATCCCGAATATACCATTTTTTACGCAAATAAAGTAAATATTTAAAAATGATTACCCACAACCCCTGGGGTTGAGTTAGAAAATTGTTATTATCGATTCAGTTTAAGCGACATTAAAGACTTCAATATACCTACTAATTTCCACGTAAACATTGTAAATATTTAAAAATGATTACGATTTATCCTCCGGGGGTAAAGTTATAAAATGTTTATCATCAGATTAAAATAAATACCCCTACCCCCCGAGGTGAAGTTGAAAAATTATTACCATCAGATTCAGTTTAAACGAACTTAAAATCCCCAATATACCATTTTTACGCAAATAAAGTAAATATTTAAAAATTATTACCCACAACCCCTGGGGTTGAGTTAGAAAATTGTTATTATCGATTTAGTTTAAGCGACTTTAAAAACTTCAATATACCTACTAATTGTCACGTAAACATTGTAAATATTTAAAAGTTATTACGATTTATACCCCGGGCGTAAAGTTAGAAAATGTTTATCATCGGGTTAAAATAAATACCTTACCCCCCGAAGTGAAGTTAGAAAATTTTTACTATCAGATTGAGTTTTTACGAACCTAAAAAGCCAATATACCATTTTTTATGCAAATAAAGTAAATATTTAAAAATGATTACCCACAACCCTGGGGTGAAGTTAGAATATTGTTATGATCAGATTCAGTTTAAGCGAAATTAAAAAGTCCAGTATACCCACTAATTTTCACGTAAACATTGTAAATATTTAAAAATTATTAGGATTTATCCTCCAGAGGTAAAGTTAGAAAATGTTTATCATCGGGTTAAAATAAATACCCCTACCCCCCGGGGTGAAGTTGGAAAATTGTTACTATCAGACTCACATTAAACGAACCTAAAATCCCCAATATACCATTTTTTACGTAAATAAAGTTAAAAATGGTTACCCCCAACCCCGGGGGTTGAGTTAGAAAATTGTTATTATCGATTCAGTTTAAGCGACATTAAAAACTTCAATATACCTACTAATTGCCACGTAAACATTGTAAATATTTAAAAATTATTACGATTTATACCCCGGGCGTAAAGTTAGAAAATGTTTATCCTCGGGTTAAAATAAATACCTCTACCCCCCGAAGTGAAGTTAGAAAGTTTTTACTATCAGATTCAGTTTTTACGAACTCAAAAAGCCCAATATACCATTTTTTATGCAAATAAAGTAAATATTTAAAAATGATTACCCATAACCCTGGGGTGAAGTTAGAAAATTGTTATTATCAGATTCAGTTTAAGCGAACTTAAAATCCCCAATTTACCATTTTTTACGTAAATAAAGTTAAAAATGATTACCCCCAACCCCGGGGATGAGTTAGAAAATTGTTATTATCGATTCAGTTTAAGCGACATTAAAAACTTCAATATACCTACTAATTGCCACGTAAACATTGTAAATATTTAAAAATTATTAGGATTTATCCTCCGGAGGTAAAGTTAGAAAATGTTTATCATCAGGTTAAAATAAATACCCCTACCCCCCGGGGTGAAGTTGAAAAATTATTACCATCAGATTCAGTTTAAACGAACCTAAAATCCCCAATATAAATTTTTTTACGCAAATAAAGTAAATATTTAAAAATGATTACCCACAACCCCGGGGGTTGAGTTAGAAAATTGTTATTATCGATTTAGTTTAGGCGACCTTAAAAACTTTAATAAACCTACTAATTGTCACGTAAACATTTAAAAATTATTACGGTTATTACGATTTATTCCCCGGGCGTAAAGTTAAAAAATGTTTATCATCGGGTTAAAATAAATACCTCTACCCCCCGAAGTGTGATTTCTACCCCCCGAATTGTGATTTCTACCCCGGGCGTAAAGTTAGAAAATGTTTATCATCGGGTTAAAATAAATACCTCTACCCCCCGAAGTGTGATTTCTACCCCGGGCGTATAGTTAGAAAATGTTTATCATCGGGTTAAAATAAATACCTCTACCCCCCAAAGTGAAGTTAGAAATTTTTTACTATTAGATTCAGTTTTTACGAACTTAAAAAGCCCAATATACCATTTTTTATGCAAATAAAGTAAATATTTAAAAATGATTACCCACAACCCCGGGGGTTGAGTTAGAAAATTGTTATTATCAGATTCAGTTTAAGCGAACTTAAAAAGTCCTGTATACCCAATAATTTTCACGTAAACATTGTAAATATTTAAAAATTATTAGGATTTATCCTCCAGAGGTAAAGTTAGAAAATGTTTATCATCGGGTTAAAATAAATACCCCTACCCCCCGGGGTGAAGTTGGAAAATTGTTACAATCAGATTCACATTAAACGAACCTAAAATCCCCAATATACCATTTTTTACGTAAATAAAGTTAAAAATGATTACCCCCAACCCCGGGGGTTGAGTTAGAAAATTGTTATTATCGATTCAGTTTAAGCGACATTAAAAACTTCAATATACCTACTAATTGCCACGTAAACATTGTAAATATTTAAAAAATTATTACGATTTATACCCCGGGCGTAAAGTTAGAAAATGTTTATCCTCGGGTTAAAATAAATAACTCTACCCCCCGAAGTGAAGTTAGAAAGTTTTTACTATTAGATTCAGTTTTTACGAACTCAAAAAGCCCAATATACCATTTTTTATGCAAATAAAGTAAATATTTAAAAATTATTACCTACAACCCTGGGGTGAAGTTAGAACATTGTTATTATCAGATTCAGTTTAAGCGAACTTAAAATCCCCAATATGCCATTTTTTACGTAAATAAAGTTAAAAATGATTACCCCCAACCCCGGGGATTGAGTTAGAAAATTGTTATTATCGATTCAGTTTAAGCGACATTAAAAACTTCAATATACCTACTAATTGCCACGTAAACATTGTAAATATTTAAAAATTATTACGAATTATCCTACGGGGGTAAAGTTATAAAATGTTTATCATCAGGTTAAAATAAATTCCCCTACCCCCCGGGGTGAAGTTGGAAAATTATTACCATCAGATTCAGTTCAAACGAACCTAAAATCCCCAATATAAAATTTTTTGCGCAAATAAAGTAAATATTTAAAAATGATTACC